>JARQOD010000007.1:154718459-154774462 GCA_033576555.1 Oophaga sylvatica
GCGGCAACGGATGACACATCGTTTTTCCCATTTGTTGGACTGGCTCCGAGTAACTCCATGAAAGTCGCTTGACTCACCAATGCCACCTAGTCCCAAAATCTCATCTTGGTATTTATCCAATCCTGGTGTCACCGGGAACACCGCTGGGGCTCCGGGCCCGAACTTCCACCTGACTTCACGATTGCAGCTACTGATCCGAACCGTAACCCGTCCAGCCGCTGTCTTCCCAAAACAATTCCTGACAAGTCATCCCCATATCTTCACTTGTTCCCACACTTCATTTGAGACCTCGCTTCTGATACATCTGGCTTGGTACTACCACTTCTATGGCTTTTCCACCCCTCAGCATCTCCCTCAGAGCCCTTTGGCACAACAATCCACACCTTGGTAACTCACATTTCCAACATCATCTACTTGGGCGTGTTTCAGTTTTCAGAGTCCTGCCTTTAAAGCTCAGCTCTCCTCCTTTCACCTTAGTCTTCCGCCAGGGGAACCGGCCAACTGTAAAACATCTTCAGATGCCATCTTCTGTCCGACTGCAAGGTCAGCATCAGCCTTCCTCTCAGACTCCAACCTCCTCTGCTACCATGCCTTCCTCATTTGCACTGGTTGCTTGATTGTCATCAATGATTCACTATGTACCCCGAACACAGGAGTAGTCTCTGTGAAATTCCTGCGGATCGCTGCTGAATGGGAGGGGAGCTCTCTAAAAGTCTGCAGTCATCAGCAGTTCTTCGACAATTTTGTTCGTCTTCTGTTTCATTAAGATGCAGGTTACGCATCCGTATGAATTCGCTTTTCTATGTGCAGCAGCGTGCTCAATTTGATCCATCTTTGCAAAGTTGCCCACACTGTTGCCTCAGTGTTGCCTGAGTGTTGCCTCACAATGTGCCTCACATGTTGCCTCACAGGCTAATGTTCAAAAAAGGCTTATGCCTTAACTTGCCACCAGGAGAGCTCCTCTCCTTATTAGATATGTCACTTAATTAATATACAGGGACTTACAGTACTTAGGTATCCATGGTTACGCCCACGCAGTTAGCTGCTAGTGGTAGTAACTATGGATACCTAAGTTACTGTCAGCTGTGGATGACTCATTGCGCACAGACACACGGTTGAGCTGTGGATGACTCATTGTGCACAGACACATGGACACGTCCAAATTAGGTATATTGATAAAGGAGTCAATAAAATAAATTTTTTTCAGGGTGTCTGTGTTTTATTTACAATTTGACTGTGGGATTAGCAAATTCCTTTGCAGGTGATGTTGGGAGACGAGGATGGTGGTTCTCGGGAACCGAGTGTCCCTGACTTACCTGTGCCCTGTGACAATTTTGAGAGTGAGCAGTGGCGAGACCCCTCTCTTAAAACGGCCCAGGAAAATATAAATGTTTAAATGAGGTTTCCCAAGAGCCTGGCTCTGAGGATACTCACATACTTGAGGGACCACCTGAGGAAAACCAGGGACCAGATGGTGAAGTTAATGTTGTGGATGACATGTTAACTAAGGTTCCAGATCAAGATGTGAATGAGAATGAATTGTATAACCCTGACAGTGGCAGGATGTGAATGAAAATGAAGTGTATAACCCTGAAAGTGAGCAGGATGTGAATGAGAATGAATTGTATAACCCTGACAGTGAGCAGGATGTGAATGAAAATGAAGTTATAACCCTGAAAGTGAGCCAGATGTGGCTGAGAAAAAGGGGTCAGACAGGGATAGTGGTAGTGATAGTGAATCATCTGATGACAATAAAGCAACCAGTGCAAATGAGGAAGGCATGGTAGCAGAGGAGGTTGAGAGTCCTGAGAAGAAAGCTGATGCTGACCTTACAGCCGGCAGAAGATGGCATCTGAAGATGTTTTACCAGTTGGCCGGTTCCCTGGCGAAGACCAAGGTGAAAGGAGGAGAGCTGAGCTTTGAAGGCAGGACTCTGAGACTGAACACAGCACAAGTGGAGGCTGTTGGAAGTGGGAAGTTGTCGACATGTGGTGTGGATCTGCATCATGCCAGGACTCTGAGGGAGATGCTGCAGAGGTGGAAGGAGCCATAGAAGTGGTAGTCACCAAGCCAGATGCCTCATCAGAAGCTGAGGTCTCAAGTGAAGCTGTGAGGAACAAGACTGAAGATATGGGGACTGACCTGTCCAGGAATCTGTTTCTGCCGAAGACAGCGGCGTGGACGGGTTACGGTCGGATCAGTAGCTGCAACTCGTGAAGCTCAGGCTGGAAGTTCGGGGCCCGGAGCCCCAGCGGTGTTCCCGAGTGACACCAAGGATCTGGATAAATCACAAGATGAGATTTTGAGACATCAGGCTGGCATTGGTGCTCAAGCGCACTTTCATGGAGTCTACATCGGAGCCACGTCCCAACAAATGGGAAAAGCGATGTGTCACTCCGTTGCCGCTACAGACACACGGGAGCTCAGATGGGATGCAGAACGTGGGGGAAGAGAGAATCCGGCGGGTTCTGAGTATACAGATGCAGCTATCAAGGAGAACTTGAAAGCCGCAATAAATGGAAATATTGGAGACCATAATGATGTGACTAAGAGGTAGAATGTAAGACTGACGGTAGGGCTTCTGAGCATGTTCTACCAGAAGAGCCTGAAGAAGGGGCCGAAGACATAAAAACGTCCAACAGGTACCAGATGAATTGATGACTTCTCAGAAAAAAATCCAAACTGTGATGGAGTGTGATGAAAGCCATGAGCATCTTCGTGAGAAAGTCAATGAAGTAAAAGGAAGAATACAGGGAATCTCTTCGTTGCAAGAGCAAATGCTGCTCAATAAGTCTAAGGCTCTATATAAGGGAATGCTGTCACGGTAGAACATTACAATTCAGCTGGAGACTTAGCGGATGAATTATGTGTACTGCAAAAGAAAAACGATCAGCTCCTTCTACAGTCCCAATCATTTGAACAGTGTAGCTTAAAATGGTCAAGACCATGGCAGAGGAGCTTAAGGTCTGTGAAATTAGACTTTATGAGTCAACCGATATTCAAGAAAATAGATGTGCTAAAGAGGGTTCAAGGGAACTAGAGAAAAGTGAAAAAACCCCCCATACCTTCTGTGATAGTTGGTGACACATGGTCAGTGCACCAAGGGCAGGAGGGACGTGAGTTTCTGAGGAAGAGTCAGCAGAAGTGTTCTGATGTGCCGGGTCGTACTTCTTGGCCAGGCACTATATCGAAACTGAGCCTGGCCCTAAGGTCAAGATGAAACCGTGCAGGATACCCGAGGCCCGCAGAGAGCATAGGCCTGGGAGGGTACAGGGTAGTGCGGATGCTTCAGATGAAGAGAAAGCTGATGTTGGCTATGGCTCAAGTGAAGATACAGATGACAATAGTGAAGATGAAGCTGATGAGGGCCCTGACTGGTCCAGAGTTCACTGTCTCTTTTGGATTGTTGACCAGCCCTCCGGTCTGGATGACCAGCCCTCCGGTCTGGAGAAGAGGGGGGGGATATGTGAGACAGTGAGAGTATGTGTGTTGAATGGGGTGTACATTTCACCTAGATACTTTGCTGACTGGTATAAGGGAAATGTATGGCTTTGTAAACCTAGTGGTAGAGAAAGGTCACTACACCTTACATTCAGTACACACTTGCAGCTCAGGCCTGAAACCACTCAGCTGTTAATTAGGAGACCAGAAGTAGGTGTCTGCAAACACAGACAGAGAGCTCGCTTAGTCTGGACAAGGAGTCCAGGCACAAGAAGGAGTCTCCAGGAGTATGAGCTGTCTCAGTCTGGGTGCTCGATGTACCCCGGACACAGGAGTAGTCTCTGTGAGAATCCATGCGGATAGCTGCTGAATAGGAGGGGAGCTCTCTCAAGTCTGGACGTTGAAGGTGCCTTCAGACACAAGGAGGAGACTCTGTGAAACTCCATGCTGGTAAATGCTGAACATATGTGTTGTTTTGGCCCAGGCTGTTAGAGTCTGGTCCCGGATAGATAGGGAAATCTATCTAAGTGTAGTAAGTGGCTGGACAAGCCCAGGTCTTATGTTTATGATTTGGTTTTGATTATGTTCTGTTTGCTGTGGACTTTAATAAAGCTGGTTGCGGCCAGTTTTGCTGTCTGTGAATGAACTGTTTCCGTGCCACTCCGTCTACCCGGACGGCGATCCCAGAGCTATATCCCCTGAAAAGCTTACAATATCTATTCTATGTGTATATATCTATTCTATTCTAACCTGTCAGTGTGATTTTACTGTAGCTGCAGATGAATGGCCAGCTTTTCAAAGGACACCGGTGGATATTTCTCATAAGTCACACTGATGGTTCGGGTGGTATGTGATTTTTTCTCGCACCCATAGACTTGTATTGGCGAGACTCGGCTGATATACGCTGCAAATCGCAGTATGCTGCGATTTCACCCGCACGTATAATATAGCCGAGAAAAAAAACGGTGATGGAAGTTACCCCATAGTTTAACAGCGGTCCGAGTGCTATGCAATGTTTTATCGCATAGCACTCGTCCATATTCCTCGCCAGTGTGACTCCAGCCTAATGCACATTATTAATCTTTTATACTGGGGTATGTTCACACTGCAGTGTTTTCTTCCATGAATATTTTAGGGTATGTGCACAAGTTGCTGATCCGCAGCATTTTTGGACACGCGGAATTGCAACAAAACTGCAATGTAGTGCACAACTAATGTTAATCTATGGGAATTCCTGAATTGGTGTGCACATGCTGCGGAAACATCTGTGTGGATTTGCAGCGTTTTATTTTCCGCAGCAGGTCAATTCTGTTTGCAGATCTGCAGCGTTTCTGCACCCATTGACTTCCATTCCAAATCCGCAGCAAAACCGCAGGTGTAAAAGGTCTGCAGATGTGCATGCGAGAAACTCTGCAGAAAGGAAGTATGTGGGCGAAGACTATGTGCATGGAGAAGATGTGCTTGTCTGTGTGCGGGTGTCTGTGTGTATCTGTGTGTCTGCGGGTGTGTACGCGGCTGTGTGTGTGTGCGTAGGCAGGAATTTTCCGATGGGACAACTAGTCCCATCCGGCTATGTCTGCTGTCACATAGAACAGTGACAGCATTAGCTGATGATGGGATATTTAGTCCCATCATCCGGGAACTGTGTTCAATAGTAAAAAATTTTAAAAAATTCACATACAGTACACATATTCACCAAGCACCTAGTCCCCGACAACCTCAATCTCCTACAAAAAATAGAACATAATAAACCAACACAAATACTCCCTGTTCCGATGTAATCCATTTAATAACGAGTGTCCCATGACAATCTCTCGTGTAGAGCTGTCACATCGGGAATTGTGACCGCTCTACAGGGCCTCCGGTGCAATGACATGAGGTATCCTTCTGCATTGGATCGCTCCGCCGCTGTCAGAGGTCACAGGAGTTCGTCTTGTCACTTGTGGCACCGCTGAGTGGGAAAATTCTTGCGCAGCGGTAGTGCATAAAGAGAGAGCGCGAACTCTGATGAACTACAGTGCGGGAGTATTATCTCCAGTCAATTGTGTTATCGGAGGCCCCTGTAGAGCGGTCACATCTCCCAATGTGACCGCTCTACACGGGAGATCGTCGTGGGACTCTTGTTATTAAATGAATTACATCGGAACAGGGAATATTTGTGTTGGGCGAGGGCGTCGCAGGAATTAGGCATATAAAATATTTATATATTCTCAGCTATATTTAAATATGGCAAACTTGTGTTTTATTTCGTTAAAATACTTTATTCTGGCTGTGTCTTTATTTAACATGTAACAACTATAGGATTAGTAATGGAGAGGTGTCTTATTGACTCCTCTCCATTACTAAGCTGTGGGCTTGATGTCACCAAACAATACAAAGGTGACATTAACCCCACAACTATTACCCCACATGCCACCGCTACAGGGCAGTGGGAAGAGAGAGGCTAAGTGCTGGAATTGGCGCATCTTAGAGATGCGCCATTTCTGGGGCGGCTGAGAGCTGGTGTTTTTAGCCAAGAAGGGCCCAATATCCATGGCCCCTTCCTAGGCTACTAACCCCTTTCTTCCATCTGACGTACTATTCCGTCCATGTGCCCTGGGACTTAATTCCCAAGGACGGAATAGTACATCATATGCGATCAGCTGCGCTCCCAGGGGAGCGCAGCTGATCGCGGCCGGGTGTCAGCTGATTATCACAGCTGACACCCGGCACTATATGCCAGGAGTGGTCACGGACCACTCCCGGCACATTAACCCCTGGCACACCGCGATCAAACATGATCGCGGTGTACCGGGGCACAGGGAAGCATCACGCAGGGATGTGATCGCGCTGTTCCGATGGACCCTCCTCCCTGCAATACCCCAGATCCAAGATGGCAGGGGGTCCTTCCAGGTCCTGCAGAGAGGCGACTTCCTCAGTGCCTGCTGAGAGCAGGCGCTGAGAAAGCCTCCTGCAGTGCCTGTGAGATCAACGATCTGACAGAGTGATGTGCACAGTGTCAGATCGGTGATCTGACCTTATACAGTGTTGTCCCACCCTGGGACAAAGTAAAAAAGTTAAAAAATTAAAATTAAATGTGTAAAAAAAAATTCCTAAATAAAGAAAAAAAATATTCCCCAATAAATTCATTTCTTCATGTAAATAAAAAAAAAACAATAAAAGTACACATATTTAGTATGGCTGCATCCGTAACGACCCGCCCTATAAACCTGTCCCATTAGTTAACCCCTTTAGTGAACCCTTAAAAAAAAACAAGTAAAAAACAAAGATTTATCATCATTCCGCTGAACAAAAAGTGGAATAACACGTGATCAAAAAGAGGGATATAAATAAACATGGTACCACTGAAAACGTCATCTTGTCCCGCAAAAAAACGAGCCGCAATACAGCATCATCAGCAGAAAAATAAAAAAGTTATAGCTCGCAGAATAAAGCGATGCAAAAATAATTATTTTTTATATATAATCATTTTTATTGCATAAAAGCGCCAAAACATAAAAAAAATGATATAAATGAGGTATCACTGTAATCGTACTAACCCGAAGAATAAAAATGCTTTATCAATTTTACCACATGCGGAATGGTACAAATGCCCCCCCAAAAGAAATTCATGAATTGCTGGTTTTTGTTCATTCTGCCTCCCAAAATCGTAATAAAAGCGATCAAAAAATGTCATGTGCCCAAAAATGATAATAATAAAAATGTCAACTCGTCCCGCAAAAAATAAGACCTCACATAACTATGGGCCAAAATATAGAAAAATTATAGCTCTCAAAATGTGGTGATACAAAAACTATTTTTTGTAACAAAAAGCGTCTTTTAGCGTGTGACAGCTGCCAAACATAAAAACCCGCTTTAAATAGTAAATCAAACCCCCCTTTATCACCCCCTTAGTTAGGGAAAAATAATAAAATTAAAAAAATGTATTTATCTCCATTTTCCCATTAGGGTTGGGGCTAAAGTTAGGGTTAGAGTTGGGGCTAAAGTTAGGGTTAGGGTTGGGATTAGGGTTAGGGGTGTGTTGGGGTTAGGGTTGGAGTTAGAATTGGGGGGTTTCCACTGTTTAATTCTACGTTGAAAAAGTTCTTCCCTTCTGAGCTCTGCCATGCGCCCAAACAGTAGTTTACCCCACATATGGGGTATCAGCGTACTCAGGAAAAATTGCACAATAACTCTTGGGGTCCAATTTCTTCTGTTACCCCTGTAAAAATAAAAAATTGGGGACAAAAATATCATTTTTGTGAAAAATATGATTTTTTTCTTTTTATGGCTCTATGTTATAAACTTCTGTGAAGCACTTGGGGTTTCAAAGTTCTCATCACACATCTAGATAAGTTCCTTTGGGGGTCTAGTTTCCAAAATGGGGTCACTTGTGGGGGGTTTCCACTGTTTAGGCACATCATGGGCTCTCAAAACGTGACATGACACCCACAGACCATTCCATCAAAGTCTGCATTACTAAACGTCACTACTTCTATTACGAGCCCCGACGTGTGCCCATACAGTAGTTTTCTCCCACATATAGGGTATCAGCGTACTCAGGACAAATTGGACAACTTTTAGGGTCCAATTTCCTTGGGAAAGATCAAAAATTGGGGACTAAAAATCATTTTTGTGGAATTTTTTTTTTTCACACCCAGGCATTATAAACTTTAGTGAAACACTTTGGGGTTGAACGTGCTCACAACAGATCTAGAGAAGTTCCTTAGGGGGTCTAGTTTCCAAAATGGTGTTACTTGTGGGGGGTTTCCACTGTTTAGGCAGATCAGGTGCTTCCCAAACACAACATGGCGTTCAGCCAATTCTGCGTTAAAAAAGTCAAACTGCGCTCCTTCCCTTCCGAGTTCTGCCATGCACCCAAACAGTGGTTTACCCCCACATATTGGGTATCAGCGTACTCAGGACAAATTGTACAATAACTTTTGAGGTCTTGTTACCCTTGGGAAAATAAAAATTGGGGTGAAAAGATCATTTTTGTGGAAAAAATATGATTTTTTAATTTTATGGCGCTACGTTATAAACTTGTGTGAAGCACTTGGGGCTTCAAAGTGCTCACAACAGATCTAGATAAGTTCCTCAGGGGGTCTAGTTTCTGAAATGGGGTCACTTGTTGGGGGGTTCCCACTGTTTAGGCACATCAGGGGCTATCCAAATGCGACATGGCGTCCAATCTCGATTCCAGCCAATTTTGGTTTGAAAAAGTCAAATGGCGCTCCTTTCCTACCGAGCCCTGCCGTGCGCCCAAACAGTGGTTCCCCCCCACACATGGGGTTTCAGCGTACTCAGGACAAATTGGACAACAACTTTTATGGTCCAATTCCTCCTGTTACCCTTGGGAAAATAAAAAATTGGTGACTTAAATATCATTTTTGTGGGAAAAAAATAGGATTTTTTATTTTCATGCCTGGGCATTATAAACTTGTGTGAAGCACTTGGGGGTTCAAAGTGCTCACCACAGATCTAGATAAGTTCCTAAGGGGGTCTAGTTTCCAAAATGGGGCTACTTGTGGGGGTTTCCACTGTTTAGGCACATCAGTGTGAGAACTCTCCTGTTAGTTTTTTTTTTATCTTGCTGGTCACATGACCTTTGTAGCCTATTTAATCCGGATCCACCCTTCTGGCTTTTCTGGACTTCATTGTAACTTATACTCTTAAGCTAGCCAGGTGCTTTGTTACCTAACTCAGACAGTTTTTGCTTGGTCTTTTGACCTCTATGTTCTATGTTCTTTGTTTTGCCTTTTGCTGCTACAACTTCTGTTAGGAGGTGTCCATCTTTTCTCCCAGTCCCTAGTCCTTGTAGGGATCCCTCCCTCACATCTATAGGTCTTCGTTCAGACTAGCTGAGGACTTTAGCGGGTCTGATCGCAGGATCAGGTTCCCCGTTACATCGTAGGGATCCAGTTTAGTTCTATTGTAGGGACAGACCTCCCTTCTTTCCTTAGTGCTTGTAGCAGATCATAACAGTAAGTCCAGCCCAAAAATATCTCTAAGGAAAGATTTTCAGTTTTCATCATGGTGTCGGTTCAGGATTTGGCTCAACGCCTGCAGGGACTCTCTCTGGAAGTGGCTGAGATCCAGCAACACGTGAGTAGTTGTTCTGGAGCACATTTCATGGAGCCAAAGGTACGTTTGCCTGATTTATTTTTTGGTGAACAACAAGATTTTTTTTATTTTAAAAATGCTTGCTTGTTGTATTTCCGTTTGAGACCCAGATCCTCTGGTGATGAATCTCAGCGCATAGGGTTCATAATGTCACTTTTGCGCAAAGAACCTCAGGACTGGGCCTTTTCTCTGCAACCTAGTGATCCATGCTTTAGATCAGTGGATAGTTTTTTTTCTGCTTTGGGGTTATTATATGACGATCCTGATCGTGTTTCATCAGCTGAAACAGAATTGAGACGTTTGACAGGGATCAGGTAATGTGGAAAAATACTGTACTCACTTCCGTCAGTGGTCTACTCAGGTGGGGTGGAACGATTCATGTTGTGAATGGGTTTGAGATGAGTTCTGAGCAGAGGCTCCCTCTGGTGGTTACAAGCGGTACTAGTGAGGATTGTGAGGACTGGGAATCAGGTGTTACTGATTGGTCTTTTATAAGGGAGTCATTTTCCCATCAGGGTTGCCGGTTATCAATTGTTCTGGTCTGAATCCTTCTTTCCAGTTTCCCTTGTAGCCTGCTGTGTCGTGTCTGCATCTCCTGCTATCAGATAAGACAATTTCTTATTTTGTGTTTTTGCTATATTTTTGCATTTTGTCCTGCACTTCTGTGGGGGCCTTCAGGGTCCCCTCCGGGGGCTTTTGCCCTCTCAGTTTAGTCCAGCCACTGTGTTTTGTACTTTTGCTTTTTCCAGTTTTTTTTCAGTGGCTGCTGTTTTGTTTTTGTTACACCAGAGAACTAATTTAGGTGGTAGAGGTCGTGTGATCTCAGGTGATTTTGAAATTAGTAGAGTTGGTGTTTTTTCAGGGTTTTCTGAGATTGCAGTAAGTACCCTTCCTATCCTTTTCTATTTAGATAGTTTGGGCCCCAGCGTTTGCTCATACTATTTTCTTTCTGTGTCAGTATTTCCTCTTGTCTAACCGCCATTACATGTTTGGGGGCTTTCTATTATCTTTGGGGTTCTGCTCCGGGGCAGATAGCTTTCCTATTTCTATCTTTAGGTGTAGTTAGTTTCTCAGGCTGTGACGAGGCGTCTAGGACCAACGTAGGAACGCTCCACGGCTGCCTCTAGTTGCGGTGGTTAGTCAGGGTACTGCAATCTCATAGATTCCAACTGCTCTGGTGTGTTTCCTTTTTTACCTGCACTCCTCAGCTACCGTAACATAACAGTATCACCGGCCATAAAAATTGTATGGTACTCACAGAAGGGAAAAAATATTTTGAAGGAAGAAAAGTTGTCAGAGATATTTTTCTGTTTGTTGCATTTTTTTTTTTTTTTTTTTCCCTCTGTATCTCTGGGTGCTGGGGAGGATCTTTTCTCCCAATGGAGTTTGCACAGTTGTCTGGCCGTGTGGATCAGCTTGCCACTGAGGTTCGGAGTATTGCTATCTATCTTGCTAGGTTGCCTGTTGTGGAACCTAGGATTCCCATGCCAGATTTGTTTTTAGGGGATCGAGCTAAGTTTCAGAATTTCAAAAATAATTGTAAATTGTTTTTTGCCTTAAAATCTAAGTCCTCAGGAAACGCAGCGCAGCAGGTTCAAATTATCATCTCTCTCCTGTGCGGCGATCCTCAGGATTGGGCTTTTTCCCTGATACCTGGGGATCCTGTTTTGAGTGATGTTGATGCATTTTTTCAGGCTTTGGGGTTATTGTACGATGAGCCTAATGTCACTGATCAAGCTGAAAAAGCCTTGTTGGCATTAAATCAGGGGCTTGATGACGCTGAGTTATACTGTCAGAGATTCCGTAGGTGGGCAGTCCTGACCAAATGGAATGACGACGCTTTGGCGGCCCTTTTCCGGAAGGGTCTGTCGGATAATGTAAAGGATGTTATGGTGGGATTCCCTGTCCCCTCTGGTCTCAATGATTCTATGTCATTAGCGATTCAAATTGACAGATGTTTGCGTGAGCGGAGAAGTATGCGTGGAGTGGTGTTGCCTTGTGAGCCAGCTGCTGAGCCCATGCAGTGTGATAGAGTGGTGTCTGGGGCACAGCGTCATGAGTTTCGAAAGCGCAATGGGTTATGTTTCTACTGTGGTGATGCCTCTCATGCTATTTCAGTCTGCCCTAAGCGGGGAAGACGTTTTGCACGCTCAGTTGTCTTGGGTAGTGTTCAGACTAAGTTTTTATTAACTGTCACTCTGATATGCTCTCTGTCCTCATTTTCTGCTCAGGCTTTCGTTGATTCTGGAGCAGCTATTAACCTGATGGATTATGATTTTGCTAAACGTTGTGGGTTTCCCTTGATACCCCTACAGAAGTCTATTCCTCTACTGGGGATCGATTCTACCCCTTTGGCTGAGAATAAACCCCAGTTTTCTACTCAGGTGATAATGAGGGTTGAACCTGATCACCAGGAGTGCTGCAAATTTTTGGTTCTATATAATCTGCATGACATTATAGTGCTGGGTTTCCCTTGGTTACAGTCTCATAATCCTGTTTTGGATTGGAAATCTGTGTCTGTAACCAGTTGGGGCTGCCAATGTGTTAATACCAACACTCCTGTTTTTTCTGCCTCCCCCCAGGCTGAGGATGTTCCTGACTTTTTGTTTGATTTTTCTGATGTGTTTAGCGAAAGTAAATCTGCATCCTTGCCTCCCCATAGGAGCTATGACTGCGCTATTGAATTAGTGCCAGGTAGTAAATTCCCTAAAGGTCGCCTTTTTAACTTGTCTGTACCTGAACATGACGCTATGCGGTCTTATATCAAGGAATCATTGGAGAAGGGTCATATCAGACCATCCTCTTCACCCTTAGGTGCCGGTTTTTTCTTTGTGGCCAAAAAAGATGGTTCATTAAGGCCGTGTATTGATTATCGTATCTTGAACAATATTACTGTGAAATATCAATACCCGTTACCCTTGATTTCTGACCTGTTTTCCAGGGTGAAAAACGCTACTTGGTTTACCAAGCTTGACCTCAGGGGGGCGTATAACCTTATTCGCATTAAGCACGGGGATGAATGGAAGACGGCATTTAACACCCCTGAAGGGCATTTTGAGTACCTTGTGATGCCCTTTGGGCTCACTAATGCTCCTTCCGTCTTCCAGTCCTTCATGAATGACATTTTCAGGGATTTTGTGGACAAGTTTCTGATTGTTTATTTGGATGATATCTTGATTTTTTCTAATGACTGGGACTCTCATGTGAAACATGTTCGAACTGTATTCCAGATTTTGAGAGAGAATGCTCTGTATGTGAAGGGATCAAAGTGTCTTTTTGGCGTACAGAAGATCTCATTTCTGGGATTCATTTTGTCCCCATCTGTTATTGAAATGGACCCGGTCAAGGTTCAGGCCATCTGTGATTGGGTCCAACCTACTTCATTAAAGGCTCTTCAGAGATTTTTGGGTTTTGCCAATTTTTATCGTAAATTTATTGGTAATTTCTCGGTTATTGTTAAACCATTAACTGATTTGACCAGAAAGGGTTCTGATGTGGTGAATTGGCCTCCTGAGGCAGTCTCTGCGTTTTAGGAACTTAAGCAGAGATTCACTTCTGCTCCTGTTCTACGGCAGCCTGATGTTTCTCTGCCATTTCAGGTGGAGGTTGATGCCTCTGAAATTGGGGCAGGTGCCGTTTTGTCCCAAAAAGATCCAGAGACCTCTAAAAGTAACCCTTGTGCCTTTGTCTCTCGAAAATTTTCTCCTACTGAACGTAATTATGACGTGGGTAATCGGGAGTTATTGGCCATGAAGTGGGCTTTTGAAGAGTGGAGACATTGGCTGGAGGGAGCCAAACATCAGGTGGTGGTCCTTACGGACCATAAGAATCTGGTCTATCTGGAATCTGCCAAGCGACTCAATCCTAGACAGGCCAGGTGGGCCTTGTTTTTCACACATTTTAATTTTGTGGTTTCCTTTCTTCCTGGCACTAAGAATGTTAAGGCGGATGCCCTCTCGAGGAGTTTCCTTGCGGACTCTCCTGAGCTATCTGATCCCTCTGTTATTTTGAAGGAGGGTGTAGCTCTTTCCGCCATCTCGCCCAATTTGAGACTTGCTCTGGAGGGGTGTCAGGAGGATAGGCCCGAGCGCTGCCCTGTTGGAAAATTGTTTGTCCCGGACCAATGGAAAAAGAGTGTGATGTCTGAGATTCATTGTTCCGCATTGGCTGGGCATCCCGGAATTTTTGGTACCAGAGACTTGGTTAGTCGGTCCTTTTGGTGGCCTACCTTGTCTCGTGATGTCAGGGAATTTGTGCAGTCCTGCGGGACTTGCTCTCGCTCCAAGCCTTGCTCTCGCTCTAGTGGTTTGTTGATGCCATTGCCTGTGCCCAAGAGACCATGGACCCATATCTCTATGGATTTCATTTCCAATCTTCCTGTTTCTCAGAGAATGACCACCATCTGGGTAATTTGTGATAGGTTTTCCAAAATGATACATCTTGTGCCATTACCTAAGTTGCCTTCCTCCTCTGAATTGGTGCCATTGTTCCTTCAGCACGTGGTTCGTTTACACGGCATTCCTGAGAACATTGTGTCTGACAGAGGAGTCCAGTTTGTTTCCAGATTTTGGAGGACTTTTTGTTCTAAACTGGGTGTTCAATTGTCTTTCTCCTCGGCATTTCATCCTCAGACCAATGGTCAAACTGAGAGAACAAACCAGACATTGGAGACTTATCTAAGATGCTTTGTGTCTGCTGATCAGGATGACTGGGTCTCTTTTTGCCTTTGGCTGAGTTTGCTCTTAATAATAGGGCTAGCTCTGCCACTTTGATGTCTCCGTTTTTCTGTAATTCTGGGTTTCACCCTCGATTTTCTTCAGGACAGACGGAGGCTTCTGTCTGTCCAGGTGTTGACTCTGTTGTTGAGCGTATGCAGCAGATTTGGGACCAGGTAGTGGAGAGGTTGTCCCTCTCTCAGGAGAAGGCCCAGCGGTTTGCTAACCGGCATAGGACTGATGGTCCTCGGTTTAAAGTGGGGACTTGGTCTGGTTGTCCTCAAAGAATATTCCTATGAGAGTAGCATCTCCTAAATTTAAACCTAGGTTCATTGGACCTTATAAGATCATGGAGATTATTAATCCTGTTTCTTTTCGTTTGCTTCTTCCAGGGACATTTAAGATCCATAACGTGTTCCACAAGTCCTTGTTGAAGAGGTTTGTTGAGTCAGTGGTTCCTGCTGCTGTGCCTCCTGACCCTGTTTTGGTTGAGGGCAATCTGGAGTATGTGGTTGAGAAAATATTGGATTCTCGTTTTTCTAGACGAAGACTCCAGTATTTGGTTAAATGGAGAGGTTATGGTCAGGAAGACAATTCTTGGGTGTTTGCTTCGGACATCCATGCTAGGAGACTTATCCGTGCGTATCATAGAACTCATCCTGACCGACCTGGTTGCTCAAATGAGGGTTCGGTGACCCCTCCTCAAGGGGGGGGTACTGTTGTGAATGGGTTTGAGATGAGTTCTGAGCAGAGGCTCCCTCTGGTGGTTACAAGCGGTACTAGTGAGGATTGTGAGGACTGGGAATCAGGTGTTACTGATTGGTCTTTTATTAGGGAGTCATTTTCCCATCAGGGTTGCCGGTGATCAATTGTTCTGGTCTGAATCCTTCTTTCCAGTTTCCCTTGTAGCCTGCTGTGTCGTGTCTGCATCTCCTGCTATCAGATAAGACAATTTCTTATTTTGTGTTTTTGCTATATTTTTGCATTTTGTCCTGCACTTCTGTGGGGGCCTTCAGGGTCCCCTCCGGGGGCTTTTGCCCTCTCAGTTTAGTCCAGCCACTGTGTTTTGTACTTTTGCTTTTTCCAGTTTTTTTTCAGTGGCTGCTGTTTTGTTTTTGTTACACCAGAGAACTAATTTAGGTGGTAGAGGTCGTGTGATCTCAGGTGATTTTGAAATTAGTAGAGTTGGTGTTTTTTCAGGGTTTTCTGAGATTGCAGTAAGTACCCTTCCTATCATTTTCTATTTAGATAGTTTGGGCCCCAGCGTTTGCTCATACTATTTTCTTTCTGTGTCAGTATTTCCTCTTGTCTAACCGCCATTACATGTTTGGGGGCTTTCTATTATCTTTGGGGTTCTGCTCCGGGGCAGATAGCTTTCCTATTTCTATCTTTAGGTGTAGTTAGTTTCTCAGGCTGTGACGAGGCGTCTAGGACCAACGTAGGAACGCTCCACGGCTGCCTCTAGTTGCGGTGGTTAGTCAGGGTACTGCAATCTCATAGATTCCAACTGCTCTGGTGTGTTTCCTTTTTTACCTGCACTCCTCAGCTACCGTAACATAACAGATTCAGCTTTGAAAAGTTTATTTCTTGCAGGGCTAAGTGAAAGGGTTAAAGATTTGCTGATTGCTTATCCCATACCTGGTAACTTGCAAGAGGCTATGCAATTAGCCATACGGGTGGATAGGAGACTGCGTGCAAGGGTTAATGAGAGTAAATCCTCTGCCATGTCAGCTCCAAGTCTTGAGAGTTTCTGCTCTGACATTGGAGAGCCGATGGAGATCGGAGTGATGGCATCTCGCTCTCAGGAAAAAGACCGCCGCTTTTCTGAAGGTTTGTGCTTTTATTACGGCAATCTGACCATTTCATTAAGAACTGTGTTCTTCGTATGAACAAAGAAAAAAAAAGGGTCAGTTTTGCCTGTATAGCCTGTTTAAATACTAAGGGCGTTTTTCTTTCTGCCACTACTACTGCTGCTCAGGAAGAATTAATGGATTTTCGGGTATTTGTCGATTGTGGTTCCACTCTGAATTTGATTGATGGGGAATTCTTGGAAAAACTTAAATTAAAACCTAAACCTTTGTCATCCCCTATTGCTGTGGTTTCTGTTGATGGTTCTCCCTTGAAGAATGTTACTCACAAGATCTGTGAATTTCCTCTCACTATTAATGGTGTTCACCAAGAGAATTTGGATTTGGTAGTTTTGAATAATTTGCCTTCTCCAGTGATTTTGGGGTTACCCTGGTTAAAATTACACAATCCTGTACTGGACTGGTCTACCAATGAAATTAAGTCCTGGAGCCCTAAGTGTTATGACAAATGTTGTAACGGGCGTATTGCTGCTGTGGATAAAGGGGAATTACCTGTACCTATTCAGGATTTTTGGAAAGTTTTTTTCTGAGAAGGAATCACAGATTTTGCCTTCTTATAGAGACTATGATTGTACTATTGAATTTGTCCTGGAGCGACTCTTCCTAAAAATCGTTTATTTAATTTGACTATTCCTGTTATGTTTCGGTAGCTGAGGAGTGCAGGTAAAAAAGGCAATACACCAGAGCAGTTGGAATCTATGAGATTGCAGTACCCTGACTAACCACCACAACTAGAGGCAGCCGTGGAGCGTTCCTACGTTGGTCCTAGACGCCTCGTCACAGCCTGAGAAACTAACTACACCTAAAGATAGAAATAGGAAAGCTATCTGCCCCGGAGCAGAACCCCAAAGATAATAGAAAGCCCCCAAACATGTAATGGCGGTTAGACAAGATGAAATACTGACACAGAAAGAAAATAGTATGAGCAAACACTGGGGCCCAAACTAACTAAATAGAAAAGGATAGGAAGGGTACTTACTGCAATCCCAGAAAACCCTGAAAGGCACCAACTCTACTAATTTCAAAAACACCTGAGATCACACGACCTCTTCCACCTAAATTAGTTCTCTGGTGTAACAAAATCAAAACAGCAGCCACTGAAAAAACTGGAAAAAGCAAAAGTACAAACATCAGTGGCTGAACAAAACTGAGAGGGCAGAAGCCCCCGGAGGGGACCCTGAAGGCCCCCACAGAAGTGCAGGACAAAATGCAAAAATATAGCACAAACACAAAAGAAGAAAATGTCTATCTGTTAGCAGGAGATGCAGACACGACACAGCAGGCTACAAGGGAAACAGGAATAAAGGATCCAGACCAGAACAATTGATCACCGGCAACCCTGATGGGAAGGTGACTCCTTATATAAGACCAATCAGTAACACCTGATTCCCAGTCCTCACAATCTTCACTGGACAGACTAGCACCGCTTGTAACCACCAGAGGGAGCCTCTGCTCAGAACTCATCTCAAACCCATTCACAACAATTCCTGAGAGAAAGGCTTTGGAGGAATACATACAGACAAGCTTGGCCGCCGGTCACATTAGACCTTCCAAGTCTCCTGTGGCTGTTGGATTTTTTTTTGTTAAAAAAAAGGACGGCGGTTTACGACCCTGTTTGGACTTTCGTGAGATTAATAAAATTACTGTACGCAATCCTTACCCACTGCCATTGATTCCTGATTTGTTTAACCAGTTAGTGGGGGCCAAGTGGTTTTCCAAAATTGATCTTCGGGGGGCATACAATTTGTTGCGCATGAATGAGGGTGACGAGTGGTACTGCGTTTACCACTCCTGTGGGGCATTTTGAGAATCTGGTTATGCCTTTTGGTCTTACCAACGCTCCTGCATTTTTTCAGAATCTTATTAATGACATCCTTAGACCTTTGATCGGCAAAAGTGTGGTTGTGTATTTGGATGACATTTTGATTTATTCACCGGATCTGGAGTCTCGTTGGCGGAGTGTGCGTGAGGTATTACAGTTGTTAATGGACAATTCGCTTTTTGCTAAGCTGGAGAAATGTGAGTTCGCTGTACAGAGAATTAGTTTTTTGGGCTACATTATCTCCAGCGAAGGTTTTGAGATGGACCCTTTGAAAGTTCAAGCTGTGCAGGAATGGCCTAGGCCTATTAGTTTGAAATCGTTACAGAGGTTTTTGAGTTTCGCCAATTATTATAGAAAATTCATTAAAAATGTTTCTATTATTGTCAAACCACTGACCGATCTCACAAGGAAAGGTGCTAATACAGGTCAGTGGACTACTGAGGCCATTGAAGCTTTTGTGTTTTTAAAGGAGAGGTTCAGCTCTGCTCCCATCCTTATGCAGCCTGATGTGACTAAACCGTTTTTGGTTGAGGTTGATGCTTCTTCTGTGGGGGTCGGCGCAGTGTTGTCTCAGGAAAACACGGATGGAGTACATCCTTGTGCTTTGTTTTCAAAAAATTTTTCTGAGACTGAACTGAATTACGATATTGGTAATCGGGAATTATTGGCCATTAAACTCGCATTTGAACACTGGCGGCATCTCTTGGAAGGTGCTGAATTTCCCGTTCAGGTTTTCACGGATCATAAAAATCTGATCTATCTGGATGCTGCCAAACGCTTGAATGCCCGTCAGGCTAGATGGGCACTGTTTTTCTCGCGGTTTAATTTTTCTGTCACTTACATCCCAGGTACTAAGACTGTGAAAGCTGATGCTTTGTCTTGCAGTTTTTCTCCCATGATTGGTACTGAGGAGGAGGAGAACATTTCACAAGAAGAGGTTGTGAGGGGCGTGGCTTGTCTGCTGTGGAGGGAAGACATGTCTTCTAGAGGCTCCTGCTTAACTAGGAGGAATTTGGTGATAAAACCTCCCTTTCTGCTCAGAAAATCCTCCTACAACTGCCTGGTACATCCTCTGGTCCCTGGGGGAGATCCAGTGTGACATCTGCAGCCCGGGAGGCACATAAACTGTCCTCACAGCAACCCAGAGGAATCTGCACGTGGATTTCCTGCCTTGGGTCTCTCCCAGGGCTCCTCTGCTGCTGGGGCCGTGTCCCACCTGAAGACACGGTAAGGCATCGCTGTCTGCTACACCTGGAGCCACCCTCTCGCATCTACCCTCTGAGGGCTCTGGTGTGACCCAGGATCTGCCTGGCATCCTGCCGACTCATTGCTGCCCTTCCCCCCCACACGCTGAAGAAGTTATTTGTACCTGGGAGCTGTGTCGGCTCACAGTGCTGCCAGGAGTGCAGTGCGTCTCTCTGCCTGTCCCTGGGAAGCCAAAGCCAGTGGACTGAGTGGGGGGTTACTGTCACCTCGGAGACCTCTCCTGTGTTCTGCGCCATCTTGGAGGGGGAGCGCGGGGGAGAGTGGAGCTGTGGTCGGGGGAGCAGCTTCTCCTCGGAGGCTGGTGAGCTACACAGCTGCTTATTACTATTAACAGGCTGGGGAAATTGGGTCACACAAGGACAGTGTACTCTGCCTGACATAAAGGAAATTGGGACCAGGGACAGTCTCACAAATGTTGGTGGCATCAAAACTGAGACTGATTCATAAACACAGCTTCTAAACTCAGTTCCCATCAGAAAGACAAGGGAGACACCTAGTGGTCCTTTAGGGAAAAATCTATATCTACAGTTTCAGCCTTAAATCATTATTGTGACTCTAGTGCCATCCAGTGGTGATACCTGGAATAGTAGATATTTTTCCATACAAAATCTTCTGTGAAAGGGACTGAAAATCTTGATTCACGTCCCCTATCAATCAATCATCCTAACATTCTTTCATATAGATTGGAGGGGGTTTGCTGCAGCAAGGCGAACTCTGATGAGATAACTAACTCACCTTTGAGATCCTCCCCAGTTGCCGGGGACCCGGATACCTCTGGCTGCTGACCACGCACTGGGACTGGGGCGAGGAGCTCTGCAGCGGCGGCCGAGGAAGCACAGGTGCTCCCTCCTTCAATCATCCGCATCTCTCAACACAGTCCGGAAATCGGCTCAGTGTTTGGCGGTGTTGCTCGGGGTGGCTCCCGGCTCATCATTTGGTCCTTGGGAGGCTGTGCAGCGGCCCATCTCTAGATTCAGATTTCATATACAAACCTCTGTCTCAGCGCACCTGGGCCACTTTGGGCCAGAAATATTTCCACAGTAGGGCAGCGCCGTCGTCACGACCCCAGCGGCAGGTGAACACTCACTGTTGACACATCACTATTTTGTTCAGGAGTAATCTTTATTATTGCATATACATAGTCGTTCAGACTGGTGAGAACCTGCAGTTGATAGGCCTGGTCTGTTAGACTGGACGGTCTACCCCCCACGCTTTTTCAAAAGTAGTAAGCAAAGATTTCCGGGAGGCGGAGCCAAGGTTTGGCCGCTTTTTAATGGAACTCCCCGTTGGCCTAATTTCACTGGTGGCTATACCTCAATTTGTGAGAGGAGATATAGCCTCTATCAGCGGGGGGAATACCTGGACGGGAGGCTTGTGCATCGGGCCCACCTCTCCAGGCTCCTCGGGAGGCTTTGGGCGTGGGAGACGCCGTGCAGTAGGACACAGGCCGAGTGTCAGCCGCGTTATACGCTTCACACAGAAGATACATGCTACACAGCAGATTTTAATGTAGCAATTCTGAACTGAGACATCACCGCCTTCTATCTTCTTACTAATGTCGCTGAGTATGGATAAATTTGTGGGCAAAAATTCTAAAGGAGGCCGTGCCTCTACCCGAAACCAACAAGGCTCATCCTCGCCTAAATCAACCTCAGATACTAGCAGCAAAACTTCTCATTCAATAGCGGATGCTGTTGTGAATGTGCTAGAAATGAATTCTGAGCAGAAGCTCCCTCTGGTGGTTACAAACAGTACTGAACTATTCAATGAAGATTGTGAAGATTGGCGATCAGGTGTTACTGACTGGTCTTATATAAGGGAGGTTTCCTCCCATCAGGGTTGCCGGTGATCAATTGTTCTGGTCTCAACTTTTGTTCCTGGTTCACTTTGAAGCTTGCTGTTTCGTGCCTGCATCTTCTGCTATCAGATAAGACATTTTCTTCTTTTAGTTTTTTGTGCTTGCTTTTTGCATTTTGTCCTGCACTTCTGTGGGGTCTGCCAGGTCCCCTCTGGGGGCTTGTGCTCCTCTCAGTTTAGTTCAGCCAGTTGTTTGTTCATTTGCCTTTTCCAGTTTTTTCTGTGGCTGCGGCTTAGTTTTGTTACACCAGAGAACTAATTTAGGTGGTAGAGGTCGTGTGATCTCAGGTGTTTTTGCAATTAGTGTGTTGGTATTTTTTTATAGGAAAGATGTGTATCTTCGTACCGTGTTAGCCAGTAGATAGAAAAATATTTAGACTTGAGAGTCCTCAGTGGTTGATACCTTTTAATGGCTAACTGAAAAGATGGTAACAAATTGCAAGCTTTCGAGACTACTCAGGTCTCTTCATCAGGCATAGACTAATACAACATCTGAAGAATCACATATTTATACACAAAATAGCACAGAAAAAATGCAATAGGTAGGACAAGTGACATGAAGCAGAACTGTCATTATGGCAGAAGGATTAACATAAATATGACTAGTTCATAGATAAGGAGTGAAGGTTTTATTACCCTCTGATTGGGGTCTGGTATTGTGTTGTGATGACCCTAAAAGGTCAGGGAGGCAGATTCCTTAATTGTTGTAGAACGACATAAAACTCTGGTATTTTTTTAGGGTTTTTTGGATTGCAGTAAGTGACCTTCCTATCCTTTTCTGTCTAGGAAGATTGGGCCCCAATGTTTGCTCATACTATTTTCTGTCTGTGTCTGTATTTCCTCTTGTCTAACCGCCATTACATGTTTGGGGGCTTCCTATGTTCTTTGGGGATCTGCTCCGGGGCAGATAGTTTTCCTCTTTCTATCTTTAGGTGAAGTTAGCTTCTCAGGCTGTGACGAGGCGTCTAGGACCAACGTAGGTACGCTCCACCGCTGCCTTTAGTTGTGGTGGTTAGTCAGGGTACTGCAGTCCAATAGTTTCCAACCTCTCTGGTGTATTGCCTTTTTTGCCTGCTCTCCTCAGCTACCAAATCATAACAGGATGCCATCATGGACCGCCTCATGCCCAAAATAGATTCTAGATTCGCCACTCTTCAAACCTCAATAGACTCAATAATATCACAAGTTAATAGTCAGGGCACTCGCTTAGATGAAGCTGAGCAACGTATCTCTGATTTGGAGGAGGTTACCAAGGAAATGGCAGAATGTCTAGAGGGTAAAGAAAAAGCCGTCATAGAGCTCCAATCCAAAGTGGACGATCTGGAAAACCGATCTAGACGCAATAACTTAAAACTGATAGGACTACCTGAGTCCATTCTTCCCTCTGAATTGCTAAAATTAACTTCTGAGTGGCTGCCGGGAGCCTTGGATATTCAATTAACATCTGGATCAATGGCAATAGAGAGAGCTCACAGAATAGGCCCACAGAGGGGTAAGGACAATGACAGACCCAGACCGGTGATATTCAAGGTCCTTGACTTCCAAGATAAAATTCGTTTACTAAATGCTTACAGGAAGAAAACGCATTTATCATACGAAGGGCACAAAGTTCTGATGTTTCAGGACTATTCGGCCATGGTGACGACCAAACGTAGGGTCTTCAACCCGGTGTGTAAATTGCTGGCCGACAAAAATATTAGGTTTGGCCTACAATACCCAGCGCTATTGCGCTTCAATCTATCTGGAAAAAATTGGGCTGTCGATGACCCGGTGAAGGCTCTGGAGATTGTCCGGGATATTTCCCAACCACCATGAGCAAGTTATAGAGTGGATAACTTAGCAACAATACCATGAATCTTATAAGGTGATGTCAACTGACATCCGTTGGTTATGTTGTTCTTTTTTGCTGTATTATTATCTCTGCATTTAGAGTTAGGATGCAGGTTTGAGGGTAATATTGAATGTGTTACACAGTTACAGGTTTTTTGGGAAGGGGAGTTTTTTTGGGGAGGGAGTTTCCGCATTCGATTTCAAGTATGTATTCAATGCTTTAGGGATTCTTATGCCTACTCGCTGGGATAGGCAGGAATCCTATTTTTATGAAAAGGTCATATCCTATCATAAGTCCCGCACTGGAGTGGGTTAATGGCTAATATCAACAAGCAAAAAATGTCCGCTATGACATCTCTACTATGGTGTTCCTGGAATGTCAATGGCCTAAATTCCCCGGTCAAGAGGAAAAAATTTTTAAATCATCTACATCAAAAAATTTTTCATATAGTACTGTTGCAGGAGACACATTGGATGAAGGGTGATCATCCGGGGTTTTCTAGCAAGAAATTTATGTTATGTGCAGAGGCTTCCTTTACTATAAAACAGAGGGGTGTCGCTATTATGATAAATAGGGGTGTAATGTATGTAGTACAGTTCATATAGCGTCTTGTGCTTGGTTGCGATGAAAACACAGGAGTCACAGGTTTGATATAGAAAAGTCCTGTATTACTTCATACAAGTTGGCAGAAATAGTCACACAGTTTGCAGACACAGAAACAGGAGACACAGCAGGCCAGAGTAATCCAAGCTCAGCAATCACTCTCCAATACAGATTCAGGATCTTCTTCTCTGTTACCGTAAGTCCATGCAAACGTGGGTCTTTCAAAGAGCAGGGTTCAGAGTCCACAAGTGCTTCAGAGTTCCTCAGTAGGAATAGCTGGAGTACAAGGTCCAAGGCTTACAGGAGTCAAGTCACAGGTTCACTGCAGGCTAGATTCTGAAGCACTGGTTGCTCAGCTGTGGCTGCTTAAGAAGCAAAGGAGAGAATCAGGGGGGGAACATGCAAGCTGGAAACTCCATTTTGACTGAGGGCAAGATAGCTGCAGCAAGACAGAAAGTAAAATGGCTGACGAACAAACTGAGTTTCAGGAATATATACATAGAACCTTACATTACTCCCCCCTTAAGGACAACCTCCGGATGACCTCAGACCAGGCTTGTGTGGGTACCTCTGATGAAACTGACGGAGCAAGCGAGGAGCATTAACGTTATTGACCGGTTCCCATGAGTTGTCCTCCACTGGGTAGCCCTGCCATTTAATCAGATATTGTAACTGATTTCTATACAACCTGGAATCTAAAATCCTTTCCACCACAAATTCTTCCTGACCATCGACTAGCACTGGGTCAGGGCAAGGAGAGGAACGTCCAGGAAACGTATTGGGTGTCGCAGCCTTTAGTAGGGATACATGAAAGACAGGGTGGATTCTCATAGTTCTGGGCAGTTGAAGACGACAAGCAACGGCACTTACAATTTTACTGATTTTATAGGGTCCAATGTACTTATGTCCCAACTTAGACGATGGAATCCTTAACTTAAGATTTCTGGTTGACAGCCAGACCAAGTCTCCTACCGTGAAAGCTGGTGTAGGTTTACGAAATTTATCTGCTGCTTTCTTGTACCTTTCTTGAGCCGATTCCAGATTTTCCTTTAGAAGATCCATATTCTTCTGTAAAGACGTGATTCTTTCAGCCACTGCTGGTAAAGGCGTTTCTATGGGAAATCGTGGTAGAATGTTAGGATGATAACCTAGATTAGAGTAAAAAGGAGACTGTTTAGTGGAGGCACTCTGAGAGTTGTTATACGAGAACTCAGCTAATGGAAGTAGATCCACCCAATCATCCTGTAGGTGGCAGATAAAGCAGCGGAGATACTGCTCCAGGGTTTGATTGGTTCGTTCGGTCTGTCCATTAGTCTGGGGATGAAAAGCAGAAGAAAGTTTTACTTTAATGTCCAATGCTGCACAGAAATTTTGCCAAAACCTAGAAGTGAATTGCACCCCTCGATCCGAAATAACCTCATCCGGTACTCCATGTAAGCGAAACACATCTTTAATCATCAAATCTGATGTCTGTTTTGCAGTGGGTAAGCCGACACAAGGGATAAAATGAGCTGCCTTTGTTAGACGGTCAACCACCACTAGAATGGTGTTCTTCCCCTGAGAGGTTGGTAACTCCACAATGAAGTCCATAGAAATGGATCCCCACGGGCGGGACGGGGTGGGAAGAGGCTGTAACAGACCAGTTGGTGAGGAGCGAGGTGTTTTGCATCTTGCACAGACCTCACATGAAGTGACATAATTCAAAACATCCTTCCTGCAAGTGGGCCACCAAAAGAAACGAGAAAGAAATTCCTGTGTCTTTAGAATTCCTCTATGCCCAGCTATCTTGGAATCGTGAATGAGTTGCAATACTCTTAATCTGACTGTTTCAGGAATATACAGACGTTGTCCCTGAATCCACACACCATTCTTAAAGACAAGACTTACGTCCCTTGGGGGTTGTGCCAAAAAGGAATCGCATGGTATGCTTCCTTGATGTCCTTAAGTAGGTCTTGATTATGAATTACTCCTAGGAATCTAGAGTCAGGAAGAATAGTCTTAGGAGGAGTAATTGGACGTGTCTCTGCTGAGTAAATCCTAGAGAGTGCATCAGCTTTTCCATTGCGCGATCCTGGTCTATAAGAGATGATAAAATTAAATTGGTTTAAGAAAAGATTCCAGCGAGCCTGGCGAGGAGTCAGGCACTTAGCCGACCTGATAAACTCAAGGTTACGATGGTCTGTCAGGACGACTATTTGCTGTGCAGTTCCCTGAAGAAGGTGTCTCCATTCTTTGAAGGCGGCAATAATGGCCAACAACTCTCTATTGCCCACATCGTAGTTCCTCTCAGCCGAAGACAACTGCTGGGAAAAGAAGGCACAGGGATGCAAGACATTCTTCTCACCTGTTCTCTGAGAGAGTATAGCTCCAACGGCACAGTCTGAAGCATCCACCTCTATTATGAAGGCAAGCTCGGGGTTGGGATGTACTAGGATAGGTGCAGTGGTAAATTTATCTTTTAGACGGGAAAATGCTTCCTGGGCTTGGGGAGTCCAGGAAAACCTAGACTCTTTCCGGGTAAGTTGAGTGATAGGTGACACTACCTCAGAGAAATTTCTAATGAAACGTCTATAGAAATTGGCAAACCCGATGAAGCGCTGTACCTCCTTCACATTTCTAGGACTTGGCCAATCCTTGATGGCTTGGGTTTTGCTTCCATCCATACTAATTCCTTGTGTAGACAGTACATACCCCAGAAATTGAATTTCGGTCCTATGGAATTCACACTTTTCAAGTTTGATGTAAAGATGATTTTGTCTTAGACGTTCCAAGACCATTCTCACATGTCCATGATGTTCCTCTGTGGAGTTAGAAAAAATTAGAATATCATCCAAATAAATTACCACGAATGTATCTAGGAGATCCCTGAAGATGTCATTCACCAAGTGTTGGAAAGTGGCTGGGGCGGTACTCAGACCAAAAGGCATAACTAGATATTCAAAGTGTCCATAGCGTGACCTGAATGCAGTCTTCCATTCATCCCCAGGTCTAATACGGACTAAGTTATAGGCCCCACGAAGATCTAGTTTAGAAAAAATTTTGGCATGTCGCACTCTCTCCAATAACTCAGGGATTAAAGGCAATGGATAACGGTTTCTAATAGTAACCTTATTGAGTTCCCTATAGTCTACGCATGGTCTCAGAGATCCATCTTTCTTCTTTACAAAGAAGATGGGTGCACCTGCAGGAGATGAAGAGGGGCGTATGAAGCCCTTGGCTAGATTTTCATCTATGTAATCCTTTAAAGCCTTTAGCTCGGGCCCCGCCAGGGGGTAGATCTTACCAAAAGGTATCTCTGCTCCAGGCAATAATTCAATTGGACAATCATATGGACGGTGAGGGGGAAGCTGGTCAGCGTTCTTCTTGTCACATAAATCCACATAGTCCTGGTATACCGCTGGTAGTTCAGGGACTGACATGATTCCTTTAGGAACAGAGCAAGCTGAAACTTTTGGACTCATCTGTTTCTCTGGAAAGTGTAATTCCTTGGTCTCCCAGTTAATGGTAGGATTCTGAGCCTGCAGCCATGGTAGCCCTAGAATAATGGGAAAGTGGGGAGAAGAGATAAGCATAAAGGACAGTTTCTCTTGATGATCTTTACCCATAAGAACCCTCAAAGGCTCTGTTTCCTGATCCACTGGTCCAGAGGTCAGCAGGGAGCCATCCACAGTTTCCATCTGTACTGGAGTAGCCTTCTTCACTGAACGTATTCCCTGTTTCAGAGCAAAGGAGACATCCATAAAATTTCCACTTGCCCCTGAGTCGATCATAGCAGAGCTAGACACCCAAGCTGAGTCAACCCAGAGTTTGATGGAAAGAAAGCAATGAGAATTGTTTTTCTTACAACTCAGCTGGGACACCGCTGAGGAAACTTGAAAAATGGCAGCGTTTACACAGTCAACGTCCTCAGAGGTAACGGAGTTTAAGTCCGAGAAATCAAGATCTGTTGCTGCAGATCTCTCTGGAGCCTGAGGCTCGGACCTGACAGATCCCCTCTCGCAACACTCACAATGAATGAGTGCTGCAGTAGTCTTACGAGAACGGCTGGGGCAGTTTATAATGAAGTGCCCTGACTTACCACAATAGAAACATAGATTCTCCTTAAAACGATGTTCCTTGCGTGCATCACTAACCCGTCGTTGTAAAGAGTCTACCTGCATGGGTTCAGGTTCAGGTTCCCGTGTAATCCTACTCAAAGGTTCCTTAGCTGGAGAGGAAGGTAGGAAAAGGTTAGTACGATTGCTTTCGAACCATCTCTCTTGCCTGCGTTCAGTCAGATGAGTATCAATACGGATGCAGTAGTTAATAAAGTCACCTAACGCAGTGGGAGGGTCGGCACGAGCAAGTTCATCCTTAATCAGTGGAGATAACCCCTTTCGAAAAATAGATTTTTTGGCGGAACTGTCCCAGGTGGTATCAAGGGCCCATCTCCTGAAATCCAAGGCATATTCAGCTACCGAGTGCTTACCTTGGCGCAAAGCTAACATGGCTGCTTCAGCTGTTGCACCTCGATTGGGGTCATCAAACACCTGCCCCATGGCTGAAATAAAATCATCAAGGTGATTCAAACAATCATCCTCATTCTCAATCAGAGGGTTTGCCCACATTAAAGCCTTGTTGGTAAGCAACATAATTATAGTAAGCACCTTAGATCGTTCAGTGGGAAATTGTGAAGCATGTGCAGAAAAAAAAAAATTGCATTGATTAATAAATCCCCTGAATTTCTCACGTTCACCGCCAAAATGAAAAGGGGGCAACTTGGGAATCCCAGCACTCGGGGCTACGGCAGGAGCCTGGACTCGCCCCTCTAGAACCTCAATCCTGGCTCGCAAATCCTGGGTAGTCTGTCCAACCACTTGCAAATTGTGATTATTGAGGTCCTGTAGATTTGTAAAACGGGTCTTTATATTCTGCAAATCTGCAAGGATATTATCAGTCACTCCGCAAAGTTCCTTTATGCGGGCCTCCATTTTCCAGATCTTTTAAGACAGGATTACTGGAAGAAGATGTCACGCGGTCTTATGATATGTGTACGATGTCAGTAAACTATTCTTAAAAGAACAACACTCTATACAACATATAGATTAGCAACATCAGCATGTAAATATAGAATAGATTTACCTGACACGATATCCGTTGAACTCAGGGTTAATCTTGAGGACTTGATACACTGTCACAGGAAAGAGGAGGACCGGGGGTCTAACCTGACCCTAAACTGGGGTCCTAACTAATCCCTCACCTTGGAGGTACTGATAATGGTTCAGAGGTCCAAGTCTCCAGCCTAACCCTGTCTCCTATCAGTCCCTGAACCCTGTAATCAGTCCTAAGAAGGATTCTGATTACCACCAAAGGGATATGGGCTGATCTCTGCTAAATACACAGATTAGACATATAAGACAGACTGGAGAAAACACAGACTTGCATACACACTCAAACACAGAAGGAACATAAATGATCTGGGATATTAAACTCTAAGCAAGGTGAGCTTAAAACAACTAAGGAGCTCTTTAACTTAAGTCTATACAGATACAATCCTATCTGTGGTCTGCATGAAGAATTTCACTGGCAACTCCCAACACAGACAACCAGAGATTTAAAGGAAACCAATCAACAAATAATTAATTGCAGCCGGAAGAAACTGCACCCAGTCCCAGAACTGAGCACAGACAGAATTAACTCCCTAACTGCCAAACACAAAGAAACAGCAACTCAGCTGTGAGAAGTCAGAATGTGCAACCGCGACGATCTTCGTGGCGATGCACACATGACAGAAGAGGAGAGAAAAAAAACAATAGTGTTCACCTGTGGCAACACTGCAGAGAGAAAAAAAAAATTAAGGGAACTGCTCACCTGGAATGGTTGTGAGAAGTCACAACCACTATCATCACAGAAAGTTTCAACCAGACATCTGATATCCAGAGTTACAGCAGACAAAAAAGAGAAAAGAAAGGAGAAAAAAAAAAAACAATAGTGTTTACCTGTGGTAACACTGCAAAAAGAAAAAACTTAAGGGAATTGCTCACCTGGAATGGTTGTGAGAAGTCACAACCACTGTCATCACAGAAAGTACAACCGGACGTCTGATATCCACAGTACAGCAGACACAGCCTTCCAGACCCAGCAGACACTAACGTTTTGGCTTCAGAATCTTGTAATGTATGTAGTACAGTTCATATAGCGTCTTGTGCTTGGTTGCGATGAAAACACAGGAGTCACAGATTTGATATAGAAAAGTCCTGTATTACTTCATACAAGTTGGCAGAAATAGTCACACAGTTTGCAGACACAGAAACAGGAGACACAGCAGGCCAGAGTAATCCAAGCTCAGCAATCACTCTCCAATACAGATTCAGGATCTTCTTCTCTGTTACCGTAAGTCCATGCAAACGTGGGTCTTTCAAAGAGCAGGGTTCAGAGTCCACAAGTGCTTCAGAGTTCCTCAGTAGGAATAGCTGGAGTACAAGGTCCAAGGCTTACAGGAGTCAAGTCACAGGTTCACTGCAGGCTAGATTCTGAAGCACTGATTGCTCAGCTGTGGCTGCTTAAGAAGCAAAGGAGAGAATCAGGGCGGGAACATGCAAGCTGGAAACTCCATTTTGACTGAGGGCAAGATAGCTGCAGCAAGACAGAAAGTAAAATGGCTGACGAACAAACTGAGTTTCAGGAATATATACATAGAACCTTACAAGGGGTCTTGACCATGAAGTAATGGATCTGTTTGAGGATCCTTTGGGGAGATTTGCCTGCGTCAAGCTGGTTATAGAGGGGATAACCTACAGTGTAATAAACATTTATGCACCAAATTCATCGGATCCGCTCTTTCGAGCCAATGTACTTAAAAAAATTGCGGGATGGGACACCTCCCATATGATAGTGGGTGGTGATTTTAATGAGGTGCACGACGTCGAGATGGATAGATCTAATTCTCAATCTCCTCATATGCAAGGGAAACTAATACAATCTTTGTTAGATCATTTGGGATTGATAGATGTATGGAGAGTGCAACACCCTGTTGAAAGAGACTACTCCCATTATTCGCATGTTCATAACTCTCATGCTAGAATTGATTATTGGTTGTTGAGTCCCTCACTTTTGTCAAGAATCACATACACCAAAATTCTGAACATGTACATCTCGGACCATGCACCGATAACGTTCAGCCTAAAACTAACTAAACCAATCTATTCCCATAAGAAGTGGAGGTTCCCGTCATATCTATATCACTCAGAGGATTTAAAAAAATTCATACAATCCTCATGGGACATGTACAAATCAGACAACCAAATACATTGTGAAACACCAATTCTTTTTTGGGATACCTCTAAGGCTCTGTTGAGAGGGCAAATTATTGCGTATATAAGCCATAAAAAAAACAGTTGCAGGAGCGGACGTTGGCAACGCAAAGGGCTTTAACCCTAGCATATAAAAATTTTAAACTTAACAATACACCCCTCACGAAAAAACAATATACTGAAGCAAAGGAGTCTGCGGAGGCACTGGCTCATGAGTGGGCACTTATAGTATTGATCTTCAAAAGCACAAATTTTTTAAATGGGGCAATAAACCTGGCAAATTACTTGCATCCCTTACAAGACCATACAGAAAAGCCACAAGGATTCATAAAATTCGGATCAAAGAGGGCAGAGTGTCGACAGAGAACGAGGAGATTATAGAGGAGTTTAGATCTTTTTTTGGTTCCTTGTACAAAGCGGAGAAGAGAGAGGGGGACGATATTCTAAATTTTATGCAAACAGAGGTGGCACCCCTAATAACAGAGGATCACAGAGAAATTCTTAATGCTCCCATATCCCTCTCAGAAGTAATCCAAACTATCGGCTCCTTAAAGCTCGCTAAATCCCCTGGCCCAGATGGGTATAGTAATGAATACTATAAGATATTGGGTGGTAAGATAGGGACACATCTCTGTGACGTCTTTAACCAGTTGGTTCGGTCGGGGCAGCTCCCGGTCCATTTCAATGAAGCAGACATAATAGTGCTCCCCAAACCGGGCAAAGATCCTTCACTAGTGGAAGGATATAGACCAATATCGCTTTTAAATTCTGACTTTAAAATCTTCACAAAAATATTAGCAAATAGAGTGCAAAAAATAATCCCTAACCTAATATTGCCTCAACAAATTGGGTTTGTCCACGGTAAATCCATAACATACAACATACGGACGGCTTTGGGAGTCATTTCCCATGGCAAATCTCATGGTAGTCTAGAGTCTATTGTGGTCAGCCTGGATGCTGACAAAGCGTTTGACAGGGTCGCATGGGATTATCTTTTCGACATCCTGAAATTTAGAAACTTTGGCCCATGGTTCTGTGAGGCGATAAAGTTGTTATATAAAAACCCGGTGTCCAGGCTGGCCATAAATGGCATATTCTCCTCCACGTTTGAAGTCCAAAGAGGAACACGTCAGGGCTGCCCCTTGTCTCCTTTGCTTTTTAACCTTGCTTTAGATCCTTTACTCAGAACCCTCCAAAATTCTGCAATATATAGGGGCATAGAGGTAGGCTCCACATCACTTAAAATTGCAGCATTTGCCGACGATATACTCCTATTTATCTCCAATCCCAAAGCGGCAATTCCAGTTATCATGGAGGCCTTAAATCATTTTGGCAAGTGCTCAGGTTTTAAAATAAATTATAATAAATCAGAGGCCTTGGCCTTGTTTGAGCAAGGAAAATTAAATAACTCAACACTTCCCTTCCAATGGAGCACAACATCTATGAAATACTTGGGTGTCCACCTCCCGGCAGATTTAACGTCCTTATATCACATTAATATTAGACCCCTAATCACATCCATACTGCACCTTCTAAACTCCTGGAAACATTTTTCTTTATCTTTTTCCGGATTATGTCATTTAATTAAGATGATAATATTTCCAAAATTATTGTATATTTTCCAAACTCTTCTTATTTTGTTGACACGTGCTGATGTTAAAACTCTAAATACTGCTTTTAGGAAATTCATTTGGGGTGACAAAAAGCGTACAAGAATAGGTCTTATCAAACTACAAGCCCCTAAGGAGGAGGGTGGCATCAATTTCCCAGACATTGCAAAGTACAATCTAGCAGCAAATTTCAGATATATTATCGATTGGTTGAGAGGCAACTCACATTTCGCAAATGTACTCTTAGACCAACAATTAAGTCCCCATATCTCATTACCAGCTTTATTACATATGACCAACGAGGACCTTATTGCGGACATAAGAATCCATCCCACCTTATGGCAAACAATACAGACGTGGAGGAGGTGTAGGAAACTTTGTCACCTGAGAGGCAATATCTCTCCTTTTGCGCCCTTTATGGGTAACCCGGGCTTTATTATAGGTAAACCACCCTTACCCTACATTGAACTAGCTGGGCAGGGTTGCATATTGGCTGCTGATCTTCTAGATCAGGGATGTCAAAGTCAAACACACCGAGGGCCAAAAAAAAAATTTGCTACAAGCCGAGGGCCGGACTGACGCCGGCCCTGCTACCGGTGCATTGTGGGAAATGTAGTGTTGGTGCCAGGGCCGGCTCCAGGTTTTTATGGGCCCCGGGCGAAAGAGCCTCAGTGGGCCCCTTTAACACAGACCACGATTCATGATGCACAGATACAGCAGAGAAATATGGGTACAATACAATGCCAAATACTTCTCTTCTTCCATTACATGAGTGATATCTATTGTAAATTGTACAATAGCTCAAAAACCGCCAAATCCTCACAGCGCACTGTACAGACTGGACAGTACAGTCCTCCATACAATATTATGGGCACCACAGTCTCCCCTCATCACCCATATAATACCCCATGCAGGATGTCACCCCCCTATAATGCTCCATACAGAATACTGGACCCAATATAATGCTCCATACAGGATACTGGACCCAATATAATGCTCCATACAGGATACTGGTCTCCATATAATGCTCCATACAGGATACTGGTCCCCATATAATGCTCCATACAAAATATGGAGCTCTCCTCTGCGCTGTACTGCGTTCTGCACTGTTACAGCTCAGGAAAGGGTGCTGTGGAAAGACTCCCCATTATCATCATCATTGCCTCCCCATCATCATCATGGCCTCCCCATCATCATCAATGCCTGCCCATCATCATCTTCTCCCCATCATCAATGCCTGCCCATTATCATCATCTTCTCCCCATCATCATCAATGCCTCCCCATTATCAGCAATGCCTGCCCATTATCATCTTCTCCCCATCATCATCATCAATGCCTCCCCATTATCAGCAATGCCTGCCCATCATCACACACAGACAGCACACAAGCACTCTCTCACATACTTATACACACACACACACACACACACACAAAGCACCGCGCTACATACACACAGACACACACAGAGACATACACACACACGTCTTACCTGTCCGACGTCCGCGCGCTCTGTGCCCCAGCCGGCCGCTGAATGATGACGTCATTCAGCGGCCTGCTGTGAGAGGAAGCGCCGGCGCCCCCTGGAGCCCGGAGCTGCGGCAGCGGAGGCACGGGAGAGGTAAGTATTGTGCCAGCTGATGCCGGGGCCCTGAGCAAGCGGGGGGGGCCCAGTGGCGGCGCTGACACCGCTCTCCGCTAACGGGGGGGGGGTGCCAGACTGCGAGTGGGCCCCCCCCGCCTGCTCAGGCCCCGGCACTTGCCCGGGTGTGCCGGGTGCTGACGCCGGCCCTGGTTGGTGCGTGCAAAACACCAGCAGGCGGCTGTGGCCTGCGGGCCGGATCTAATAGTAATTAAATATCATCCAGGGGGCCATAGACAATCAATTCGCGGGCCGGATCTGGCCCGCGGGCCTTGACTTTGACATATGGGTTCTAGATGATAGATTCTCTTTGCTCACATTTGACATAGCAGCACAACGTTACCCATCATTTGTTAACAAGCCATTCCTTTTTCTTCAAGCAAGAAGTTTAATCTTGAAGAGCATGGCCGTGGGGGGTAGAGAGAGAGTGAGGAACGTTTTGGATGGTTTCATTAGGACCGCCAGAATGCAATTAGCCTCGACAAGCAGTATTTACACACTGTTGCGTAAGCATGGATCTTGGGAAGGCAAAACGACAGGTCCAGCACGATGGGTTAATGATATACAGAACATCACAGTCGGGGAAATCTTAGATGCCACATTATTGCAACGGAAGGTTATCTCCTCCAGCAGTTATACAGACATGTCTTTATTACTTCTTCATAGAGCTTATATTACTCCACACATTAAGTCTAGGATGTCTCCAGAGGACACATTCGCCTGTACCAAATGTGGGACAAGAAACACAGACCTACTTCATCACATTTGGGGATGTCCCAAAGTGCAGAAATTGTGGCAATCTATCCATGCCGAACTACAGAATCTTGGCGGGATAGTGTTTCCTCTGACTCCGCAATGGGCAATATTTAACATTATAGACAGTTCTCAACACGAATTCCCCAAGCATGTTGAGGCCATGTTGATAATATGGGCCTCAGCTACCAGGAAAAGTATATTACAACACTGGCTAGATCCTTTGCCACCACTCAAGTCTCTCATATACTCTAAATTAACGAATATCTTTCGAATGGACTGGCTAGATACTTTGACAAATAAAGAGAAATTGACTGGGAAATTTCTAAGCACATGGTCATTATTTATCCCTTCATTATCTCAAGACACTAGGAACAAACTAAGGACACAGTTTGAAAACACTCAGTGGTATCTTCTTCAGAAAATTAGTGGACATGATCCTATTCCTTAAGTTTGTTGATTGCTAATCAAATGCGGGAATGTTTCAGGGATTTATATGTTGGGGGGGTGGGAGGGTGGAGGTAGGTGGGGGGGACATTTAAGAGTATTGTACCTTCTAAACAAGAGTTTGCAAGCTTATTATCTTCACTTTTGTATGACCTACTTCGTAGTTTTGTTCCTTAAATCATTATCTTGAGTTTCACACCTGTCAAACAAGCTTGTAACTTTAATGATTTATATGAATATATTGTAATGTAATACTCTTTAACCCCTTCATGACCCAGCCTATTTTGACCTTAAAGACCTTGCCATTTTTTGCAATTCTGACCAGTGTCCATTTATGAGGTAATAACTCAGGAACGCTTCAACGGATCCTGGCGATTCTGAGATTGTTTTTTCGTGACATATTGGGCTTCATGTTAGTGGTAAATTTAGGTCGATAATTTTTGCGTTTATTTGTGAAAAAAATGGAAATTTGGCAAAAATTTTGAAAATTTCATAATTTTCAAATTTGTAATTTTTATTCTGTTAAACCAGAGAGTTATGTGACACAAAATAGTTAATAAATAACATTTTCCACATGTCTACTTTACATCAGCACAATTTTGGGAACAACATTTTTTTTTGTTAGGAAGTTATAACGGTTAAAAGTTGACCAGCGATTTCTCATTTGTACAGCAAAATTTACAAAACCACTTTTTTTAGGGACCACCTCACATTTGAAGTCACTTTGAGGGGTCTATATGGCAGAAAATACCCAAAAGTGACACCATTATAAAAACTGCACCCCTCAAGCTACTCAAAACTACATTCAAGAAGATTATTAACCCTTCAGGTGCTTCACAGGAACTAAAGCAACGTGGAAGGAAAAAATGGACATTTTAATTTTTCCAACAAAAATTTTCTTTTAGCATCAATTTTTTCATTTTTACATGGGCAACAGGATAAAATAGATCCTAAAATTTGTTGGGCAATTTCTCCTGAGTAAACAGATACCTCATATGTGGTCAGAAGGGAAGGAGCGCCATTTGACTTTTTGAATGGAAAATATGCTAGAATATTTAGCGGTTGCCGTGTCGCATTTGGAGAGTCCCTGTGTGCCTAAACATTGGAGCTCCCCCACAAGTGACCCCATTTTGGAAACTAGACCCCCTAAGGATCTTATCTAGATGCATAGTGAGCACTTTGAACCCCCAGGTGCTTCACAAATTGATCCGTAAAAAAAAGAAAGTACTTTTTTTTCACAAAAATTTTCTTTTAGCCTCAGTTTCTTCATGTTCACATGGGCAACAGGATAAATTGGATCCTAAAATTTGTTGGTCAATTTCTCCTGAGTACACAGATACCTCATATGTGGTCATAAACCACTGTTTGGGCGCACAGCAGGGCTCAGAAGGGAAGGAGCGCCATTTGACTTTTTGAATGGAAAATATGCTGGAATATTTAGCGGTTGCCATGTCGCATTTGGAGAGTCCCTGTGTGCCTAAACATTGGAGCTCCCCCACAAGTGACCACATTTTGGAAATAGACCCCCTAAGGATCTTATCTAGATGCATAGTGAGCACTTTGAACCCCCAGGTGCTCCACAAATTGATCCGTAAATAAAAGAAAGTACTTTTTTTTCACAAAAATTTTCTTTTAGCCTCAGTTTTTTCATTTTCACATGGGCAACAGTATAAATTGGATCCTAAAATGTGTTGGGCAATGTCTCCTGAGTACACAGATACCTCATATGTGGTCATAAACCACTGTTTGGGCGCACGGCAGGGCTCAGAAGGGAAGGAGCGCCATTTGACTTTTTGAATGGAAAATATGCTGGAATATTTAGCGGTTGCCATGTCGCATTTGGAGAGTCCCTGTGTGCCTAAACATTGGAGCTCCCCCACAAGTGACCCCATTTTGGAAACCAGACCCCCCAAGGAACTTATCTAGATGCATAGTGAGCACTTTGAACCCCCAGGTGCTTCACAGAAGTTTATAACGCAGAGCCGTGAAAATAAAAAATCATTTTTTTTTCTCAAAAAATGATATTTTGGCCCACTATTTTTTATTTTCTCAATGGTTACAGGAGAAATTGGACCCCAAAAGTTGTTGTCCAGTTTGTCCTGAGTACGCTAGTACCCCATATGTGGGGGGAGGACCACTGTTCGGGCACACATTGGGGCTCGGAAGGGAAGTAGTAACGTTTTGAAATGCCGACTTTGATGGAATGGTCTGCGGGCGTCATGTTACGTTTGCAGAGCCCCTGATGTGCCTAAACAGTAGAAACTCCCCACAAGTGACCCCATTTTGGAAACTAGACCAAGCAAAGAACTTATCTAGATGTGTGGTGAGCACTTTGAACCCCCAAGGGATACACAGAAGTTTATAACGCCCGGGCATGAAAATAAAAAAATCATATTTTTTCCACAAACATGACCTTTAGTCCCCAATTTTTTTATTTTCCCCAGGGTAACAGGAGAAATTAGACCCCAAAAGTTTTTGTCCAATTTGTCCTGAGCACGCTGATATCCCATATGTGGGAGAAAACTACTGTATGGGCACACGTCGAGGCTCGGAAGGGAAGTAGTGACGTTTTGAAATGCCGACTTGATGGAATGGTCTGCTGGCGTCATGTTACGTTTGCAGAGCCCATGATGTGCCTAAACAGTAGAAACCCCCCCAAGTGACCCCATTTTGGAAACTAGATCCCTCAAGGAACTCCTCTAGATGTGTGGTAAGCACTTTGAATCTCCAAGTTCTTCACAGAAGTTTATAATGCAGAGCCGTGAAAATAAAAAATCATTTTTTTTTCCGCAATAATAATTTTTTAGTCCCCAATTTTTTTTCCCAATGTTAACAGGAGAAATTAGATCCCCAAAGTTGTTGTGCAATTTTTCCCGAGTACGCTGATACCCCATATGTGGGGGTAAACCACTGTTTGGGCATACGTCGGGGCTTGGAATAAAGGGAGCACTGTTTGACTTTTGAACGCAAAATTTGCAGGAATCAATGGTGGCGCCATGTCGCGTATGGAGACCCCCCGATGTGCCTAAATAGTGGAAACCCCTCAATTCTAACTCCAACCCTAACCCCAACACACCCCTAACCCCAACTGTTATGATTTGGTAGCTGAGGAGTGCAGGTAAAAAATGCCCCTCAGGGGTGTTAAATGCCGTCTTCCATTCATCCCCGTGCTTAATGCGAATAAGGTTATATGCCCCCCTGAGGTCAAGCTTGGTAAACCAAGTAGCGTCTTTCACCCTGGAAAACAGGTCAAAAATCAAGGGTAACGGATATTGATATTTCACAGTAATATTGTTCAAAAGACGATAATCAATACACTGCCTTAATGAACCATCCTTTTTGGCCACAAAGAAAAAACCGGCACCTAAGGGTGAAGAGGATGGTCTGATATGACCCTTCTCCAATGACTCCTTGATATAAGACCGCATAGCGTCATGTTCAGGTACAGACAAGTTAAAAAGGCGACCTTTAGGGAATTTACTACCAGGCACTAATTCAATAGCGTAGTCATAGCTCCTATGGGGAGGCAAGGATGCAGATTTACTTTCGCTAAACACATCAGAAAAATCAATCAAAAAGTCAGGAACATCCTGAGCCTGAGGGAGGCAGAAAAAACAGGAGTGTTGGTATTAACACATTGGCAGCCCCAACTGGTTACAGACACAGATTTCCAATCCAAAACAGGATTATGAGACTGTAACCAAGGGAAACCCAGCACGATAATGTCATGCAGATTATACAGAACCAAAAATTTGCAGCTCTCCTGATGATCAGGTTCAACCCTCATTATCACCTGAGTAGAGAACTGAGGTTTATTCTCAGCCAAAGGGGTAGAATCGATCCCCAGTAGGGGAATAGACTTCTGTAGGGGTATCAAGGGAAACCCGCAACGTTTAGCAAAATCAAAATCCATCAGGTTAATAGCTGCTCCTGAATCAACGAAAGCCTGAGCAGAAAATGAGGACAGAGAGCATATCAGAGTAACAGTTAATAAAAACTTAGTCTGAACACTACCCAAGACAACTGAGCGTGCAAAACGTCTTCCCCGCTTAGGGCAGACTGAAATAGCATGAGAGGCATCACCACAGTAGAAACATAACCCATTGCGCTTTCGAAACTCATGACGCTGTGCCCCAGAAACCACTCTATCACACTGCATGGGTTCAGAAGCAGGTTCACAAGGCAACACTATTCCACGCATACTTCTCCGCTCACGCAAACGTCTGTCAATTTGAATCGCTAACGACATAGAATCATTGAGACCAGAGGGGATAGGGAATCCCACCATAACATCCTTTACATTATCTGACAGACCCTTCCGAAAAAGGGCTGCCAAAGCGTCGTCATTCCATTTGGTCAGGACTGCCCACCTGCGGAATCTCTGACAGTATAACTCAGCGTCATCAAGCCCCTGATTTAATGCCAACAAGGCTTTTTCAGCTTGATCATGATATTAGGCTCATCGTACAATAACCCAAGGCCTGAAAAAATGCATCAACATCACTCAAAACAGATCCCCAGGTGTCAGGGAAAAAGCCCAATCCTGAGGATCGCCGCGCAGGAGAGAGATGACAATTTGAACCTGCTGCGCTGCGTTCCCTGAGGACTTACGCATGCCGCTTATATCTATAGATATATTGTAACGGGTCTGGTAGGTGAAACCACTGAGCTTTATTATACAAGACAGTATACTTGTAAGAGAGCAGGTGGCGCCCGGGGAATACGGACAGGAATTCACGGGAAGTGACCAGGCAGTCTCTGGGTAGGCAGGTTGTCACAGCAAGTGACCAGGGCAGTCTCTGGGTAGGCAGGTTGTCACGGCAAGTGACCAGGGCAGTCTCTGGGTAGACAGGTTGTCACGGCAAGTGACCAGGGCAGTCTCTGGGTAGGCAGGTTGTCACGGCAAGTGACCAGGGCAGTCTCTGGGTAGACAGGTTGTCACGGCAAGTGACCAGGGCAGTCTCTGGGTAGACAGGTTGTCACGGCAAGTGACCAGGGCAGTCTCTGGGTAGACAGGTTGTCACGGCAAGTGACCAGGACAGTCTCAGAATATACAGGCTTATACGACCTGAGATGTTGGAGCCTCCTGGTAGGCTGCAGTCCGATGGCAGATGATCGCTCCCAAGCGAGCAGGCAGGAGTCTCTGGAGTAGCCGGTGATCACTGCTGGAGATGTCCGAACCTTCGGATAAAGCTGCAGTCGGATGGCAGATGATCGCTCCCAAGTGAGCAGGCAAGAGTCTCTAGAGTAGCCGGTGATCACTGCTGATGAAGTCCGAACCTTCGGATAGAGCTGCAGTCGGATGGCAGATGATCGCTCCCAAGTGAGCAGGCAAGAGTCTCTGTAATAGCCGGGGATCACTGCAGGTGATGTCCGAACCTCCGGGGAGGCTGCAGTCAGATGGCAGACAGCAAACAGACAGGTAACAGGCAGGCAACTGGAAACAGGAGCTGAGGGCTGAAGCAGAGTTATACAGTGCAACAACAACATTGCTCGGGCACCTCCATTAAGGAGGAAGCCCTTAATATAGGGTGGAGTCCTCCGGCATTGGCCGGAGACTAATTTGGAAAATGCGCGCGGCTCCTTTAAGAGCGGGGGAGGGTGCGGGCGCGCGCCCAAAGTCCAGCAGCAGGGAAGGAGCGCGCGGGCCCAGCAGGGTGGAAGGAGGACGCCGAGGATGCTGGGGGCGCTGAGGACGCTGGGGGCGCTGAGGACGCAGAGCGCTGGTAAGGGGAACGGCGTCCCTGCCTGGCAGAGGGCCGGGACGCCGACGCTACAGTACCCCCCCCTCTAGGCCCCCCCCTCTTTAGGCCAGAAAGAAATTTAGCTAGGATGAGAGGGGCATGGATGTTCTCCCGAGGCTCCCAGGTTCTCTCCTCAGGACCAAACCCCCTCCAATCCACCAAAAAATAAGTCTTTCTTCCTACCCTTTTTGTGGCCAGAATGTTCTCTACCTCAAATTCATCATCAGCAGACACTGGAGCAGGAGGTGTACCTGTAGACTTGAAAAAAGAGTTAAGTACCACAGGTTTGAGGAGAGACACATGAAAAGAGTTAGGAATTCGCAAATTGGCCGGGAGTTTCAATTTATAGGACACTGGGTTGATCTGCCTGATGACCTCAAAAGGACCGATAAACCGAGGACCTAACTTGTAGGAAGGAATTTTGAGCCGAACATATTTGGACGAAAGCCAGACTTTGTCCCCAGGACGGAATTGAGGAGGATCCAGACGTTTCTTGTCAGCATGTCTTTTCATGCGCTCGGATGACTGAATGAGTGCGGACCGGGTACTCTCCCAGATGGAGGAGAATTCTCTAACCAGAGATTCCGCAGCTGGATTGTCCACAGAGATGGAAACGGGGACAGGAATTCGAGGGTGCTGACCGAAGACTATAAAAAACGGAGACTTGGTGGACGATTCGCTCTCGTGATTATTGTAAGAGAATTCGGCCCAAGGTAGGAGCTCCACCCAATCAGAATGATGAGCATTAACGAAGTGTCGGAGATAGCTGGTCAGATTCTGATTTATTCGCTCAACTTGTCCATTGGACTGTGGATGGTAAGCGGAGGAGAAATCCAAGGTGACGTCTAGTAACTTACAAGTAGCTCTCCAGAAACGTGAGGTGAACTGTACCCCACGATCTGACACAATGTGACGAGGCAAACCATGGAGACGGAAGATGTGGCGGATAAAGTCTTTAGCCAACTCGGTGCAGACGGAAGACCTGGCAGAGGAATGAAGTGAGCCATCTTGGAAAAGCGGTCAGCGACCACCCAAATGACCGTACAACCGGCAGAGACGGGCAGATCCGTAATGAAGTCCATGGCTATATGTTGCCAGGGAGCAGCGGGTACAGGAAGCGGAAGAAGACGGCCGGCAGGCAGGTGTCTCGGAACTTTGTTGCGGGCACAGGAGACACAGGCAGAAACAAAGTCTATTACGTCTTTGTGCAGGGTAGGCCACCAATAATGCCGGTTAATGAGTTGGAGGGTCTTTTTCTGACCAGCGTGGCCAGCGAGTTTAGACGAATGACCCCAATGTAGAATTCTCTTCCGATCAGTCTCTGATACGAATGTCTTACTAGGAGGGAGACGATTTAGACTCACGGGAGCCACCTGCATCACTCTGGCGGGATCGATGATATGTTTAGGCTCATCTTCGAGATCCGACACCAGGAATGACCGGGACAAGGCATCCGCCTTGATGTTTTTGTCAGCCGGGCGAAAATGCAAAAGAAAATCAAAACGGGCAAAAAACAAGGACCACCGGGCTTGGCGAGGGTTAAGTCTCTGAGCATGCTGAAGGTAAGACAGATTTTTGTGGTCCGTGTAGATGATTACCGGATGAAGAGCCCCCTCGAGTAGGTAACGCCACTCCTCCAATGCCAACTTAATGGCCAATAACTCTCGATCTCCTATGGAGTAGTTGCGCTCGGAGGAGGAGAAGAGTTTGGAGAAGAAACCACAGGAAACCATCTTCCCGGATGAAGATTTTTGAGTAAGTACCGCTCCGGCTCCAGCAGAGGAAGCGTCCACCTCCAGGAAGAACTGCTTGTTGCCGTCCGGGCGATGCAGCACTGGAACAGAAGAGAAGGCTTGTTTCAAGGAAAGAAAGGCCTCCTCTGCTTCGGGCGTCCACTGTTTGGGGTTAGCATCCTTGCGGGTGAGGGCTGAGATTGGAGCAGTCCTGGAAGAGAAGTGCGGTATGAAGAGACGGTAATAGTTAGCGAATCCCAGGAACCGCTGAATGGCCTTCAACCCCTCTGGTCGGGGCCACTTCTCGATGGCAGACAGTTTCTCCGGATCCATTCGTAGACCTGTTTGAGAGATAATGTAGCCCAGAAACGGAAGCGAGGTCTGCTCAAAGAGGCACTTCTCATATTTGGCGAAGAGGTGATTCTGCCTGAGCCTGAGCAGAACCTGACGAACATCCCTCCGGTGAGACTGGAGATCCGAGAGAAGACCAAGATGTCGTCAAGGTACACCACAACGCAGGAGTAGAGGAGGTCCCGGAAGATGTCATTGACCAACTCCTGAAAGACTGCTGGAGCATTACAGAGACCAAAGGGCATAACCAGATACTCGTAGTGGCCATCCCGGGTGTTGAATGCCGTCTTCAATTCATCTCCTCGACGGATACGAACCAGGTTGTATGCTCCACGAAGATCCAGTTTAGTGAAGACTCTAGCCCCTCTAAGACGATCAAACAACTCCGGAATGAGCGGAAGAGGGTACTTATTCTTCACCGTGATCAAATTTAGGCCTCTGTAGTCAATACAGGGACGGAGAGATCCGTCTTTCTTTTTTACAAAAAAGAAACCTGCTCCCGCGGGGGAGGTAGATTTCCGGATGAATCCTTTCGCTAAATTCTCCTCGATATATTCTGACATCGACCTGGTCTCTGCAGCGGACAATGGGTAAATACGCCCACGGGGAGGCGTAGTACCGGGTAGCAGGTCGATCGGGCAATCATATGGTCTATGCGGGGGTAATGTCTCTGCTTCCTTTTTATTAAAGACATCAGCGAATGACCAATATGGAATCGGGAGTCCAGGTAGATTAGCAGGTGTAGGAGAAGAACGGACGGGATGAACAGGCACCAGACACGTTTTATGACAGTCCTGTCCCCAGCGAAGAATCTCTCCATTCTGCCAGTCGAGCACGGGTGCATGTTTTTGGAGCCAAGGCAGACCTAGTAAGAAAGCATGAGAGAGTCTAGGTAAAACATGAAACGAGATGCTCTCAGAATGCAACATTCCCACCTGCAGGGTTATGGCTTCGGTGATAAGTTGGATGGGACGAGGTAGGAGACCCCCATCCACAGCAGCAACAGATACTGGTTCAACCAGAGGTTTGGTGGGAATGCGATACTTCTCAACTAGAGCCTGTGAAACAAGATTCCCAGCTGCTCCAGAATCAAGTTGGGCCAGTTCGAAGTAACGGTTCTTACCGATGAGAATAGAGACAGACAGCAGCAGAGATGAAGAGGATTTATTCTGGTCTAGGTGGACCTCTCCGAGCGAACCTAGACACAGGCGTTTCCCGACCTCTCCAAACAGGTACGGATCCAGTGCTCCTTACTGCCACAGTAGAAGCAACTCCTCTCGGCACGGCGTGAGTCCTGACGGGCTTTGACCATCTTGGTCTGGTCGACCTGCATAGGCTCAGCAGTGTGCATCTGGGGAGAAACGGAAGGGGTTATAGGTCTCTGAAACGAGGGTGCAAGACGAGGAAACCCTCTCTCACGGGTGACCTCTTTGGCACGTTCCTGGAACCGTAGATCAATTCGATCGGCAAGATTTATTAAATCATCAAGGGAGGTTGGAATGTCCCGACCGGCAAGTTCATCTTTAATACGGCCGGACAGACCCTCCCAGAAGACCGAAATCAGGGCGTTATTGTCCCAAGCCAACTCTGAGGCTAGAGTACGGAACCGTATGGCATATTGACCAACGGTGAGACTCTCCTGACGGAGACGCAACAGAGATGATGCAGAGGAGGTCCTCCGTCCAGGTTCGTCGAATACCTTCCGGAAGGCCGAGAGAAAAGCAGGCAGGTCAGATACCAGAGGATCTTCTCTCTCCCAGAGAGGATTAAGCCAGGCCAGAGCCTCTCCGGTGAGATGGGACATGATGAAGGCAATTTTGGCCCGGTCAGAGTTAAACTGGTGTGCTAGGAGTTCGAAATGCAGGGTGCACTGGTTAATGAAACCACGAGCCAGAGCAGGTCGCCTCCAAACCTAGGAGGAGCTGAAAGTCGGGGTCCGGGAATGGAAACCACGGAATTGGGAAGCAGCGAGGCTGCCGGATTGTGAGTCATGGCTCCAGCGGTGGTTGCTGGTGATGAATTCAGAGTGTCCAGGCGGGAATTGACGTTCCGCAGGTGACCCAGGATGGCCTCCTGTTGCGACCTCTGGCGAGATAGTTCATGACACAATTCCGGGAGTGAAGGGGTTTGGGTGCCACCGGGTTCCATGGCCCGAGCAAACTGTAACGGGTCTGGTAGGTGAAACCACTGAGCTTTATTATACAAGACAGTATACTTGTAAGAGAGCAGGTGGCGCCCGGGGAATACGGACAGGAATTCACGGGAAGTGACCAGGGCAGTCTCTGGGTAGGCAGGTTGTCACGGCAAGTGACCAGGGCAGTCTCTGGGTAGGCAGGTTGTCACGGCAGGTGACCAGGGCAGTCTCTGGGTAGACAGGTTGTCACGGCAAGTGACCAGGGCAGTCTCTGGGTAGACAGGTTGTCACGGCAAGTGACCAGGGCAGTCTCTGGGTAGACAGGTTGTCACGGCAAGTGACCAGGACAGTCTCAGAATATACAGGCTTATACGACCTGAGATGTTGGAGCCTCCTGGTAGGCTGCAGTAAGATGGCAGATGATCGCTCCCAAGCGAGCAGGCAGGAGTCTCTGGAGTAGCCGGTGATCACTGCTGGAGATGTCCGAACCTTCGGATAAAGCTGCAGTCGGATGGCAGATGATCGCTCCCAAGTGAGCAGGCAAGAGTCTCTAGAGTAGCCGGTGATCACTGCTGATGAAGTCCGAACCTTCGGATAGAGCTGCAGTCGGATGGCAGATGATCGCTCCCAAGTGAGCAGGCAAGAGTCTCTGTAATAGCCGGGGATCACTGCAGGTGATGTCCGAACCTCCGGGGAGGGCTGCAGTCAGATGGCAGACAGCAAACAGACAGGTAACAGGCAGGCAACTGGAAACAGGAGCTGAGGGCTGAAGCAGAGTTATACAGTGCAACAACAACATTGCTCGGGCACCTCCATTAAGGAGGAAGCCCTTAATATAGGGTGGAGTCCTCCGGCATTGGCCGGAGACTAATTTGGAAAATGCGCGCGGCTCCTTTAAGAGCGGGGGAGGGTGCGGGCGCGCGCCCTAAGTCCAGCAGCAGGGAAGGAGCGCGCGGGCCCAGCAGGGTGGAAGGAGACGCCGAGGATGCTGGGGCGCTGAGGACGCTGGGGGCGCTGAGGACGCAGAGCGCTGGTAAGGGGAACGGCGTCCCTGCCTAGCAGAGGGCCGGGACGCCGACGCTACATATATTCACTTATATTTGTTTTGTGTGTGTAAACATATTTGAACATGGTATGTAATGATATTATGGTCTACAATAGAGTATGTAAAAGAAGAGGTTGGACAAGGAAATTACATCACAATTCTTTTTTTTTGTTTGTTAAATAATATATCTTTATTTAGCTTGCAAAAACACAAACAAATCTGAATCAAAAGTGCAGCAAATCCGCACGGATTTTTAACTGCATTTTTCTGCCAGGAGAGGAAGAATCTGAGCAGAAAATTCCACAGACAAATCCGCAACGTATGCACATAAACCCTAGAGGTCAGCTGAGAAAATATCCACCGATACACCCAGGTCTTTTTCAGTGACAGTTTTGCCCAGTGTTTTACAATTAAGCACATAATTATACATCTTATTTCTTCTGCCAAAGTATATTTATTATCCCCATTAACTCTTTTACCCACTGACGGTGGTTTGCACAATAATGACCAGACCAGTTTTTACAATTCTGTCCCTTTATGAGATTATTATAACTCTGGAACATTTCAACGGATCTTGGCGATTCTGAGACTGTTTTTTCGTGACATATTGTACTTCACATTAGTGGTAAAATTTCTTCGATATAAGTTGCGTTTATTTGTGAAAAAGCGGAAATTTGGCAAAAATTTTGAAAATTTTGCAATTTTCAAACTTTTAATTTTTATGCACTTAAATCAGACAGTTATATCGCACAAAATAGTTAATAAATAACATTTCCCACATGTCTACTTTATATCAGCACAATTTTGGTACTAACATTTTTTTTCTTAGGAAGTTATAAGGGTTAAAAGTTGACCAGCGATTTCTAATTTTTACAACACCTTTTTTTTTTTTTTAGAGATCACATCACATTTGAAGTCACTTTGAGGGGTCTATATGATAGAAAATACCCAAAAGTTACACCATTCTAAAAACTGCACCAATGAAGTTGCTCAAAACCACATTCAAGAAGTTTATCAACCCTTCAGGTGCTTCACAGGAATTTTTAGAATGTTTAAAAAAAAAATGAACATTTAATTTTTTTTCACAAAAAATTTACTTCAGATCCAATTTTTTTTTATTTTACCAAGGGTAACAGGACATATTGGACCCCAAAAGTTGTTGTGCAATTTCTCATGAGTACATTGATACCTCATATGTGGGGGGGAACCACTGTTTGGGCGCATGGTAGAGCTCGGAAGGGAAGGAGCGCCGTTTGACTTTCAATGCAAAATTGTCTGGAATTGAGATCGGACGCTATGTCGCGTTTGGAGAGCCCCTGATGTGCCTAAACAGTAGAAACCCCCCACAAGTGACACCATTTTGGAACTTAGACCCCATAAGCAACTTATCTAGATGGAGGTGAACACTTTGAACCCCCAAGTGCTTCATAGAAGTTTATAACGTTGAGCCGTAAAAATAAAAAATCATATTTTTTACACAAAAATGATCTTTTGCCCCCAAATTTTTATTTTCTCAAGGGTAAAAGAAGAAATTGGACCCCAAAAGTTGTTATGCAATTTGTCCTGAGTATGCTGATACACCATATGGGGGTAAACCACTGTTTGGGCGCATTGCAGAGCTCGGAAGGGAAGGAGTAACGTTTGACTTTTTCAATGCAGAATTGACTGGTATTGAGATCAGACGCCATGTCGCGTTTGGAGAGCCCTTGATGTGCCTAAACAGGGGAAACCCCCCAATTCTAACTTCAACCCTAACTTTAGCCCCAACCCTAACTTTAGCCTCAACCTTAACTTTAGCCCCAACCCTAACTTTAGTTCCAACCCTAAACCCTAACTTTAGCCCCAACCCTAACCCTAGCCCCAACCCTAACCCTAATGGGAAAAAGGAAATAAATACATTTATTTTATTTTATTATTTTTCCCTAATTAAGAGTGTGATAAATGGGGGGGGGTTTGATTTACTACTTATAGCAGGTTTTTATAGCGGGTTTTTATGTTTGGCAGCTGTCACACACTAAAAGACGCTTTTTATTGCAAAAAATAGTTTTTGCATCACCACATTTTTAGAGCTATAATTTTTCCATATTTTGGCCCACAGAGTCATGTGAGGTCTTGTTTTTTTGTGGGACGAGTTGACGTTTTTATTGGTACCATTTTCGGGCACATGACGTTTTTTGATCGCTTTCTATTCCGATTTTTGGGAGATAGAATGAGCAAAATCCAGCAGTTGATGAATTTCTTTTGGGGGGGCGTTTACACCGTTCCTCATGTGGTAAAATTGATAAGGCGGTTTTATTCTTATGGTCATTATGATTACAGCGATACCTCATTTATTTTTTTATGTTTTGGCGCTTTTATATAATAAAAACTTTTATTTATTTATTTTTTTATCAGGTAATTTTTTATTAAACCTCTTTTTGGGGTGGTGGGAGGAGTTGGTGGTTTACAAACATCGTGCTTTTGTGCCAAATGTATTAATTTGGCAATGATATATTGACGACATTCTGTTTGTATGGACGGGTTCGATTGAAGATTGCCATACATTTATTAAGGATCTGAACTGTAATAGGTCTAATATTAAACTTACCTCCAACCTTTCAGATTCCTCCATTGATTTCTTGGACCTGAAGTTTTCAATTATCGAGACAAGGATTTCTTGTACCTTTTCCGGAAAGCCACAGCCACTAACAGTCTTCTTCATTTTTCCAGCTTTCACCCCCACCACCTTAAGACGGGTATCCCCAAAGGACAATTTCTCCGTCTTAGAAGAAACTGTAGCTCTGGGTCAGACTTCCTTAACCAAGCCAAAGATTTGTCTTCTCGTTTTAGAAAAAGGGGATACCCCAACAAAACAATATCGGGAGCATTTCAATTGCATCCCATCAAAACAGAAAGGATCTTCTGACTAAAAAGGTACGTGAATCTTCTCGACCACTGGCCCTGATTACAACTTTCAACAATCAATGGTCCGATATCCATAATATGTTATCTAACAATTGGGATATCTTGATGAGCGATAAGAGGATTGCCTCTCATGTTTCGGATTCTCCTTGTGTGGTAGCTAGACGGGCCAAGAACTTGAAAGACCACTTATGTCATAGCCATTATCAACGTCCCACCGTTAAACTCAACCGCGGAAGTAGGATTTTGGATCATTTCCTTGCGGCAATTGTAACATATGCCAGTATATGATTGGACAAAATGGTTATACGATATCTACTCTTTCTTTTCAGATCAAGCCTAGGGAATTCTTTAATTGTAGGTCTCGTAATGTAGTCTATGCTATCTTTTGCGACTGCCCCAAGATATATGTGGGCCAGACCACAAAGGAGCTTAGGAGGAGGACGCAACAACATCTATCAAATATCGCAACGGCCCAGAAGGATCGGGAAAAGAACAAGACTATCTCTTCAGTAGCAAGACATTTTTTGAACATTATCGCGGCAAGACTTCAAGTTTTAAAGTTATGGGACTTGAAAGTGTGCATGTTAATATTAGAGGGGGTGATATTGTTAATCTTCTGCTTCGCTGTGAAAGTAAATGGATATATAACCTCCAAAGTCTCTCTCCCAAAGGCTTAAATGAGGAGCTGTTATTTACTGGATATTATAAGCAGATATAAAATATACCAGCTTTTTTATCCTCACCTCAATGGTCTTTCCATTGACCTTTAAGGTATTTGTTGTGCTCATCTTTGCTTTAAGATCTCTTCTCTATCTTGGTAATCTATCCAAGATATACTATTCATCGTCACAATATGGGTTTCAATTATGGTGGGTTTTTGTTTGTGATCAGTATTGTGAAAGATATGACTCTGATCACTTTTTTGCATTATACGATCTGAGATATTTCCGTATGCGCTTTATGGTGGTAATACGTGGCTGAATATATATCTTTATGGTCTTTTGTAGTGTCCACATAAGTGCGGCGGATAGCCCATCTATTGGTGACCGCCTCTGCCTGTAATTCTATGTCAATTCGAATATAATGTTCAGCTTTAATTTTGCATTTATGTGCCATTAACATTCAGTATGTGTACACCACTTGAGGAATCACCTGTACATGGTAATTTAGCAATGTGTGGTTTAATCTGGCATAAATTGTTTATCTGTATGGGTTTTCCAATGACCATATGAGTATGGGTTTGATTATTTTTCTTCATTATTTTTGTTGTTTTTTCATTTTTTTTCTTTGTAATTATGTTTTTTGCTAATTTTTTGGAATAAAATTGCTTAGCCTCTACATTAACTATATGTGTCACACACATCATTACAATGCTCACTATATCATCTAGTTGGGTGGTTATTGCGTATAGCCTCATGCGAATAAGGCTCCAGGTCATAACATGTAATCACTCATTAGTAATTTTGATTAAATTGCTGAGAGGTATGGTTGACTCGATTTTGTTGTCCCTACTGCATTGTAGCTTTTAAATTCGGCCAGGGCACAATGCCTCTTTCTTTGAGACATTAGGTGTCTTTGTGGACTTAACCACCTTCTAATATACTGTATTTTTGGACCATAAGACGCACTTTTTTTCCTCCAAATTTGGAGGAAAGTTGGGTGCGTCTTATGGTCCGAATGTAACATGTGGGAGGGGGCAGGGGGCAGGAAAATATCCCCTCCTGCTGCAGGAAACAAGCGCTGGGGAAACCCCTGGTCCCTACTTAAGTGAAAGGAATATTAATCAGCCGCTTCCCCCCCCCACCTATCAGCTGAGCATTGAGCAGGAGCAGCTAATCACAGAGCCACACATTTTCCCCACGCCTGATTCCTGCAGCAGCTGGGCAGATCGGTGTCTGAAGGAGAAGGAGGCAGCAGAGCAGAGTGCAGCAGGAAGCATCGCATATCTGACAGCACAGGGGCTGTGCTGATGTGATGCTGAATGCTCCTGTGGAGACCTGTGATGAGGTCATGAAGAGGGTGGGGCTGGAGCACACATGACCAAAGCCCGGGCCTCTTCATGATGTCATCACAGCCCTTCAGACACACTGTATAACAGAGAATTAATTAAAAGGTTGGGGCTACTTTCACCTTGCGTTTGATTGTGCAGCACATCATCTCTATCATCTCTGTCTCTATCATCTGTCCCCTATCATCTCTGTCTCTATCATCTCTGTCTCTATCATCTGTCTCTATCATCTCTGTCTCTATCATCTGTATCATCTTCTCTATCATCTCTGTCTCTATCATCTGTATCATCTGTCTCTATCATCTCTGTCTCTATCATCTCTGTCTCTATCATCTCTGTCTCTATCATCTGTCTCTATCATCTCTGTCTCTTCATCTCTGTCTCTATTATCTGTCTCTATCATCTCTGTCTCTATCATCTCTTCTCTATCATCTTCTCTATCATCTGTCTCTATCATCTGTCTCTATCATCTCTGTCTCTATCATCTGTCTCTATCATCTGTCTCTATCATCTCTGTCTCTATCATCTCTATAATCTCTGACTCTATCATCTATCTCTATCATCTTCTCTATCATCTCTGTCTCTATCATCTCTGTCTCTATCATCTCTGTCTCTATCATCTGTCTCTATAAATCTCTGTCTCTATCATCTCTGTCTCTATCATCTCTGTCTCTATCATCTCTGTCTCTATCATCTGTCTCGTCATCTCTGTCTCTATCATCTCTGTCTCTATCATCTCTGTCTCTATTATCTCTTCTCTATCATTTGTCTTTTATCATCTCTGTCTATATCATCTCTGTCTCTATCATCTGTCTCTATCATCTGTTCTCTATCATCTGTCTCTATCTTCTCTGTCTCTATCATCTGTCTCATCATCTCTGTCTCTATCATCTCTGTCTCTATCATCTCTGTCTCTATCATCTGTCTCTATCATCTGTCTCTCATCTGTATCACTGTCTCTATCATCTCTGTCTCTTTCATCTGTATCATCTGTCTCTATCATCTCTGTCTCTATCATCTCTGTCTCTATCATCTCTGTCTCTATCATCTGTCTCTATCATCTCTGTCTCTATCATCTCTGTCTCTATCATCTCTGTCTCTATCATCTCTGTCTCTATCATCTCTGTCTCTATCATCTCTGTCTCTATCATCTCTGTCTCTATTATCTCTGTCTCTATCATTTTGTCTCCTATCATCTCTGTCTATATCATCTCTGTCTCTATCATCTGTCTTTATCATCTGTGTCTCTATCATCTGTCTCTATCATCTCTGTCTCTATCATCTGTCTCTATCATCTCTGTCTCTATCATCTCTGTCTCTATCATCTCTGTCTCTTCATCGTCTCTCATCTGTATCATCTGTCTCTATCATCTCTGCTCTTTCATCTGTACATCTGTCTCTATCATCTCTGTCTCTATCATCTCTGCCCTCTATCATCTCTGTCTCTATCATCTCTGTCTCTATCATCTGTCTCTATCATCTCTGTCTCTCTCATCTCTGCCCTCTATCATCTCTGTCTCTATCATCTCTGTCTCTATCATCTCTGTCTCTATTATCCTGTCTCTATCATCTCTGTCTCTATCATCTGTGTCTCTATCATCTGTCTCTATCATCTCTGTCTCTATCATCTCTGTCTCTATCATCTGTCTCTATCATCTGTGTCTCTAACATCTGTCTCTATCATCTCTGTCTCTATCACTCTGTCCTATCATCTCTATAATCTCTGACTCTATAATCTATCTCTATCATCTGTCTCTATCATCTCTGTCTCTATCATCTCGTCTCTATCATCTGTCTCTATCATCTCTGTCCCCTATCATCTCTGTCTATTCATCTCTGTCTCTATCATCTGTCTCTATCATCTCTGTCTCTATCATCTCTGTCTCTATCCTCTGTCTCTATCCTCTGTCTCTATCCTCTGTCTCTATCATCTCTGTCTCTATCATATCTGTCCTCTATCATCTCTGTCTCTATCATCTCTTTTCTCTATCATCTGTCTCTATCATCTCTGTCTCTATCATCTCTGTCTCTCTATCATCTCTGTCTCTATCATCTGTCTCTATCATCTGTCTCTATATCTCTGTCTCTATCATCTGTCTCTATCATCTGTCTCTATCATCTCTGTCTCTATCATCTCTATCATCTCTGTCTCTATTATCTCTGTCTCTATCATCTGTCTCTTTCATCTCTGCTCTATCATCTCTGTCTCTATCATCCTGTCTCTATCATCTCTGTCTCTATCATCTCTGGCTTTATCATCTCTGTCTCTATCATCTCTGTCTCTATCATCTTTCTCTATTTCTATGCAGCATTTTATTTCTATGCAGCCGCACGCTCCAGTCTGATGCCGGCGGCAGTGCCGGTGTTCATGCAGAGACTCACACGAAATCGTGCAGTTTCTCGCATGTGTGACCCCGCCTTATACTCAACCCTCCAGCGTCTTCACATAGTATTTACAGACACCACACTGGTCCCGCAGCACCATCTTCTACCCGTAGCTTCCAACATAATAACATACTATTATATATAATAACCCACATATAATAGTATTTATTTATGTTATTAAATATTTTACCACATTTTTTGCTTCAAATATAATTTTTCCCTATTTTTCCCCCTCTAAAACCTGGGTGCGTCTTATAGTCCGTGCGTCTTATAGTCTGAAAAATACGGTAGTTCATAACAGTTTAATGGTCAATATGTAACACATTATGATATCATTGCCATCAAAATTCAGTATGGATGAGGCAGTACTTAGATATTGATAAATACTTGGTTTGCTTTGCGTACATTCACTGTCCTGTTTAAAATATTGTTTTACACCGTGCTTTACCGAAGTTAAATAGATTTCAACCTCTGGTGATTAACTGTGACCTGCATACTATTTTGTGGGGATGTCACCCTCATATATTGAATCGTGCCTCCTATATCTGTGCGCTAATTTTGCGTATGCTATCTTGGATAAGTGGGCGTGAAGATTTCATGTGTACATATTTAATGTGTTTATAAGTTTGTGCCGCCATTAAAACCCCATGGTATTTACGCTGTATGATACTGATAGCTGAAAAAGTCATCAGTGTGCTTCGACTATCTATATCTGTGAGAGATGCAGTGTCTTTGTGGACTTAACCTCCTTTTAATATAGTCCATAAGCATTTAATGTTCAATGTGTCACCATTAATGATATCATTAGCATCTAAATTTTTGCATGGATGAGGTATCACTTGTGATATTGATAATTATTTGGTCTGCTATGTGTATATTCACTGCCCTTTTTCGAAGTTACCGTATATACTCATGTATAAGCCACCCGTGTATAAGCTGACACCCCTAATTTTGCCACAAAAAACTTGGAAAACTATTGACTCGCGTATAACCGGGTGTATAAGTTGCTGTCCCTGCCTGTGCTCCCTCATCCACTCTGTGCGCCCCCATTCTCCTCTGTGCTCCCCTCCTCCTGCTCCATTATCCTGTCCTGCTCCGTGTTTTCCATCCCCCCGTTCCTGCTCTGCACTCCCCCATTCTCCTCTGTGCCCACCCCCGTCCTTCTCCGTGGCTCTCAGTCCTCCCCCCGTTCTGCTCCGTGCTCTCCGTCCTCCCCCCCTTCTGCTCCGTGCACTCCGTCCTCCCCCGTTCTGCTCCGTTTCTCCGTCCTCCCCCCGCCTGCTCCGTGCTCCTTGTCCTCCTCCATGCTCCCCCATCCCCTCCATCATACTAACCCTCCCCGTGCCATCGCGAACGTCCCTGCAATCCTGCGTTCTCCCCGCTTCCTGCAGCTCTCCAGCGCTGACGGCGTAATACCGCTCATTAAGCCATGAATATGGAGCCACGCCCATGGGAGTGGGGGTCGCGTCCATAATACATGACTTAATGAGCGGGTAATTACGTCACCGCTCAGCGCTGGAGAGCTGCAGGAAGCCGGGAGAACGCAGGATTGCAGGACGTTCAGCATGGCACGGGAGGGTGAGTATGATGTCCCAGCCACCGCTCCTGCCGCCGCATCCCCTCCCCCGCTGGTTTCTGCCCTATGACTCGTGTATAAGCCGAGGGCATTTTCCAGCACAAAAAAAGGTGCTGAAAATCTCGGCTTATACACGAGTATATACGTAAATGGATTCCAACCTCTGGAAACCTGCATACTATTTTTGGGGTATGGTAACTCTCACGCTTTGAGACCGTGCCTGCATTTGTGTGCTATTCTGCTATGCTAGTCTGATAAGCGGGGCTGTGCAGATCTCATGTGCATATATGTAATATATTTATGAGTTTGTGTCGCCCTTAAAACCTGCTGAATATTTATGACATTGAAGCTGGAAAAAGGAAAAAAAACCATCAGTTGTTTTTGGCTATTTTATACCCGGCGAACCTGACCTCTGAGACCATCAGCATGTTTAAATTGCGACACACTTTAATTTTGTGATTAAGCAATAATAACCTTTTATTTCAAAAGTGATGCGATCTGTATGATTTTGTTGATGTTTGTGCTGGTGATTCGCCACTGCTCTGCACTGCACACGCTCCGTGCGATATCAGCAGCCTTGATCTGGTAATTGAGAAAGATTCTTAAAAACCCGTCAGCAGCGCAAAAGACAGGAATCTTCTTAGTAAATAGACAATCTTCATTTATTAAAAATTATTAAAAATTATGGTAAAACATGAATCCACAACACGTTCAACGGAGTGAGTCCGTCTTCCTCAGTGCACCTGAGGAAACGGACTCACTCCGTTGAAACGCGTTGTGGATTCATTGTTTGACCATAATTTTAATGGTTTCCTCCGGCCACCCGGGGATTCCGGGGCCTCTCCCCCCCGGCAAAATGAAGATTTCCCCAGTTAA
>JARQOD010000007.1:154774562-154839076 GCA_033576555.1 Oophaga sylvatica
TGAGTCTCCATGTAAAAGATCTTGGAACTAAAAAGGCATCCGCAATGTGTATAGAGAATGGGGCATGATCAGACCAGGACATTACCAATATCAGCAGATTTACACCTGAGAAGAAGGTTATCATCAACAACAAAAAACAATCAATGCGACTGTAAGAGTTGTGCCTGGGTGAAAAGAAAGTATAATCCCTCTCTAAACCATGCGTGTATCTCCATACATCATGAAGACAAAATTCTTTAATAATGGAACCCATTTCCTTCCTATTTCACGCTGGCTGGGAACAGTCTAGTGATCTACTCATCTGAAGATTAAAATTCCCCCTATTAGTTGTAGACCTTTAGCAAAGTCTTTAAATTTTTATACAAAGGATCTAAGAACCCAATCTGGGAAGAATTATGTGCATAAACAGAGGCTATCGCAAACTGGACACCATTTAGGGAGCAGTGGAGGATAATAAATCAACCCTCTGGGTCTTCTATTTTGTTATGAAGGAAAAACAGGACAGAGTTTTTAACCAGTATACCCACACCAGCTCGCTTGTTATTGTGGCAAGCAAAAAATCTGTGTGGGAATCTATCATTGTTTAATCTACGTGTGTCTGGTTCCAGTACAGGAGTTTCCTGGATACAGATCACATCTGCTGCCATTTTGCTGATTTCTTTCTACAGGTGGGATCGCTTACCCGGGGAATTCAATCCCTTCACATTAAGAGACATTATTTTACAAAAAAGTGTGAAACAACTGAAAATATGTCTTATATTCTAGGTTCTTCAAAGTAGCCACCTTTTGCTTTGATTACTGCTTTGCACGCAGAAAAGGTGAACGGCTGGACTCTACATGCCTAATTCCCACCATGAAGCATGGAGGAGGTGGTGTGATGGTGTGGGGGTGCTTTGCTGGTGACACTGTTGGGGATTTATTCAAAATTGAAGCGGTGAGTGGTCCAGCTCACCCCAAACCATCTTGATTGGGTTCAGGTCTGGTGACTGTGGAGGCCAGGTCATCTGGCGTAGCACCCCAACACTCTCCTTCTTGGTCAAATAGCCCTTACACAGTCTGGAGGTGTGTTTGGGGTCATGGTCCTGCTGAAAAATAAATGATGGTCCAACTAAACGCAAACTGGATGGAATAACATGCTGCTGCAAGATGCTGTGGTAGCCATGCTGATTCAGTATGCCTTCAATTTTGAATAAATCCCCAACAGTGACACCAGCAAAGCACCCCAACACCATCACACCTCCTCCTCCATGCTTCACGGTGGGAACCAGGCATGTTGAGTACATCCGTTCACCTTTTCTGCGTTCAAAGCAGTAATCAAAGCAAAAGGTGGCTACTTTGAAGAACCTAGAATATAAGACACATTTTCAGTTGTTTCACACTTTTTTGCAAAGTGTAATGTATAATTCCCATGTGTTAATTCATAGTTTTGATGCCTTCAGTGTGAATGTACAATTTTCATAGTCATGAAAATACAGAAAAATCTTTGAATGAGGTGTGTCCAAACTTTTGGTCTGTACTGTATATATATCTACTATATAATTGTCTTATCCCGTCTGTCTGTCTGTCTGTCTGTCTGTCTGTCTGTCTGTCGGGTCTGTCTGTCTGTCTGTCTGTCTGTCTGTCGTTGTCTGTCTGTCTGTCTGTCTGTCTGTCTGTCTGTCTGTCTGTCTGTCTGTCTGTCTGTCTGTCCAGGAAATCCCGCGTCGCTGATTGGTCTGGCCGCGGCCAATCAGCGACGCAGGGCTAACTCTGCCCATGTGGTCATGTGACTCACCAACTGCCCATGATGTACTGAACATGTTTTGTCAGTCACAGTGTCTGATGTATTTCTGTCACATTTACTGAACACGGGTAATACACAGTGACATGAGGTAATACACAGGTGACATGAGGTAATACACAGTAAAATGAGGTAATATACAGTAACATGAGATAATACACAGTAATATGAGGTAATACACAGGTAACATCTAATACACAGGTAACATCTACTATATAATTGTCTTATCCGGCAGCGGCCAATCAGCGCTGCGGGATTTCACAAAAAAAAATGGCGGCTGTTAGCGGCTCATCTGCGGGACGGAGGTCAGCGGCGAGGCAGCGGGGAGAAGATCAGTGCGAGGCGCTCATCTCCTGGCCGCTAGCAGCAGAAGGACCTCGACCGACGAAGCCGCTGACCTCCATGCGGAAGGGAGGACCGGGATACTTCTGCTGCGAGCGCCCGCTCATGTCCCGGGTTCTCGCAGCGGAAGAACCCGCACAGGTAGCGGCGCTGACATCCATGCGGCTAGGATGTCAAGAGAGGATCGGGAGCGGCGCTGCGGGTCGGGATACTTCTGCTGCGAGCGCCCGCTCATGTCCCGGGTTCTTGCAGCGGAAGTAGCCGCATAGGCAGCGGCGCTCTCCGGTCCTCACAATACAATTCGATGATTGGTCGTGGTCTTTCACCGCGACCAATCAACGATCTTGCCACTAAACTTAAACACCGCTGTGTTGATTGGTCGCAGACGCTGCCCGCGACCAATCACCGATTTGGGCACCACATTTAAATTGCGGCCGCGACCAATCACTGATCTTGACGCAAACGTTAAACAGTGCTGTGTTGATTGGTTGCGGATGCTGCCCGCGACCAATCATCGATTTGGGCGCCACATTTAAATAGCGTCCGTGACAAATCAGCACATTCTTTGTCCCGGCGTGAAAAGGAACAAATCTACAGACAAACCCGCCCCCAAGCCGTCATTCACTGTGGTACACGAAACAAAATACCCCTGGCTGCAGCAGAAAATAGTCGTCATGTCAGCGGAAACAACAGCCGGCTGCAGCCGGGAAAATTACGTGCTAGCTGTGCGTCGTCTGCGATGTCGTCACAAGCACTATTCACAACGTGACGTTATAACAAAATTCATTCGGTGCCCTGGAGAGATACCTAGTAACGTTAATTTAAAGTAGTGCACAACCCATTTAAACACTGCTTCACTGCTTAGGCGCGCAAGGTCGGCCGCATACATATTCTAGAATACCCGATGCATTAGAATCGGGCCACCATCTAGTGTATATATATATATATATAAACATACACACTAGATGGTGGCCCGATTCTAACACATCGGGTATTCCAGAATATGTATGTAGTTTATTTATGCATGGCTCCGCTCCCACCCTCCCATCCTTGTATGAATGGCTCCGCTCCCACCCTGTATACATGGCTCTGCTCCTCCCTCCCATCCTTGCATGCATGGCTCTCCTGTCCCATCCTGTATACATGGCTCCTCTCCCCCCTCCTCTCCTTGTATGCATGGCTCCGCTCCACCCTCCCATCCTGTATACATGGTTCCGCCCTCCCATCCTTGTATACATGGCTCCGCTCCACACTCCCATCCTGTATACATGGCTCCGCTCCCACCCTCCCATCCTGTATACATGGCTCCGCTCCACCCTCCCATTCTGTACATATGGCTTCGCTCCCACCCTCGCATCCTGTATACATGGCTCCGCTCTGCCCTCCCATCCTTGTATACATGGCTCCGCTACGCCCTCCTATCCTTGTATGCATGGCTCCGCTCACACCCTCCCATCCTGTATACATGGCTCCGCTCCACTCTCCCATCCTTGTATACATGACTCTCCCTTCCCATCCTTGTATACATGGCTCTCCTGTCCCATCCTGTATACATGGCTCCGCTCCCCCATCCCATCCTTGTATGCATGGCTCCGTCCCCCCTCCCATCCTTGTATGCATGGCTCCGCTCCCCCCTCCCATCCTTGTATGCATGGCTCCGCTCCACCCTCCCATCCTGTATTCATGGCTCCCCTGTCCCATCCTGTATGCATGGCTCCTTTCCCACCCTCCAATCCTGTATGCATGGCTCCTTTCCCACCCTCCCATCCTTGTATACATGGCTCCGCTCCACCCTCCCATCCTAGGGAGGTCGAGGCAGCCATTTGACAGGTCACCCAGGTAATATGTACTGTCTGCACTTTATTTTGTGGTTTTGTTGCATCTAATTTCAATCGCTTGCATTTCGTGCTTATGTAGTAGCATATGGTGCTTTTTCAAGCAATAGATATATCTAAAGATACTCTGTATGATTTGTTCTTATTTGCACTTTATTCATAAGTGGTGCACTCAGGTTTGGGATTCATATATGGTCCGTTGTTTCATGTCCATGGTGATATATAATGCTATAGATAATATAATGCGGTTTTAGGATTAGTTCCATGATTTAATTCACATTTGCCTCATTAGGTGGTGTTAAAAAAGTTTAAGCCTTTAAAGGTACTGCCACACTACACAATCCCGCTAGCGATCTCGTTAGCGTCGCATACTAATGAGATCGCTAGCGGGATTGTTTCTATATCGCTAGTAGCTACCTATTTTAGCGATATCGTTAAGGACGCTATCGCGGTTAGCGATCTCCTTAACGACTTTAGCAGTACAAAAGTACCGCTAAATCGCTAAGAAAAGGTGCTACACTTAGCGATTATACTTACCCAGCGGGAGCGCCGACGATAAAATAGGGTCCGGAACGATTCCAGCGACGAGCGAGATCACAGCAGGAAGCTCGTCGCTGGCAGCTGCCGCACACAACAACATCGCTAACGGGATCGCTAAATAGTGACGTTTTTTAGCGATCCCGTTAGCGATGTTGTTTAGTGTGGCATACCCTTAACAAAGACTTTTGTAGCACTTGATTATATCACCATGATACGAGAATGGACTGACTACTAGTGAAATTGCATTAATCATGACCACATAGCAATTTTATTTATACAGTGTGATGTATGTACTTATGGCTGCTGTTTTTTTGGTTTTGATCCAGTGACACCCTTGTGTTATTTGTTGTTTGTATAAGATTTATATTGAATAATAAAAATATTTTTTATATAACAATCATACATTCCTTGTATCCTTTGGGGATATTATTTTTCATGTTGTTGTACGGAATGTGACCCTTGTTTGAGGTCTTTTGGACTATAATGTTTAAACCCTCCCATCCTTGTATACATGGCTCCGCTCCATCCTCCCATCCTTGTATACATGGCTCTGCTCCCACCCTCCCATCCTGTATACATGGCTCCGCTCCCCCTTCCCATCCTTGTATGCATGGCTCCGCTCCCACCCTCCCATCCTGTATACATGGCTCCGCTCCACCCTCCCATCCTGTATACATGGCTCCGCTCCCATCCTGTATACATGGCTCCGCTCCCACTCTCCAATCCTACATATATGGCTCCGCTCCCACCCTCCAATTCTATATACATGGCTCCGCTCCCACCCTCCCATCCTATATACATGGCTCCGCTCCCACCCTGCATACATGGCTCCACTCCCACCCTACCATCCTATATACATGGCTCCGCTCCCACCCTGTATACATGGCTCCACTCCCACCCTTCGCTGGGCTACCCCGTCCTCCCCCATCATACTTACCCTCCTCGCTCCAACGCTGCACGTCCCTGCATCTCTATCCCGGCACATCAGCTTCTTCCTCTGTGGTGCGGTCACGTGGTACCGCTCATTAAGGTCATGAATATGGACGCCATGCCTATGGGAGTGGAGTCGAGTCCATAATCATGACCTTAATGAGTGGTACTACGTGACCGCTCAGCACAGGACAGAAGCAGACACGCCAGGACAGGGACGGAAGGTGAGTATGTACATGGAGATGAACCGCGGCTACCGTCAGGAGATCAGCGGCTAGTGCCACTGATCTCCTGTCGATAGCGGTGGCGTGGGCCGGATGTGCCTGTCGCTGATTGGTCGCATCCGGCCGGGCGCTACCAATCAGCGACGCACGACTTCCGTTACAGACGGAAGTGAAAAGTTAGACAATTATATAGTATATATATATATATATATATATATATATATATATATGTGTATATATATATATGTGTATTATATATATATATATATATATATATATATATATATATATATATATATATATATATATTTATATTATGTATTAATATATAATATATAAATTCAGAGTATGCATAATATAACTAATCGTGGCGTCATTAAGAATAAATTATAGTGGAGAACAGCCCGCAAACAAAACAGTAAACGCATTCTATGACAACAAGAGGGCAGTATGGTACATCCTTAGGCTTGTGTACAGGAGACTAAAAAAGGAAATAAAAAAAAATAAAAAAGTACAAGAAAAAACAGTCAAAGGTTCAGTAATAGAAGTAAACCTTCTATATTGGAGGAAGATCAAAACAATGATCAGTCAAAACAACAAGTGGAGCACGAATCCCCAGCTCCATATGACAAGCAAAAATAAAGGTGCAAGCACACATATTCCATTCAAGTGAGTGGGTAATAAAGTCACACCGTGTCCCATTCTGGGTTCAGATTCTTCTGGGGATGGTTGATATTTGGGGATCGCCGATGCTCCTGATCCTTCACAGGGGTAATTCCCCATGAGGGTAGCAATTTCTCTGCCTGGCGTGGGAATAAGCAGACGTGTGAGTCTTCTCCTCTGTGGATTATCAGCTTTACTGGGAAGACCCATCTGTATCTTATGCCCTCCGTCATTACAGCCAAAGTGCATGGTTTGAATTCCCTTCTTTTGGCAAGTGTCCCAGCTGATAGGTCAGGGAAAACAAAGAGAGGCTGCAATCCTCTGGGACAGTAGGCCTTTTCCTTACAGCTTGCATAAAGGCTTCGTTAGTGTCGGCGAAGTGTATTTTTGCCAAAACATCTCTTGGGAGACTGGGGTTTAAGGCTTTTGGTTTGGGTACTCTGTGAATGCGATCAACTAATAGTTCATGTGGCTCCAATTCTGGTAGCACTTCCCCAGGAATTTATCAAAGAACTTTTTTGGAAGTGCATTTGAGCAGCAGGGTGATTTGCTGTTGAAGGAGAAAAAAAAAAAAATCTCACTTTAAATCTTCTGCTTCAGCAAGTGTGAGTGAGCTGAGTGTGACGGTGTGCAAGTGCGAACGGTGGTAAGTGTGACTTGAGATTCAGTGACTTTGGATTCAGGGAGTTTCCAAGGGAGGAATTACTGAATTGCTGTTATATTTTATTAATACTTTTTATTTATTTTTACTTATCTTTGCTGTCTGGTGAAATCCCCATTAGAAATGTGCTCCACTATTGCCAATGCCATCCAGTGTACATCTTGCCACATGTATGCAGTCCTTGAACAGCCGGTCGAGGGTGCATACTGCTGTGTGAGATGTGAGCACGTTGTGCATTTGGAAGCCCAAATTCTGGATCTAAATGTGCAGCTGGCAACACTGAGATCCATTGACAATATGGAAAGGAGTCTTCTGCTCACTGAGCAGACGCTCAATGGGATAGATGAGGGGGGGATGCTAGGATGGAGCTGCAGGACACTGAAGTAGGAAGCTGGGTGACAGTTAGAAAGCGGGGTAGAGGGAAGAGCGCCAGGGAGGCTAGTCCTGATCTGGCACACCCCAATAAGTTTGCAAAGTTGGCAGGTGAGGGGGTTGTCAGTACAGGGGTAGCACTGCTGCAGCCAGGCACATCCTCTGAAAGCCGGGGGAGTGTCTGCTCCAGTAAGGGGGGAATTAGGAGAGCAGGGCAGGCCAGACAGGTGCTGGTAGTGGGGGACTCAATTATTAGGGGAACAGATAGGGCAATCTGTCACAAAGACAGGGATCGTCGAACAGTGTGCTGCCTACCTGGCGCTCGAGTCCGACACATCGCTGATCGGGTTGACAGATAACTGGGAGGGGCTGGTGAGGACCCAGCGGTCATGGTGCAAATAGGCACAAATGACAAAGTTAGAGGTAGGTGGAAGGTCCTTAAAGATGATTTCAGGGAATTAGGCTGCAAGCTTAAATCAAGGACCTCCAACGTGGTATTTTCTGAAATACTGCCTGTACCACGTGCCACACCAGAGAGGCAACGGGAGATTAGGGAGGTTAATAAGTGGCTCAAGAATTGGTGTAGGAAGGAGGGGTTTGGGTTCCTGGAGAACTGGGCCGACTTCTCAGTTGGCTACAGGTTCTATGCTAGGGACGGGCTGCACCTCAATGGGGAGGGTGCAGCTGTGCTGGGGGAGAAAATGGCTAGAAGGTTGGAGGAGTCTTTAAACTAGGGACTAGGGGGGAGGGTATTCATTTTATAGGAGGGGAAGGCAGTGCAGATAGAGACCTGGGCACAAATAATGAAATTGGGGGTGGGGGTGGCATGGGGGTGGGGTTAGAACAGTTAATAATTTAAGAAAGAATAGAGGTTCAGAGAGATACATAAAGTGCATGTATATTAATGCCAGAAGCCTCACCAACAAAATGGCGTAATTAGAATTAATTTGGTTGGAACATAATTATGACATGGTGGGGATATCTGAGACTTGGCTGGATGAGAGCCACGACTGGGCGGTTAATTTACAGGGCTATAGTCTGTTTAGGAATGACCGTAAAAATAAGCGAGGTGGGGGTGTGTGTTTATATGTAAAATCATCCTTAAAACCCATCCTGCGTGATATCTGTGAATCTAATGAAGATGTAGAGTCTCTGTGGGTGGAGATTAGGGGAGAGGGGAAAAATAATAAATTACTGATAGGGGTTTGTTATAAGTCTCCTAAAATAATGGAAGCAACAGAGAATATCCTCGTAAAGCAAATAGATGAAGCAATGACTCAAGGAGAAGTCATTATTATGGGGGACTTCAACTACCCTGAAATACATTGGGGAACAGAAACCTGCAATTCCAGCAAAGGTAATAGGTTTTTGGCAACTATGAGAGACAATTACCTTTCACAACTACGGTAGTTCAGGACCCAACAAGAGGGGGGTCACTGCTTGACCTAATATTAACCAACAGGCCAGACCGCATATCAAATATAAGGGTTGGGGGTCATTTGGGTAATAGTGATCACAAAATAATAAGCTTTCATGTATCCTTTAATAAGATGTGTAGTCGAGGGGTTACAAGGACACTAAACTTCAGGAAGGCAAATTTCCAAAGGATGAGAGATGACCTTAGTGCAATAAACTGGGACGATATCCTGAGACATAAAAACACAAAGAAAATGGGAAAAATATTTAGAGTTGACAGTCCTCAGTGGTTGATACCTTTAATGGCTAACTGAAAAGATGGTAACAAATTGCAAGCTTTCGAGACTACTCAGGTCTCTTCATCAGGCATAGACTAATACAACATCTGAAGAATCACATATTTATACACAAAATAGCACAGAAAAAATGCAATAGGTAAGACAAGTGACGTGAAGCAGAATAGTCATTATGGCAGAGGGATGAGCATAAATATTGGAACAGTTCATAGATAAGGAGTGTGAAAGTTTTATTACCCTCTGATTGGGGTCTGGTAATGTTTTGTGATGTTTTCACAGGGTATTTGGAGTAAATTCCTTAATTGATGTAATAGGCCATAAATCCATGTGATAGGTTCATTCCAGCATTAAGAGTGTCAAAGGTCACCATCAATTTGTATTCGCAAATTCTTCTTTGTCTCAGAGATGTGAAATTGCCTCTGAGTACAAGTATTTTCATATCTAACAAGCTATGATCAGGGGAGCAAAAATGCTTTGCCACAGGTAGATCCATTCTTTTTTCTCTTATTGTGTGGCGATGAGAATTCATCCTTGTTCTCAGTTTTTGCCCGGTCTCCCCCACATACAGACCCCAGTTGGACATTTAGTACATATAATTAGGTACACCACATTAGATGTGATGCAGCTGAAAGTACCTGGTATCTTGTAGTCCCGATGGGAGTTGGGGATCTTTATCTTGTCCGTGGTAATTATAAATGGACAAGTTTTGCATTTCTTCTTGTTGCAAGGAGAGGTTCCTGCAGCTGTTGGGGAGGACAGGGAACTTCTGACAATGATGCTTCTTAGATTTGGGGGCTGCCTAAAACACAGTAGAGGGGGATCTGGAAATATGGATTGTAATCGGGCATCTTTTTGTAGTAAAGGTTGTAGTTTCCGTGCAGCTCCCCTTAGCACCTCCAGATTTGGATTGTAGGTGACCACTAGAGGCACCCGGTTATTTTCTTCTTTAGCTTTGTAATGTAGCAGGTGATTCCTTGATATTCTGGTGGCTCTTGTAATTTGGTTTTCAATTGTTCTTGGATGGTAGCCCTGATTTAAAAAGGTCTTTCTAAGGCGACCAAGGTGTTCATCTCTATCCATGGGGTTGGAACATATACGGTTGTATCTGATGGCTTGGCTGTAGACAATAGAGTTTTTTATGTGTTTTGGATGGAAACTGTCCCATTTAAGGTATGTTGGACGGTCGATTGGCTTCTGATACAGGGATGTCTCTATTGCATTGTTCTTTAGCTTAATGATGGTGTCCAAAAAGTTAATTTCAGTGCTGGAGTAGTTGAGTGTTAAGTTGAGTTGAGTGTTAAGTAGAAAACTGGAGTCGGACCCTACACAGGACTATTACAAGGAACTAAGCAAGTTGGTATCTTGTCTGTCTGACAAATCCATAAGAGCTGATGACCTGATACCAGAGAGTCCAAGAACAGGGACGTTCTACATGCTTCCCAAAATCCACAAAGCCGGAAATCCAGGGAGGCCGATTATTTCATGTGTGGACACCATAACTGAGCAGGTATCTGGATGGGTAGAGGGCATTCTTAAACCCCTGGTAAAGGATACACCCAGCTACATTCAGGACACAACTGACCTACTGAATAAACTAGCAGCAATAGGTCCTCTACTAGAAGGAACCATCCTGGCCACCATGGATGTGGAATCCTTGTACTCTAATATCCCACACCAGGATGGATTAAATGCCTGCAAAGACTTCATGAAAAACACCGCGAATGATGCTGATTCTGTGGTGAAACTCACAAAATTCATCCTCACCCACAATTACTTTGAATTTGACAACAAGATCTATTTACAGGAGACTGGCACAGCTATGGGAAGTAAAATGGCTCCTCAGTATGCAAATCTTTTCATGGCCAAGCTTGAAAGCGACTTTCTGTCCTCATGTCCCATCAGGCCTCGGGCCTACTACTGCTACATTGATGATATCTTAATCATCTGGACGGAGTCTGAGCAACAGCTAAAGACGTTCCATGAACAGTTCAATCAATTTCATCCCACCATCAACTTAACACTCAACTACTCCAGCACTGAAATTAACTTTTTGGACACCATCATTAAGCTAAAGAACAATGAAATAGAGACATCCCTGTATCAGAAGCCAATCGACCGTCCAACATACCTTAAATGGGACAGTTTCCATCCAAAACACATAAAAAACTCTATTGTCTACAGCCAAGCCATCAGATACAACCGTATATGTTCCAACCCCATGGATAGAGATGAACACCTTGGTCGCCTTAGAAAGACCTTTTTAAATCAGGGCTACCATCCAAGAACAATTGAAAACCAAATTACAAGAGCCACCAGAATATCAAGGAATCACCTGCTACATTACAAAGCTAAAGAAGAAAATAACCGGGTGCCTCTAGTGGTCACCTACAATCCAAATCTGGAGGTGCTAAGGGGAGCTGCACGGAAACTACAACCTTTACTACAAAAAGATGCCCGATTACAATCCATATTTCCAGATCCCCCTCTACTGTGTTTTAGGCAGCCCCCAAATCTAAGAAGCATCATTGCTGGAATGAACCTATCACATGGATTTATGGCCTATTACATCAATTAAGGAATTTACTCCAAATACCCTGTGAAAACATCACAAAACATTACCAGACCCCAATCAGAGGGTAATAAAACTTTCACACTCCTTATCTATGAACTGTTCCAATATTTATGCTCATCCCTCTGCCATAATGACTATTCTGCTTCACGTCACTTGTCTTACCTATTGCATTTTTTCTGTGCTATTTTGTGTATAAATATGTGATTCTTCAGATGTTGTATTAGTCTATGCCTGATGAAGAGACCCGAGTAGTTTCGAAAGTAGTCTCGAAAGCTTGCAATTTGTTACCATCTTTTCAGTTAGCCATTAAAAGGTATCAACCACTGAGGACTCTCAACTCTAAATATTTTTCTATCTACTGGCTAACACGGTACAAAGATATACACTACCGGTCAAAAGTTTAGGGTCACTTAGAAATTTCCTTATTTTTGAAAGAAAAGCAGTTTTTTTCCAATGAAGCTAACATTAAATGATTCAGAAATACACTCTATACAGTGTTAATGTGGTAAATGACTATTCTAGCGGCAAACGTCTAGTTTGTAATGCAATATCTTCATAGGTGTATAGAGGCCCATTTCCAACAACCATCACTCCAGTGTACTTATGGTATTTTGTTGTTCGCTAACTGTGTAAGAAGGCTAATAGATGGTTAAAATACCCTTTAAAACCCTTGTGCAAGTATGTTAACACAGCTGAAAACCGTTTGGTTGATTAGAGAAGCTATAAACCTGACCTTCCTTTGAGCTTGTTGAGAATCTGGAGCATTACATTTGTTGGTTCCATTAAACTCTCAAAATGGCCAAAAAAAAGGACTTTCTTGTGAAACTCGACAGTCTATTCTTGTTCTTAGAAATGAAGGCTATTCCATGCGAAAAATTACCAAGAAACTGAAGAATTCATACAATGGTGTGTAGTACTCCCTTTAGAGGAGTGCACAAACAAGCTCTAACCAGAGAAGAAAGACAAGTGGGAGGCCCCGCTGCACAACTGAGCAACAAGACAAGTACATTAGAGTCTTTAGTTTGAAAAATTTACGCCTCACAGGTCCTCAACTGGCAGCTTCATTAAACAGTACACATTAAACGCCAGTGTCAACATCTACAGTGAAGAGGCGATTTGGGGATGCTGGCCTTCAGGGCAGATTGGCAAAACAAAAGCCAATATTCCTCTGTCCAATGTCTGTGTTCTTTTGCCCATATTAATCTTTTCCTTTCATTTAAGCCAGTCTTAAATATGGCTTTTGTTTTGCCAATCTGCCCTGAAGGCCAGCATCCCCAAATCGCCTCTTCACTGTAGATGTTGACACTGGCGTTTAATGTGTACTGTTTAATGAAGCTGCCAGTTGAGGACCTGTGAGGCGTCAATTTTTCAAACTAAAGACTCTAATGTACTTGTCTTGTTGCTCAGTTGTGCAGCGGGGCCTCCCACTTGTCTTTCTTCTCTGGTTAGAGCTTGTTTGTGCACTCCTCTAAAGGGAGTACTACACACCATTGTATGAATTCTTCAGTTTCTTGGTAATTTTTCGCATGGAATAGCCTTCATTTCTAAGAACAAGAATAGACTGTCGAGTTTCACAAGAAAGTTCTTTTTTTTTGGCCATTTTGAGAGTTTAATGGAACCAACAAATGTAATGCTCCAGATTCTCAACAAGCTCAAAGGAAGGTCAGGTTTATAGCTTCTCTAATCAACCAAACGGTTTTCAGCTGTGTTAACATACTTGCACAAGGGTTTTAAAGGGTATTTTAACCATCTATTAGCCTTCTTACACAGTTAGCGAACACAAAATACCATAAGTACACTGGAGTGATGGTTGTTGGAAATGGGTCTCTATACACCTATGAAGATATTGCATTACAAACTAGACGTTTGCCGCTAGAATAGTCATTTACCACATTAACACTGTATAGAGTGTATTTCTGAATCATTTAATGTTAGCTTCATTGGAAAAAAACTGCTTTTCTTTCAAAAATAAGGAAATTTCTAAGTGACCCTAAACTTTTGACCGGTAGTGTACATCTTTACTGTAAAGAAAATGGGAGACGTTTATTAGCATCCTGAATAGGACCTGTGCACAGTATATACCCTATGGGAATAAACATGCTAGAAATAGGAGGAAACCACTATGGCTAAATAGAGCTGTAAGGGGCGCAATAAGTGACAAAAAGAAAGCGTTTAGGGAATTAAAGCAAGTAGGTAGTGATGAGGCATTAAATAAATACAGAAGACTGAATAAATTCTGTAAAAAGCAAATCAAGACAGCTAAGATTGAGGCAGAGAGACTCCTTGCCAGAGAAAGTAAAAATAATCCCAAAATATTCTTTAACTACATAAATAGCAAGAAACTAAAAAAATGATAGTGTTGGTCCCCTTAAAAATAGCCTGGGTGAAATGGTGGATGAGGAAAAAGCCAATATGCTAAATGACTTTTTTTCAACTGTATTTACACAAAAAAATCCCATGACAGATAACATGATCAGTGATAAAAAAAAAATCTCCATTAACCCATTAACCCCCAAGGGTGGTTTGCACGTTAATGACCGGGCCAATTTTTACAATTCTGACCACTGTCTCTTTATGAGGTTATAACTCTGGAACACTTCAACGGATATTCACGATTCTGAGATTGTTTTCTCGAGACATATTGTACTTCATCTTAGTGGTAAAATTTCTTCTACATAACTTGCGTTTATTTTTGAAAAAAACGCAAATATGGGAAAATTTTGAAAATTTAGCAATTTTCAAACTTTGAATTTTTATTCCCTTAAAACAGAGAAATATGTCACACAAAATAGTTAAGAAATAACATTTCCCACATATATACTTTACATCAGCACAATTTTGAAACCAAATTTTTTTTTGTTACGAAGTTATAAGGGTTAAAAGTTAACAAGCGATTTCTCATTTTTACAACAAATTGTACAAAACCATTGTTTTTAGGGACCACCTCACATTTGAAGTCACTTTGAGGGGTCTATATGGCAGAAAATACCCAAAAGTGACACCATTCTAAAAACTGCACCCCTTAGGGTGAGTTTCCACGGTCAGGAAACGCTGCGTGTTTGGCGCTGTGCGCTGGCGCAGCGCCAAACACGCAGCGTCCAGATGTTACAGCATAGTGGAGGGGATTTCAAGAAATCCCGTCTCCACTATGCGTAACAATACGCAGGTGGCAAACCTGCGTAAACGGACATGCGGCGCGTCTTTTTAGACCGCAGCATGTCCTCGCGTATTGCGGCGACGATGCGTCGCCGCAACATAATTAACACAGGGCTATGTAGCCCTGCGCTCTTTCCGGAGGTGTTCCGGAGGTGTCCTGAACACCTCCGGAAAGAGCGCGCGTCAGAAAGGGGGCGGGGCTTAGACGGAGCGGAATTTCCGCTCCGTCAAAAGCGCTATGGTTCCGGACCGTGGAACCATAGCCTTAAGGTACTCAAAACCACATTCAATAAGTTTATTAAACCTTCAGGTGCTTCACAGGAGCTGAAGCAACGTGGAAGGAAAAAAATGAACATTTAACTTTTTAGTCACAAAAATGATATTTTACAAACATTTTTTTTTATTTTCACAACGGAAAAAGGAGAAAGTGGACAGATAAAGTTGTTGTCCAAATTGTCCCGAGTACGCTGATACCCCATATGTGGGGGGGAACCACTGTTTGGGCGCACGGCAGGGCTCGAAAGGGAAGGAGCGCCGTTTGACTTTTCCAAACCAAAATTGGCTGGAATTGAGAACGGACACCATGTCGCGTTTGGCGAGCCCCTGATGTGCCTAAACAGTGTAAACCCCCCACATGTGACCCCATTTTGGAAACTAGACCCCCTAAGGAACTTATCTAGGTGTGTGGTGAGCACTTTGAATCCCCAAGTGTTTCACTAAAGTTTATAATGCCCTGGCGTGAAAAAAATATTTTTTTTTTCCACAAAAGTGATTTTTTTTAGTCCCCAATTTTTTATTTTCCCAAGGGTAACAGGAGAAATTGGACCCCAAAAGTTGTCCAATTTGTCCTGACTACGCTGATACTCCATATGTTGGGGTGAACCACTGTTTGGGCGCACGGCAGGGCTCGGAAGGGAAGCAGTGACATTTTGGAATGCAGACTTTGATGGAATGGTCTGCAGGCGTCAGGTTCCGTTAGCAGAGCCCTTGATGTGCCTAAACAGTGGAAACCCCCACAAGTGACCCTATTTTGGAAACTAGACCCCCTAAGGAACTTATCTAGATCTGTTGTGAGCACTTTGAACCCCCAAGTGTTTCGCAAAAGTTTATAATGCCTGGGTCTGAAAAATAAAAAAAAACAATTTTCCACAAAAATGATTTTTTAGTCCCAAATTTTTGATTTTTCCCAAGGAAATTGGACCCCAAAAGTTGACCAATTTGTCCAGAGTACGCTGATACCCCATATGTGGGGGGGGAACTGTTTGGGCGCACGACAGGGCTTGGAAAGGAAGTAGTAACGTTTTGGAATGCAGACGTTGATGGGGGTCATGTTCCGTTTGCAGTGCCCCAGATGAGCCTAAACAGTGGAAACCCCCCACAAGTGACCCCATTTTGGAAACTAGACCCCCTAAGGAGCTTATCTAGATCTTTGGTGAGCACTTTGAACCCCCAAGTGCTTCACACAAGTTTATAATACCCGAGCATGAAAATAAAAAATCCTATTTTTTTCCCACAAAAATTATCTTTTAGTCACTAATTTTTTATTTTCCCAAGGGTAACAGGAGAAATTGGACAACAAAAGTTGATGTCCAATTTGTCCTGAGTACGCTGATACCCCATATGTGGGGGGAACCACTGTTTGGGCGCACAGCAGAGCTCGGTATGGAAGGAGCACCATTTGACTTTTTCCAAACAAAATTGGCTGGAATTGAGATTGGACACTATGTTGCATTTGGAGAGCCCCTGATGTGCCTAAACAGTGGAAACCCCCCACAAGTGACCCCATTTGGGAAACTAGACCACCTAAGGAACTTATCTAGATCTTTGGTGAGCAATTTGAACCCCAAAGTGCTTCACACAAGTTTATAACGTAGAGCCGTAAAATTAAAAAATCATATTTTTTTCCACAAAAATGATCTTTTCACCCCAATTTTTATTTTCCCAAGGGTAACAAGACTCCAAAAGTTATTGTGCAATTTGTCCTGAGTATGCTGATACCCATATGTGGGGGTAAACCACTGTTTAGGTGCATGGCAGAGTTTGGAAGGGAAGGAGCGCCGTTCGACTTTTTCAACACAGAATTGGCTGGATGCCATGTCGTGTTTGGAGAGCTCCTGATCTGCCTAAACAGTGGAAACCCCCAACAAATGACACCATTTTGGAAACTAGACCCCTCAAGGAACTTATCTAGATGTGTGGTGAGCACTTTGAACCCCGAAGTGCTTCACAGAAGTTTATAACGTACAGCCGTAAAAATAAAAAATCCTTTTTTTTTTTTTTTTTTACAAAAATGATTTTTTTTGCCCCCAATATTTTATTTTCACAAGGGTAACAGGAGAAATTGGACCCCAAAAGTTGTTGTCCAATTTGTCATGAGTACGCTGATACCCAATATGTGGGAGAAAACTACTGTATGGGTACACGTTGGGGCTCGGAAGGGAAGTAGTGACGTTTTGGATTGTAGAATTTGATGGAATAGTCTGGGGGCGTCATGTCGCATTTGGAGAGCCCCTGATGCGCCTAAACAGTGGAAACCCCCACAAGTGACCCCATTTTGGAAAATAGACCCCATAAGGAACTTATCTAGATGTGTGGTGAGCGCTATTAAGCCCCAAGTGCTTCACAGAAGTTTATAATGTACAGTCGTAAAAAAAAAAAAATCAATTTTTTTTTTAAAAAAATGATATTTTTAACCCCAGTTTTTTATTTTCCCAAGGGTAACAGAATAAATAGGACAAATTGCACAATAACTCTTGGGGTCCAGAGTACACTGATACCCCATATGTGGGGGTAAACTACTGTTTGGGCGCATGGCAGAGCTCAGAAGTGAAGGAGCACCGTTTGACTTTTTCAACGCAGAATTGGCTGGAATTGAGATCAGACGCCATGTCACATTTGGAGAGCCCCTGATGTGCCTAAACAGAGGAAACCCCCCAATTCTAACTCCAACCCTAACCCCAACACACCCCTAACCCTAGTCCCAACCCTAACCACAAACCTAACCCTAACACACCCATAACCCTAATCCCAACCCTAACCCTAATCCTAACTTTAGCGCTAACCCTAACCCTAACTTTAGCCGCAACCCTAACGGGAAAATGGAAATAAATACTTTTTTTTAATTTTATTATTTTTCCCTAACTAAGGGGGTGATAAAGGGGGGTTTGATTTACTATTTATAGCGGGGTTTTATGATTGGCAGCTGTCACGCTAAAAGACGCTTTTTATTGCAAAAAATAGTTTTTGCATCACATTTTGAGAGCTATAATTTTTGTATATTTTGGCCCACAGAGTCATGTGATGTCATATTTTTTGCGGGACGAGGTGACGTTTTTATTGGTACCATTTTTGAGCATGTGACTTTTTTGATCGCTTTTTATTTCGATTTTTGATAGGTTAGAATGAACAAAAATAAGCAATTCATGAATTTCATTTGGGGGAGGCGTTTATACCGTTCCGCGTGTGGTAAAATTGATAAAGCAGTTTTATTCTTCGGGTCAGTACGATTATGGCAATACCTCATTTATATCACTTTATATTTTGGCGCTGTTATAGAATAAAACCAATTTTATATAAAAAATTATTATTTTTGCATCGCTTTATTCTGCGAGCTATAACTTTTTTATTTTTTCGTTGATGATGCTGTATGGCGGCTCGTTTTTTGCGGGACAAGATGACATTTTCAGCGGTACCATGTTTATTTATATCTGTCTTTTTGATCGCGTGTTATTCCACTTTTTGTTCGGCGGTATGATGATACAGCATTGATTTTTTGCTTTTTTTTTTTTTAAGGGGTTCACTAAAGGGGTTAACTAGTGGGACAGTTTTATAGGGCATGTCGTTACGGATGCGGCGATACTAAATATGTGTACTTATAATGTTTTTTATTTACATAATAATGTGTTGGGGGTAATATATATAATATTTTATATATATATATATATATTATATATATATATATATATATATATATATATATACACATATATTTTAATTTAAATGTACATTGCGGCGTCCGGAAAAAACGCTGCATGTAACGTTTTTTGTTTTTGCCGGATGGTTTCTGATCTCTCCAAGCATCAGAAACCATCCGGCAAAAAACCGCATTTTGGCTGCCGGAAGTGTGAAAGGTTTTCAGATGCGGCGCTGCGGCAAAATGCCGGGGGCGCCGCCAGGCGCCCGCCGGAAATGTTAAACTAGCCTTATAGGGGTGGTCGTTTCGGACGCGGCGATACCAAATATGTGTACTTTTATTGTTTTGGTTTTTTTATTTACAAGAAAAAATGAATTTATTGGGGAATATTTTTTTTTGATGATTTTTTTAAACAATTTTTATTTTAATTTTTTTTTAACTTTTTTACTTTGTCCCAGGGTGGGACATCATTGTATAGCGTCAGATCGCTGGTGACAGTGTGCACAGCACTCTGTCACACCAGCGATCGCTCTGGCATCGCTGCAGGTTTCTCTGTGCCTGCTCTCAGCAGGCACTGAGGAAGCCACCTGCAGGACCCGGATGGACCCCGGCGCCATCTTGGATCCGGGGTCCTGCAGGGAGGAGGCACCCTCGGAACAGCGCGTCACATCGCGCTGCTCTGAGGGTCTCAGGGGAGCGCGCAGGCTCCCCTGTGCCCCCGTACACCGCAATCATGTTTGATCGCGGTGTGCCAGGGGTTAATGTGCCGGGAGCGGTCCGTGACCGCTCCTGACACATAGTGCCGGGTGTCAGCTGTGATAATCAGCTGACACCCGGCCGCGATCGGCTGCGCTCCCCCCGGGAGCGCGTCCGATTGCTGGGACGTACTATACTGTCCATGGTCATACGGGCCCAGGTACCATGGATGGGATAGTACGTCGGATGGCAGTAAAGGGTTAAATGTCACCTGCTTAACCCAGCAGGAAGTACGGCGCCGTCTAAAAATCACTAAAGTTGACAAATCCCCGGGCCCAGATGGGATACACCCCCGAGTACTGCAGGAATTAGGTACAGTCATAGATAGACCATTATTTTTAATCTTTAAAGATTCCATAATAACGGGGTCTGTACCACAGGATTGGCGTATAGCAAATGTGGTGCCAATATTCAAAAAGGGGGCAAAAACTGAACCTGGAAATTATAGGCCAGTGAGCTTAACATCTACTGTGGGTAAAATTCTGGAGGGTTTTTTAAGGGATACTATATTGGAGTATCTGAGGCTGAATAACCTCATGATACAGTATCAGCATGGGTTTACGAGGGACCGTTCTTGTCAGACTAATCTGATAAGCTTTTATGAAGGGGTAAGTTCAGGACTGGACCAAGGGAATGCAGTGGACGTGGTGTTCATGGACTTCTCAAAAGCTTTTGATACAGTGCCACACAAAAGGTTGATACATAAAATGAGAACAATGGGGATAGGGGAAAATATGTGTAAGTGGGTTAAGAACTGGCTCATGGATAGAAAACAAAGGGTGGTTATCTTTTCTTTTAGGGCTTCATGCTCATCAATCAGGCTATGTGATTTAATGAGATCAGCCATTTTGGATTCAAGGTGGTCTGTGCGTTCGCCCAGAGATGATATTTCCCCTTTAACATCTTCCACCATCATCCTCAGGTCAACCTGCAGATATTTCCTCTGAGAGGCTAGTAGAGACTCCATTGTTCTTTTAGTAAGAGGTATATCTGCAGATTCTGCCTCCCCAGCATCTCCCCCTCTCCCTACAGAAAGTACCTGCAAGCTTCTGTGTGAGGAGCGGGGTGAGGAGGCCCTGGACGACGCCATCTTGTCTGCTATTGCAGCATGCGGGTCCCTGGGGAAGAAGTCTCTCACCTTCATAGGGAAGGGCCGTTTCTGACCTCTGGTTCACCTGGGTTGTGGCATCTGAGGTGGCGAGTCTGCTGTAGGGTAGCTTGCCTGTGTGCTGCTGTGTGAGCTGCTTTAAAGCTGGGGATCACAGAGCTCCAAGATTATGCTGCTGGTGCCAGGGGCTGCCAGGCCACGCCCCCAAATTGTTTTATTTTTATGGGGCAAAAGGGAAGCCATTTAAACTTTTGTATATATATTTTTTTTTTCATATTCTTAAATAATTTTTTCTTTTACTTTCTTTTACTTTTTAATTTGTTAGTCCTACAAGGGTATTTGAAGATGCGATCGTCTGATCGCTTGTACTATACACAGCAGTGCATTAGCACTGTTATGTATTGTGAAAATCATGATAGCCTATGAACATTAAACGCTGGCTTACATAAGTGAATCGTCATGACAAGCACGGAGGTCTTCAACAGACTCCAGCTGTCATAGCAACCCATCAGCGCCCTGTAATTAAGTCATGGGTGCGCCAATAGGAGCGTGGAAGGACGTGCTATCCTGCTGGTAGATATTAAGTGCGGCTAACAGAGATTGAACAGGTTAGCATTTAACAGGCTAATTAGCCATCATCTGCCAGGAAATATGCAAGCTCTGATTGCGCATCAAAGTCAGGAACACAACATATGATTTAATGGTACGTCATATGAGTGCAGCTCCAGTCTCCTTTGACGTCCTGTTGGCGACACCACTCAATTCAAGAAGTGCAATTAAAAAAAAAAAAAAAAAAAAAACACACATTTAGAGTTTAGAAAGGGAAAAGTGTAGGGTATTTTATAATAAATCAAATTACAAAAGTGGTTATGGTGTAAAGATATATGCATTTAGAAAAAGACATCTCAGGTGTCTGTTGGACCAAAACTTTCATTACAAATTTGTAATATACTATTTCACATACCCTGCTTGTAACTGCCAGCATTTCCAGGAAGGAATAAAATTGGAATTCCAGTTAAGGAAAGATTTCTGTTTTCCTCTGTGTAAACACCCTCACCATACAGATGCAATTCATATGCTGGATAATACGTGGACACCTTTTTCGAAAGCTGTATTTTCTAAGGGAAAAAAAAGTGTTGATTTTATTTACTTGTATATCATACAATATCAACCATCACACAAAAATGCAATCATCCAAATATGTTGCATAGACAGTTATATTGAGGGAACCTATACGCACATTCATGCCACTTTAAACTTAGGCAACAAGATATACAAGATACAGCTAAAACTTCTCGTTTATACTAAGCTACTTTTCTATTTAACTTCTTTACCCCTCCCCAAAGCCTGTTTTCACGCTCAAGACAGGCTAAAAATTTTAATTCTGACCAGTGTAACTTTAGGAGTTAATAACTCTTGAACGCTGCAACAGATTCCACTGATTCGGAGACTGTTTTTTCGTGACATATTGTACTTCATGATAGTGGTAAAATTTGTTCAATATGACTTGTATTCATTTGTGGAAAAAAATAGGAAATTTGGCAAAAATTTTGCAATTTTCAAACTTAATTTGTCTATAAACCAGGGAGCTTATGTCACACAAAATAGTTAATAAATAACATTTCCCACATTTCTATTTTATATCAGCACAATTTTTTAAACATAACTTTTTTTTTGTTGTGATGTTGGAAGGGTTAAACGTTGACCAGCGAGTTCTAATTTTTCCAACAAAACAATTTTTTTTTTTTAGGGACCACATCACATTTGAAGTGACTGAGGGGGTGTAGATGACAGAAAACATGCAAGATTTATATTAATTTAAAAACTGCACCCTTCAAGGTGCTCAAAACCACATTTACAAAGTTTATTAACCCTTCTGGTGCTTCACAGGAATGAATGGAATGTGGAAGCAAAAAAATAAAATTTTTCACAAAAATTAACATTCTGTGAGTTCAGTTCGCACACGGTGCGATGTTGGATATTATTGTCTGTATATATTACTATGCATTTAATAAAGGTTAAAAAAATAATAATTTTTACTTTAGACCCAAATTTTGTATTTTTCACAATGATAACAGCAGAATTTATGCAAGTACGTCGATACCCAATATGTGAGGGAGAACTCTGGTGTTTGGGTGCGCTGCAGGTCTCGGAAGGAAAGGACCGCCATTTGATTTTTTGAACGCAAAATTTGCTGGAATCATATCATGTTTGGAGAGCCCCTGATATGCCAAAACATTGGAAACCTCTTACAAGTGACCGCATTTTGGAAATTAGACCACTCCAGGAATGTATCTAGATGTGTGGTGAGTAGGGTTGAGCATTCCGATACCGAAACCCGGTTCCGATACCTGAAATCCAATGTAAGTCTATGGGAACAAAATATCGGAATATTTTTAATTCCGATATTTTGTTCCCATAGACTTACATTGGGTTTCAGGTATCGGAACCGGGTTTCGGTATCGGAATGCTCAACCCTAGTGGTGAGCACCTTGAACCCCCAGGTGCTTCACATAAGTTGATACAAAAAATAAAAAACATTTTCCCATAAAAATGTTGTTTGAGCCCCAATTTTTTCAATTTTCACAAGGACAGCATGAGAAAATTGATCCCAAAATTTGTTGTGCAATTTCTCCTGAGTACACAGATATCCCATATATGGCCAAAAACTACTTTTGAGGCACAGTGCAAAACTCAGAAGCAAGAGGCACCATATTGGAGTTCAGATTTTGCTGGGTTGGTTTGAGGGTGCCATGTCACACTGGCAGAGCCCCTGAAGTAATGATAACAAACATGCATGTTCCATGATGAAGTACACTCCCACTTGCGGCAAAGAACATTGAATGGGTGAGAACGTTCATTATTATATCTAACCATTTGATGTTCTTAGGCTATGTGCACACGTTGCGGATTTTGATGCGGATATGCAGCGTTTTTGAAAGTGTGGATTGCATCAAATCTGCAGTGTAGTGCACAAGCAACGTTAGTCAATGGGAAATTCAGAATTGGTGTGCAAATGCTGCGGAAAAATATGCGCAGATTTGCATCGTTTTATTTTCCGCAGCATGTCAATTCTTTTTGCGGATCTGCAGTGTTTCTGCACCCACTGACTTCCATTGAGTCAGTCAAATCCGCAGCAAAACGAATTGCGGTTTTGCTGAGGAGTTGCGTGCGAGAAACGCTGCAAATAGGGAGGAGGAAGAGTGTGTTGGTAGACTTTGTGTGTGTGGAGAAGATGTGCGTGTCTGCGTGCGGTTGTCTGTGCAGGCATCATCCGATGGGACTACTATCCCATCCGGCTATGTATGCTGTCACATAGAACAGTGACAGCATTAGCCGATGATGGGATAGTAGTCCCATCATCTGGCTACCGTGATCAAGAGCATAAAAAAAAAAATAAATAAAAAAAAACATTCACATACTCACCCAACAGCTAATCTCCGAAGCCCTCGATCCCCTGCAAAAAAAAAAAAATAAACCAACTAAAATATACTCCCTGTTCCGATGTAATTTATTTAATAACTAGTGTCCCACGACGATCTCCCGTGAAGAGCTGTCACATCGGGAGATGTGACCACTCTCCAGGTGCCTCCTGTGATACAATGACAGAAGGTATCCTTCTGAAGTGTATCACTTCGCCATCAGAGGTCACCGGAGATCGTCCTGTCACTTGCGGCCCCGCTGAGTGGGAAAATTAATAAACATCGGCCCCCAGTCACTGGCTTTCCCTGTTCTGGTTTTCAAAATTGCGCGGGAGCCCACACCATTTTTTTTTTTTAAACAAACAGATATTGTGTTTAAGGCCGGGGTAACACTTGCGAGAAACTCGCATGTGTCTCGCACCTCAATACCCGGCACTATTGATAGATATATCAAAATCGATATGTACCGTATATACTCGCGTATAAGCCGAGATTTTCAGCCCATTTTTTAAGGCTGAAAGTCCCCTTCACGGCTTATAAGCGAGTCATCTACCAGTGAGTCGGCGGGGGAGGGGGAGCGGGGATGTCAGATCATAGTTACCCCCCCCCCCCCGCCGGCACGTCTCTGCAGCCACCCTGCTTCTCCCACGATATCAGGCTCCTTCCTGCAGCGGTCACATGGTACCACTCATTAAAGTCATGAATATGCACATATTCATGACTTTAATGAGCGGTACCACGTGACCGCCGTAGGAAGGAATAGCTGCCGGAGACCGCGGGACAAGAGCAGGGGATGCAGAGACGCGTCAGGAGGGAGTAAGTATATGAGATATTCACCTGTCCCCGGTCCACCGCTGCGCGTCGCTCTGACCTCCGCGTCTTCTGGCTGATGTTCAGGCAGAGGGCGCAATGACGTAGTTAGTGCGCGCCGAGCCCTCTGCCTGAGCACACACTGACAGAGGACCCGGAAGACGGAGCAGCGCACAGCGGTGGACCGGGGACAGGTGAATATCTCAGGTGCCGGGGCTCTGAGCGAGCGGTGACACCGGCACTTGTCCCCCATAGCGCGCTGGTGTCCCCGCCTCCTCAGGACACAGGCACCTGGCCCCCAGTGACGAGAGGCGAGTATGTAATTTTTTTTCTTTTGCAGCAGCAGCGGCAGCATATGGGACCTATACTATGGAGCATAATCTATGGAGCATCTTATGGGGCATAATCTATGGAGCATCATATGGGGGCATAATCTATGGAGCATCATATGGGGCATAAAATATATGGAGCATCTTATGGGGCCATTATTAACCTTTATGGAGCATTATATGGGGAGTATTTTGTATGGAGCATCTTATGGGGCCGATCATTAACTGTATGGAGAATTATACGGGGCTCCTGATTCAATATGGATATTCAAAAACATTTAACCTACTTATGTCTCAATTAATTTTACTTTTATAGGTATCTATTTTTATTTTTGTAATTTACCAGTAGCTGCATTTTCCACCCTAGGATTATAAGCAAGTCAATAAGTTTTCCCAGTTTTTTGTGGCAAAATTAAGGGGGTCGGCTTATACACGGGTCGGCTTATACATGAGTATATACGGTAAATAAATAGAATATATCTATGTATAGTTATTCACATACATTGTTTTGTGTGTGTAAACATTACTTTAGAACATGGTAAGTGATGATATTACGGTCTTCAAATGGAGTATGTAAAAGATGAGGTTGGACAAAAATGACATCACAATTCTTTTTTTTTTTTGTTAAATAACCTTTATTTAGCGAACAAAAACGCATGAAAATCCACATAAAAAACGCATGGATTTAGGCTAAGTGCACACGTTCAGGAATATTTGCGGTTTTTCACGTTTTTCCACGATTTTCCGCGGTAAAAACGCGAAAAAAAAACGCAAGCATTAAGCATCCTATACATGTTAATTGATTCCGCATGTTTTGGCCACATGTTGCGTTTTTTTCCGCAAAAAAAACGCTTCGCGGAAAAAATAGCAACATGTTCATTAATTTTGCGGAATGTAAGCGGTTCATGTGCGGTGGTACCCAGGGTCTGGAGGAGAGGAGACTTTCCTCCAAGCCCTGGGTACCATAACCCTGGTAAAACAATAATTAAAATAATAAATAATGATATTCTCACCTTCCGGCGGCCCCCGCAGCCTTCCCGCCTTCAGCGACGCTCCCGGCAACTCCCGGTCCCAAGAGTCCTTTGCGAGAATCACCCAGATGGCGTAGCGGTCTCGCGTGATGCTACGTCATCGGTGTGATTTGTCGCAATGCATCCTTGGGACCGGGAGTTGCCGGGAGCGTCGCTGAAGGCGGGAAGGCTGCGGGGGCCGCCGGAAGGTGAGAATATCATTATTTATTATTTTTTTTATTATTTTTACATTAGATCTTTTTTACTATTGATGCAACATAGGCGGCATCAATAGTAAAAAGTTGGTCACACGTGTCAAACACTATGTTTGACTCGTGTGACCAACCTGTCAATCAGTTTTCCAAGCGATGCTACAGATCGCTAGGAAAACGCTAGCATTCTGCAAGCTAATTACACTTGCAAAACGCTATTATTCTGGCGGGAATACGCATACAAAAAACGTGCGTATTTCCCGCGGGAGAAGTGCGGGATTGCCGCTGAAATTTCCGCGGCAATTCCGCAACGTGTGAACTTAGCCTTATACCTGCATTTTCTGCCAAGAGAGGAAGAATGCGCAAAAAATTCCACAGGCAAATCCGCAACAAGTGCACATACCCTAAAATGTATCAGGGTCCATGTATTGGCTATAACCACTTTGTTTTCCACTTGGCATGATCTGATTGATTGATCCTAGCCTGTTTTGGTAATCGCGGTCTCACCACTGTCAGTTCTTAACTCATAATATCTAAAAAGCTAAAAGAAAACTGTCGATATCTTGGTAAGAAACAGCTAGAGATTTATGATTATTTGTCCTATAATTGTATTGCAATAGGATATTATTGTCTCCTGGATATAGGTGAACCTGTGGGCACCTTAACCGTCCCATTGTGTCCTACTCTTTTACTCTTTCCATGACACATTTCCTTGGACTTTCATGACCCAGACCGCCTTACTGCACTGTAGTCTAGATTATGGCTTTTGAATCTGGTTTTAGTAAGAAAGGTAGACCTCCATATACAGTGCCTACAAGTAGTATTCAACCCCCTGCAGATTTAGCTGGTTGACACATGCGGAATTAACTTGGCATTGTGACATTTGTACTGTAGATCAGCCTGGAAGTGGGAAATGCACTGCAGCAAAAATTTTTGTTGTAATTTTTTTTTTTTTAAAACGTTAAAAGTTAATTCAGAGTGTCATTTATTATTCAACCCCTCAAACCACAAGAATTCTGTTTGGTCCCCCTAAAGTATTAAGAAGTAGTTCAGTCACCAAGAATAATGAGCTTCACATGTGTGGATTACTGATCTCTTTTGCCAGCCTTTTCTGACTATTTAAGACCCTCCCCAAACTTGTGAACAGCACTCATACATGGTCAACATGGGAAAGACAAAGGAGCATTCCAAGGCCATCAGAGAAAAGATCGTGGAGGGTCACAAGGCTGGCAAGGGGTACAAAACCCTTTCCAAGGAGTTGGTCCTACCTGTCTCCACTGTTGGGAGCATCATCCGTAAGTGGAAGGCTTATGGAACTACTGTTAGCCTTCCACGGCCTGGACAGCCTTTGAAAGTTTCCTCCCGTGCCGAGGCCAGGCTTGTCCGAAGAGTCAAGGCTAACCCAAGGACAACAAGGAAGGAGCTCCGGGAAGATCTCATGGCAGTGGGGACATTGGTTTCAGTCAATACCATAAGTAACGTACTCCACCGCAATGGTCTCCGTTCCAGACGAGCCCGTAAGGTACCTTTACTTTCAAAGCGTCATGTCAAGGCTCGTCTACAGTTTGCTCATGATCACTTGGATGACTGAGACAGACTGGTTCAAGGTTCCATGGTCTGATGAGACCAAGATCGAGATCTTTGGTGCCAACCACACACGTGACGTTTGGAAACTGGATGGCACTGCATACGACCCAAGAATACCATCCCTACAGTCAAGCATGGTGGTGGCAGCATCATGCTGTGGGGCTGTTTCTCAGCCAAGGGGCCTGGCCATCTGGTCCGCATCCATGGGAGGATGGATAGCACGGCCTACCTGGAGATTTTGGCCAAGAACCTCCGCTCCTCCATCAAGGATCTTAAGATGGGTCGTAATTTCATCTTCCAACAAGACAACGACCCAAAGCACACAGCCAAAAAAACCAAGGCCTGGTTCAAGAGGGAAAAAGTCAAGGTGTTGGAGTGGCCTAGTCAGTCTCCTGACCTTAACCCAATTGAAAACTTGTGGAAGGAGCTCAAGATTAAAGTCCACATGAGACACCCAAAGAACCTAGATAACTTGGAAAAGATCTGCATGGAGGAGTGGGCCAAGATAACTCCACAGACCTGTGCCGGCCTGATCAGGTCTTATAAAAGACGATTATTAGCTGTAATTGCAAACAAGGGTTATTCCACGAAATATTAAACATAGGGGTTGTATAATAATTGACCCACACTTTTATGTTTAAAATTTATTAAAATTCAACTGAGCAACATAACTTTTTGTTTTGTAAGATTTATGCTTCTGTTAATAAATCCTACTCTCGTTTGCAGTTTGAAGGCTCTAACTTATTTGCATCTTATCAAACCAGCTAAATCTGCAGGGGGTTGAATACTACTTGTAGGCACTGTATACATTTTTTTTCAATTACTTAACTATTAAAAGTCTTAATGTAACTCAAATGTTGCTATATTTGCACCTACAAAGCATATATAAATAAAAATTAGGCCTTATTCAGATGTTCGTGGTTCATGTACATGCCCTTGTGTTCTTCACGAATAGAACATACATTCGTTATAATTTATGGGGCTGTTCACACGTCCATGGAATAAATCACAGAGAAATGTCCAATTTTGATTGGAGTCACAAATAAAAATTACTTATACAAGTTATGTGTCTGTGAAAGTCATGGACAGGACATGGATGGCACCAGTGTGCTATCCATGTGTTGTCCATGATTATAGTGTAATTTATAAAATAAACTTTGTAATTTATTTTTTTCATCAGCCAAAAGTCACTGATGAAACTTGCTTTACGTACTAGAAAAAAAAATTACAGCTCTCTGAATGAGGCTTTTTAAGAAAGGTTGAATTTGGTCTTTTTTCCACCTATGTAACTGAATGTTTAAGTGCTGCGGTATTTTTAATGTAAATTAAAAAAAACAAACTAATGTGTATGCCCTTAACCCCTTAGTGACCGAGCAAAATTTTTAAAATCTGACCAGTGTCACTTTATGTGTTAATAGCTCTGGAACGCTTCAACATCTCTCATAGATTTTGATATTGTTTTTCTGTGACACATTGTACTTTATGATAATGGTAAATTGATGTCAATATTTTCTGCGTTTACACAAATATCAAAAATGTTACAAAAATTTGCAATTTTCAAACTTTTAGTGATTATCCCTATTAATCCAGGTAGTCAGACCACACAAAAACATTAATAAAACAACATTTCCCTCATGTTTGCTTTATAATCAGCACCATTTGTGAAATGTTTTATTTTGTTCACATTTTAGAAGGTTTAAAAATGTAGCAGTCATTTTTTCAAGGAAATGCACAAAAATTTTTTAGGGACCTATCCAGATATTCATTTATAAATTGTTAATTTTTACATATTTATACATAAAATAATGGTAAAAATCTTACATTTATAAAAAAAAAAATAGGTGGGGATTACAACATACAATTCCAGTGACACTTAAAAGTTTACAAACATGTTTTAATAGAGGTAGAAAAAAAAATCCAGCTCAATAAAATCCCAGTATTTATTCAGAAAGATAATCCATCATAACTATCCATGATATATAGCAACGTGTTATTTGAACGCACCATGCGTCCTTTGTCAGAGCATGGTGCTTTCTGACAAAGGACGCATGGTGCATTCAAACAGCACGTTGCTATATATCATGGATTTTAACGATGGATTATCTTTCTGAATAAAATACAGGAATTTTATGAAGCTTGATTTTTTTTCTACCTTTGCTTATCGTACAAGTGGCTTCTTAAATTCCGTGCATCTGACGTCTAGAGCCTGGGTGAGGTGGTCTTTTCCTCTGTTTCTCGTCCTTTGTCAGAGTCAGGTTTGTGCTCAGTAAACTATAGACAGTGTTAGGTTGGTGGCGTTATACTGATTAAAATTATACTTTGATTGACGAAATCCGTCTTGTGGTTGTTGTTTAATCTTTATTTGTAGTAGGCTTATAACAGGTCACTAATTCTTCAGTGACCTGCCCCCTATTTTACATACTACATAGAATGTTGGGGGGTTAGAAAAAAAAAAAATTGTTTACATTCATCAAAACGTAAGCAGAGCACCACATAAACCCCCCACAGGCCGCTCCGAAGAACAAAAATCTCATTAACTGAAAACTACAAATACAGATTAAACCACTAGACGGATTTCATCAACAAAGGTATCATTTTAATCAGTATAACGGCAGCAACCTGACGTAGTTTACTTAGCAAAATCCTGCTGACAGGTTCACTTTAATAAAATTGACTCCTTCACAGCAGACTGTACCCTGCGTGCTGAGCCAGGTTTCCTCAGTTTAGTGTAGCATCAGTTGGAGGCAAGGTCTGGCTCAGACCTATCTTAGATTAGGTGCTAACTGCTTTGTTTTTTAAATCGATGTCTCAGAGTCACAGGTCTAATTGTACACTGTTTCACCAACATAGCGACGGAGAATACGGGCAGTAATTTTTCAGTCCGTACATATCTTTCGCCTCAGTGTGGCCAGACTATTGTACCTTGACACAGTTGAAGCAGGTACTAGGGTGGAGGTTGATAAGCCAACTAGCTCTTGCCCGCCGCCTCACATAGCTGCGTGTGCATAGAGTAGAAGATAAAGGGATCTGGTTCATCAGGACAGGCAAGTATAACCCAGTTTTTAAGCGCATTCCCCTCCCCACCTCTGGTTTCCACTCCTTTCCTCCTCCATGTTCTTAGGATGGTGGTTACCAGAAGCTGTGCAAAGGCAGTTGCTGGTGGTCCTACTTGCCCAGCTGGTCCCCTCAGCCTCAGTTGGCCAGAGTTAGCTCGGCGGTGTACGGGGGTGGGGTATCGTCGTGTGGCTGCCTGGGATTCTGGGGACCTCTGTGGTAGCTGGCGGAAGTTTGGGTTCAGGCTCGTGTGCAGGGTTCATTAGCACAAAGGTGTCCACTAAAGTAAACTAATGGCAGTTCAAATCAAACATTACCACAAATTCTGCTACCTGATAATTCCAGAAACAATGAAGAGATCCATGATAAAATACTGAAACATTATTATTACTAAAATACAACATCAAAAGATTAAAAATAGAGTGCCTCAAAAGGGAGAACCAGACACAACAATAAGTCAGTATATTCAATTATTAGAAAAATAAATAGCTATAAATTGGAACAATTAAATATATAGCAGGACACACAGGAAAAGAACAGACTAGGTATAATTCAGAAGGAGATCGGGGAGGAGGGACCAGGAAATATATCCAATAATAATTTCATCCCAAAGTATGTTATCATAGATCACAGTATCTAGTCAGAACCCCTGCCCCCGGACAAATAAACAATCATGCAAGTCATAATCAGACTGTCACTGCCAGTGTTCATAAACCAATGTGGCAAACTCCACAGCCAATAAAGCTTTAACACAGCAGTGAGGGGAGACAATAGATTTAGACAACAAAAAAAAAAAATCACACCCCGATGTGCGTTTTGCCACTGGAGTCTTCACGCTCCGGAAGAGCTGCCTGTATCCCCTCCTGCTTCTTTGCTGGTAGCTGCACAGGCAACCTTTATGACAGCTGCGGAGAGTATGGCACCTTCTGCCAGGGATCATGATGTAGTTCAGTCTGTAGCCAAACTAACCAAGGTGTCCATGATGCTGGTTACAGTTGTGAAACTATTGTCAGCGACTACTTCTGCCTTGGGAATTCAAGATTGCAGTTGTCAGAGTCGAATCCTCCAGCCACCCCGCACCAATATGGCCAGTCACGAAAGTGGCCTAGACGGCCGCGGGGTACTGCCTTCTTCTGGTAACCTTCAAAAGGGGGAGGCTCCCAGATTAGTTTTCCCTTTCACAGGGGATTCGCTCCCCTCAGAATCCACATCTAGCTTAGAATCCATTTAGATCAATATCAATTGGGAAAATTAAGGTAAATGGAGGATAGTTTGGCACCGGCATTGGCCGCCTTTCTAGGAGTGACCGCTGCGGTGCCCCTTGCCGTTACAGAAATAGGTTCCTTTAGGAGAGGTAAACATGTGGCTAAATCCTTTTCTGAATATGTGGAGTTTATAGCGGTATTACGGAAAACAGGGGAACCAAACGGTACTAAAATCATTCGGCAAGGTTCGTTAGAGGGTCAATATTGACTTTTAGGATAGCTACTTAGCAATAAGTGGCACTAGAGTTCTAGTCCTCTTCCTCTCTGAAGAGACAAACTCTTTCAGAAATGTAGCTGTATGGAGTTGTTATATTCCTTCCCAGCACAGCTGGTTGCCTCTTGGTCTACTTTTCTAGTAGTAGACACTCCATTCTCTCACTAGACCATTCTACCTCTTGCAGAGACACTTAAGGATCTCCACGGATTGACATACAGAGTCTGTAGCAAAGTCCGCTTTTGAGGCAGCACATTTTGCCCTTTCCCCAGACTTTTCTGCCACTTAGCAACAGCATGAACCAGGCATTTGCAACAGTTTCAATGCTTGATGGGCGGCCCCCATTTAGGGTTTCTTCCTGGGTGGGTGGCAGCCTCTGCCTTTTCAGGAGGCACGGCTGGGGCAGTCAGCGATATTTCGGTCAGGGAAGTAATCTATTCGTGTTACAGCATAGAGTTCACCGCTCTACCTCACAATAGTTTCTTTTGCTCTCACCCTCCCAGGTCTCCCAGCAAAAAAGCTAATTTTGACCAGGTGATATTTTCCCTGCTCCAAGCAGGGGTGATTTTAAGTGTTCCCACTTCAGAGAGCTTCAAGGGGTTTTATTCAAACCTATTTGTTGTGCCCATAAAAAAAACTGCTTGGAGCAGACTATTTTAGATTTAAGGCACCTGAACAGATAGGTTCGGCTTTGTGACTTCAGGATGGAGTCACTTCAGTCAGTGGTCACATACATAGAAACAGGAGAATTTCTTTCTGCAGTAGATATTTGAATTTTGCATGTGCCATTTTTTCTGGCGTATCAGCGATTTCTTGACATTGCGGTCAATCACTATTACTATCAGTTCAAGGCTCTCCCATTCGGACTGGGCATTTCCAAATATACTGGACTTGGTTATGGCATTACTACGGTCCTGAGGAATAACTTCCTCCCCCTATCTGGATGACCTTCTTGTCAAAGTACCATCCTTTACACAAAATCTAGAGCACCTACAGATTGTTCTTCAGACTCTGGAGCAATTCAGTTGGATTGTCAACAGGACAAAGTCTGTTTTAGTTCCAACACAGCAGCTACAGCTTCTGGGAATGGTGTTCGCTATTGTTCAAACATCGACATTTCTTCTGGAGAAGAAATTCTCTTTTCAGTCTTCCATCAAAACTTTGAAATTACCAGGCAGACATTCCCCTCGTTTTGCAGGAGGATCCTGGGAAATATAGTGCCAATGTTTGAGGCAGTACAGTTTGCTCGATTTCAGTCAAGGCCTCTACAGGACAAGCTCCTAGCTTCTTGGGAGAGATCAATACAGTACCTGGAACAACCTATTCACCGCCCCCTTCACTGCCACCAGTCTCTCAGGTGGTGGTTGACGTCACCCCTGCTAACTCGAGGTCTCTTTTAGTCCCCTTCAGTGGCAGGTGCTCATCACTCATGGCAGCCTTTCATGCTAGGGATTAGTTTTCCATCACTTGATGGTCCAAAGGATTTGGAGCAGGCATGAGAGATTTCTCACAATCAACGTGCTAGTGCTCAGAGTTATCCTGTCTGGCTCTTTTATATTGGCAGCATTTATTCCAGAGGTTGCCAGTAAGAATTCAATCAGATAATGCTACTGCTGTGGCCTATATCAATTGCTAAGGGAGGGGGGGTACAAATTAAAGGCACTGCCACACTTAACGATCGCACCAGCGATCACGACAATGACTTAACCTGGCGAGATCGCTAGTGCGATCGCTAGTTAGATTCCAAACACAACTCATCAGCGATCTGTGATTCCAAACACAACTCATCAGCGATCTGTATAACGACCTCTGCGGTCGTTGGGAAAACCTAGTCCCACCTGCGACGCTGGTGAAGTCATTCATAAAGGGTGTCACACTCAGCGATTTAGGCTCACCAGCGGGACACCAACGGCCAAAAAACGGCTCAGAACGTTCATAAGCGATGAGCGACATCTCAGCAGGGGGAACATCGCTGCTACATGTCACACACAGCTAAGTCGCTTACGAGATCGCTACTGCGTCATAAATGGTGACGCAGTAGCGATCTCGTTAGCGATCTCGCTTAGTGTGGCATACCCTTAAGCGTGGGGAGCAGTGAATATTCATTTTCTTTAATAGCTGTCATATGTGATTGCTCACTCGTTGCAGGAAGCCAGCGACTGCTACTAGCAGTGTGCCTCAAATTAAAGAAAATGAATGTTAGCTGCTCTCCACTCCTGTAGTCTCTCCCACCTCTAGGAGCCGGCTTCTTTGCATAGAGGTAGGAAGGACTATGAGCGTGGGGAGCAGAGAATATTCATTATCTTTAACTGCAGGCACACGTGTTGGGAGTCGGTGGCTGCAGATGACTCCTGTGACCTGCTCCCACCAGTCATCCACAGCCGGACTAAGGTACACCTAGATTACAAGACACACTCCCTACTTTCTTCCAAAGTTGTGGAGGTAAAAAGTATGTATTCTAGTCCGAAAAATACGGTAGGCGTTTAATGTAATAAAGGGATTTTAAGGCAGGGAATTTACATATGCAGACAAATCCTGGTGGTTTTGGGGGGTATGGGGGACCTGACAGGTTACCTTAAATAACATTTAACACGTCTACCTTACATCTGCATCATTTTTTAAACATTTTATAAAAGTTAGAAGGGTTAAAAGTTGACCAAAAATTTCTCCAACAAAGTTTACAATACTTTTTTTTTTAAGTGACCATCAGGGGGCAGACGCTACGGACACTGCCGCAGACTCCGCACCCTCTCTGAAATGAGCCGTCATCATGGGGTAGACGCTGCCTAAGCTTCTGCACCCTCTCTGAAATGAGCAGTCATCAGGGGGCAGACGCTGCGGACACTGCCACAGCCTCTGCGCACTCTCTGAAATGAGCCGTCATCAGGGGGCAGACGTTGCGGACACTGCTACAGCCTCTGCACACTCTCTGAAATGAGCAGTCATCAGGGGGCAGACGCTGCCGCAGCCTCTGCGCACTCTCTGAAATGAGCAGCCATCAGGGGGCAGACGCTGCGGACACTGCCACAGCCTCTGCGCACTCTCTGAAATGAGCAGTCATCGGGGGGCAGACGCTACTGACACTGCCACAGCCTCTGTGCACTCTCTGAAATGAGCCGTCATCAGGAGGCAGACGCTGCGGATACTGCCACAGCCTCTGCGCACTCTCAGAAATGAGCCGTTATCAGGGGGCAAACGCTGCGGACACTGGTGCAGCCTCTGCGCCCTTTCTGAAATGAGTCCGTTGTAAATTATGACGTATACAAAGCATGAGCTCCCTGTGCTATATTCCTTTGAATGCACAGTGACAGTGCGCTCCCTTGCTGGCTCTAAAGAGAAGAGATGACCCGGCAATGACCAGTCCAGTCTCTGAAACAGATAATCCTTTATTCATGGAAGGGAAAGCAGCTGTGGCAGTGACCGCATCCTCTGCCCCCTGATGATGTCCCGTTTGAGTACCCCAAAATTCACTGGGATTCTCAAACAAATGTCATTGGAAGAGAAAAAAAAAAAAACGTAGACGGGAAGTTAGAGTAGAGAGGGAAAGGTAGAAATTTTTTAATTGAAATACATTATAAAAGTGATTAGATTACTGAATTAAATTTAGTATGGAAGTCACCTTTGGATTTGGATCACCCTTTAATTCTGCATAATATTAATTTTATCATTTTATAAAAAGCAGTTGCTTATGTGATGAAGTTTACATGAGGATATAAAAAAATTGTTCATTTCATCCAGAAAAAAGATGATCTTCCATCTGTATTGTCATCCGTATGGCATCCATTTTTATACATCACAAATGAATAAAATTTAAAAGAACAAATACAGGGTCCTGTGTTAGTAATGGAAATGTATTAGTAAAAATCGGATGCTGTACGGATGATTCATACGGGATCCATTTTTTTTTTATTATTTTTGCACACAGACTTCAACAGGAGAGTCTGATCCGAAATACAGAAGAGACCAATGGGTACTGTGACATTTCTCATACATTTTCAAGCTTTAATCTGGATAGCTCAATTCCATAACATTGCTCCTAGTGCTCTGTCTGAGGTTGTGTTTATTTTCTTTCACGAGCAGCATTTGGACAAATATTACAGTTGTGTGAACATAGCCTGACAATACTTGTTGCAATGAAGCTTATAGTAACAAGTAATCATAGTTAATCAAGCAATAAAATGTGAACATTGGAAAAAAGTTCTTCTCCCACCTCTATTCCACATGCAGAGATCCACATCACATACAGGGCAGGAGCTGACAGGCAGGGGGTGGGAATCCTTACTGCAGTCTATGGAGTGGATGTGATAAGCCACAGATCACAGGGGGAACACTATGGGGGACTTAACCCTTACCTCTCCTGCACAGGATGTACAATAATAAATTATATTGTGGTACCGTGTTAGCCAGAAAAATCGATGTGCATACTTTTCCGTCCAATGATGACAAAAGTATTCTCAGAGTGATACCTTTATTGGATAACCAGAAAATATGTTTGCAAGCTTCCAGAGCACAGAGGCTCCTTCTTCAGTCAAGATTACAATTGCAATTGCAATCTTGCCTTAAGAAGGAGCCTCTGTGCTCTGAAAGCTTGCAAACATCATTTTCTGGTTAGCCAATAAAAGTATCACTCTGAGAATACTTTTGTCATCATTGGACGGAAAAGTATTCACATTTCTCCTGCACAGGACATACAACAGTACAAGCTGGGAGCAAAGAGGGAGGTAAGGGTTAACTCTCACATACTCTGGCTGTGAGTGACATCTGGCCACAAACTCTCAGGGGTCCAGATGTAGCCAGCAGGCCATAGTTTGCCCAGCCTGCTCTAAAGGCACTGTCACACTTCACGATCGCACTAGCGATCACGACAACGACACAACCTGGCGAGATCGCTAGTGCGATCGCTATGTGGTCGCTAGTTAGCTTCCAAACACAAAGATCTCATCAGAGATCAGCGATCTGTATAAGGACCTCTGCGGTCCTTGGGAAAACCTAGTCCCACCTGCGACGCCAGTAAAGTCGATCATAAAGGGTGTCACACTCAGCGATTCAGGCTCACCAGCGGGACACCAACGACCAAAAAATGGCTCAGAACGTTCATAAACGATCAACGACATCTCAGCAGGGGCCACATCGCTGCTACATGTCACACACAGCTGCGTCGCTAACGAAATCGCTACTGCGTCATAAAATCGGTGACTCGTTAGCGATCTCGCTTAGTGTGACAGTACCTTTAGGGTATGTGCACACTGTTGCAGATTTGCTTGTGTAATTTTCTGCGCAGATTCTGCCTCTCTTGGCAGAAAACTCAGGTAAAAATCCGCGCGTTTTTGATGCGTATTATCATGCGTTTTTCAATGCGGATTAGTATGTGTTTTTGTAAGCTAATTAAAGATATGCTATTTAAACAAAAAAACAAACAAAAAAAAAAATGAATAGTGATGTCATTTCTTTGTCCAACCTCTTCTTTTACATACTCCATTGAATACCATATCATCACATACCATGTTCACGTTTACACACACAAAACAAATATAAGTGAATACCTATAGATAGATATATCAATAGATAGATATACCCATAGATAGATCGATCTATATATAGATGTATAGATGGATAGATATCTATAGATAGAAAAAAAAAATCTGCGTTAGGCCGGGGTCACACTTGCAAGAAACTTGCACGAGTCTCGCACCTCAATACCCGGCACTGCCGCCGGCACTCGGACCAGAGCGTTCAGCTGCATAAAAATAAATGCAGCCGCACACTCCGATACCGAGTGCTGGCAGCAGTGCCGGGTATTGAGGTGCGAGACTCGTGCGGCACCACTTCCGGACCACTTGAACGCGTCAGGTAACTTCGAGAGGGATCAGAACTGGGCACGCGCACGCTACCAGACAGATGACCTCCACTATCAATGGAATACAGGCAATATGCACCTATAACAAGGATGCCAACTATACAAAAACACCAGAATATAGAATTAAGCTTAACATACATTGTGCATAGAATAAATGAGTGAATAATTTAATATTTCATATATTAACCCCTTAACCCCCAATGGTGGTTTGCACGTTAATGACCGGGCCAATTTTTACAATTCTGACCACTGTCTCTTTATGAAGTTATAACTCTGGAACGCTTCAACAGATCTTCGCGATTCTGAGACTGTTTTCTCGTGACATATTGTACTTCACGTTAGTGGTAAAAATTATTTGATATAACTTGCATTTATTTTTTAAAAAACGCAAATATGGCGAAAATTTTGAAAACTTTGCAATTTTCAAACTTTGAATTTTTATTCCCTTAAAACAGAGAAATATATCACACAAAATAGTTACTAAATAACATTTCCCACATGTCTACTTTACATCAGCACAATTTTGAAACCAATTTTTTTTTTGTTACGAAGTTATAAGGGTTAAAAGTTAACAAGCTATTTCTCATTTTTACAACAAATTGTACAAAACCATTTTTTTTTAGGGACCACCTCACATTTGAAGTCACTTTGAGGGGTCTATATGGCAGAAAATACCCAAAAGTGACACCATTCTAAAAACTGCACCCCTTAAGGTACTCAAAACCACATTCAATAAGTTTATTAACCCTTCAGGTGCTTCATAGGAGCTGAAGCAACGTGGAAGGAAAAAATGAACATTTAACTTTTTAGTCACAAAAATTATATTTTACAAACATTTTTTTTATTTTCACAACGGAAAAAGGAGAAAGTGGACAGATAAAGTTGTTGTGCAATTTCTCCTGAGTACACCGATACCCCATATGTGAGGGAAAACCACTATTTGGGCGCAAAGCAGGGCTTGGAATGGAAGGAGCGCCGTTTGACTTTTCCAAACCAAAATTGGCTGGAATTGAGAACGAACGCCATGTCGCGTTTGGAGAGCCCCTGATGTGCCTAAACAGGGGAAAACCCCCACATGTGACCCCATTTTGGAAACTAGACCCCCTAAGGAACTTATCTAGATGTGTGGTGAGCACTTTGAGCCCCCAAGTGCTTCACGCCAGTTTATAATGTAGAGCCGTGAAGAAAAAAAATCATATTTTTTCCACAACCATGATGTTTTAGTCCCCAATTTTTTATTTTCCCAAGGGTAAAAGAGAAATTGGACCACAAAAGTTGTTGTCCAACTTGTCCTGAGTACGCTGATACCCCATATGTGGGGGGGAACCACTGTTTGGGCGCACGGCCGGGCTCGAAAGGGAATGAGCGCCGTTTGACTTTTCCAAACCAAAATTGGCTGGAATTGAGAACGGACGCCATGTCGCGTTTGGAGAGCCCCTGATGTGCCTAAACAGTGGAAACCCCCAAATGTGACACCATTTTGGAAACTAGACCCTCTAAAGAACTTATCTAGATGTGTGGTGAGCACTTTGAACCCCAAGTGCTTCACGCCAGTTTACAATGTAGAGCCGTGAAGAAAAAAAATCATTTTTTCCACAACCATGATGTTTTAGTCCCCAATTTTTTATTTTCCCAAGGGTAACAGGAGAAATTGGACCCCAAAAGTTGTCTAATTTGTCCTGACTAGGCTGATACTCCATATGTTGGGGTGAACCACTGTTTGGGCGCACGGCAGGGCTCGGAAGGGAAGTAGTGACATTTTGGAATGCAGAGTTTGATGGAATGGTCTGCGGGCGTCAGGTTCCGTTAGCAGAGCCCCTGATGTGCCTAAACAGTGGAAACCCCCCACATGTGACCCCATTTTGGAAACTAGACCCCCTAAGGAACTTATCTAGGTGTGTGGTGAGCACTTTGAATCCCCAAGTGTTTCACTAAAGTTTGTAATGCCCTGGCGTGAAAAAAATAATTTTTTTTTCACAAAAGTGATTTTTTTAGTCCCCAATTTTTTATTTTCCCAAGGGTAACAGGAGAAATTGGACGTCAAAAGTTGTTGTCCAATTTGTCCTGACTACGCTGATACCCCATATGTTGGAGTGAACCACTGTTTGGGCGCACGGCAGGGCTCGGAAGGGAAGTAGTGACATTTTGGAATGCAGACTTTGATGGAATGGTCTGCGGGCGTCAGGTTCCGTTAGCAGAGCCCGATGTGCCTAAACAGTGGAAACCCCCACAAGTGACCCCATTTTGGAAACTAGACCCCTAAGGAACTTATCTAGGTGTGTGGTGAGCACTTTGAACCCCCAAGTGTTTCACTAAAGTTTATAATGCCCTGGCATGAAAAAAAATATATATTTTTTTTTTCCACAAAAGAGATCTTTTAGTCCCCAATTTTTAATTTTCCCAAAGATAACAGAAGAAATTGGACCCCAAAAGTTGTTGTCCAATTTGTCCTGAGTACGCTGGTACCCATATGTGGGAAAAAACTGTTTAGGCACACGTTGGGGCTCGGAAGGGAAGTAGTGACGTTTTGGAATGCAGACTTTGATGGAATGGTCTGCGGGCGTCATGTTCCGTTTACAGAGCCCCTGATGTGCTTAAACAGTAAAAAAAAAAAAAAACACAAGTAACATAATTTTGGAAACTAGACTCCCAAGGAACTTGTCTAAATGTGCCCCCCTTTTGGAACTAATCTGTTTCCTGTAAAGTAAATTAGTAGTGCATGGAGGTGTGGTACAATTTGAAGCAATCCTTCATACACAGGCCAGGTTATTCGGGGCAGGTGTCGCATTGATAAATGGTGTCCTTGCGTATTCCCCTTTTGTAACACACTCGGCACCTTTTCTGCGATTTACCTTTTTTTCCAGTTTGCGGGACCTCCCCCGGGAAATGCTGACCTGGTAAAATACGCGCACCTTCAGTTCCGGAAGTACGGGGGCCCACTCCTTCCTGAGCGCCAAACATCAGGGCCTTGATCACTACCTCCTGGAACTGAAGGTACGACGTATTGGTGTGGCGTGCACATCGTGACAGCAGGAAAGCGTTGAGCATTGCCATTTCGGCGATGTGCACTGCCAGCTTTTTGTACCACACCCGTGCCTTTCTCAAAGCACTGTACGGTTGGAGGAGTTGATCGGAGAGATCAACACCCCCCATGTATTTGTTGTACCCAAGTACACAGTCCGGTTTGCGGACCTGTGTAGAGGTACCCCGTACAGTGCTGAGGGCGCTGCCATCACCATGTATGGTGGTCAAGAGAAGGACATCCCTCCTGTACTTGACCACCAGCAGGTGGTCGCTACATTGGGCTCAGCTCTCACCCTTTCTGAGCATCTGCCCAAGCAGCGTCTTCGGGAGGCCCCTCTGATTTTTGCGGACAGTACCGCAGGCTACGGTACCTCGCGCAAAGAGGGATTTGTAGAGTGGGATGCTGGAATAAAAGTTATCGGTGTAAAGGTGATAACCTTTATCCAGCAGTGGGTGAACCAAATCCCACACAATTTTCCCACTCACTCCCAGGACAGGAGGACACTCAGGGGGTTCAATACTGGTGTCCATTCCTTCGTAAACTCTAAACCGGTGAGTGTACCCTGAGGTACTCTCACACAGTTTGTAGAATTTAATTCCGTACCTGGCCCTCTTGCTGGGCAGGTACTGACGGAATACGAGCCGTCCCTTAAAATGAACCAAGGACTCATCCACGCAGATGACCCTTTGAGGCACGTACACTTCAGCAAACTTTTGGTTGAAGTGTTCGATGACCGGCCGAACTTTGAACAGACGGTCAAAGTTGGGGTCATCTCGTGGGGGACACTGTGCATTATCGTTATAATGCAGGAATTTGTGGATGGCCTCAAAACGCGTCCAGGCCATGACCATTCGGAACACTGGAGCGTTATATAAAATATCAACACTCAAATATTGCCGAAGTTCTGGCTTCTTCAGGATCCCCATGTGAAGGACCAGGCCCCAAAACTGCATCATTTCAACTGCGTCTACAGGAGACCAGTTAGAATATGATGAACGGGGGTTTTGTGCCAAAAATTGACGAGCGTACAAAATCGTTTGTTCCACCATGTGGTTAATAAAATCCTCAGAGAAAAAGACTTTGAAAAAGTCTATTTCTGTGAGGCCAGTGGTGTCAAACCTGATTCCTGATTCTGCCACAAAATCAGGAATCAGTGGCTCGTAATTTTCGGGGGGCGAGGTCCACACGGGCTCCTCAGTGGGGTGCGCTGGTTCGGCTTCATCTTCTGGAATGGCGGCCGCTGCCTCATCTTCTGTCCTGGGGCATCTGCGTGGCGGTTCCGCAGGACCCGAGGAGGAAGATGAGGAGGGGGAAGAGGAAGAGGAGGAGGAAGAGGAATCTGAAAAATAAAGAAATGTGGGATCCTCTCCCTCGCTATCAGTGTCGGAGGCAAGGAAAGCGTATGCCTCCTCCAATGAATAGCGCTGTTGGGACGAACGGGACGGGTGGGACATTTTTTTGTGATTATGGTGCTTGGGTGTACTTTATTGATAACTGTGTATGTGTGTGGGGAGGATAGTGCTTGGTGTAAACTATGCTAAAAAGAAAAATCTAAAAGAAAGAAAAATGGGAAGAAAAAAATGCCTATGAAAAGAAAAGTGTAAAACAGCAGGCCCTAGCTCTGATAAGTGAACTGCGTCACTTATCAAAGTTCGGCAACTGCTGGATGTGCGCACAGGAGTGGCGCAAGGAGGGGGTGAAAAAAAAAAAGAAAAGGGCAGGCGCGAGCTCTGATAAGTGAACTGTGTCACTTATCAAAGTTCGGAGGCTGCTAGATGTGGCTCAAAGGGAGTGGAGCAAGGAGGGGGTGAACAAAAAAAAGGAAAAAAAAAAAAAGTTTAAGGGCAGGCACGAGCTCTGATAAGTGAACTGTGTCACTTATCAAAGTTTGGCGGCTGCTAGATGTGGCGCAAAGGGAGTGGCGCAAGAAGGGGGTAAAAAAAAAAAAGGAAAAGGGCAGGCGCGAGCTCTGATAAGTGAACTGTGTCACTTATCAAAATTAGGCGGCTGCTAAATATGGAAACGGAGGCGGCGCAAAGGCAGGTGAGAAAAAAAAAAGGAGAAGGAAAACAGCCGGCGCGTGCTCTGATAAGTGAACTGCGTCACTTATCAAAGTTCGGCGGCTGCAGGGTGTGCGCACGGAGGTGGCGCAAAGGGGGCTGAGCGCACGAGTGTTTATCGGTGAACAGCGTCACCAATCAACGCTCGCTGGCTGCTAAATGTGCGCACAGAGGCAGCGCAAAGGCAGGTGACAAAAAAAATGAAGGAAAACAGCCGACGCGGGCTCTGATAACTGAACTGCGTCACTTATCAAAGTTCGGCGGCTGCAGGGTGTGCGCACGGAGGTGGCGCAAAGGGGGCTGAGCGCACGAGTGTTGATCGGTGAAGAGCGTCACCAATCAACGCTCGGTAGCTGCTAAATGTGCGCACGGAGGCGGCACAAAGGGGGGGGAGGAAGAGAGATAGGGATCAACACTTACGGTTGTAGTCTGTCTTCTGTCTTCTTTCTTCTGTCTTCTTTCTTCTGTCTCTTTCTTCTTTCTTCTTTTCTTCTTTCTTCTTTTTCTTCTTTCTTCTGTCTTCTGTCTTCTGTCTTCTTTCTTCTGTCTTCTTTCTTCTGTCTTCTTTCTTCTGTCTTCTTTCTTCTGTCTTCTTTCTTTCTGTCTTCTTTCTTCTGTCTTCTTTCTTCTGTCTTCTTTCTTCTGTCTTCTTTCTTCTGTCTTCTTTCTTCTGTCTTCTTTCTTCTGTCTTCTTTCTTCTGTCTTCTTTCTTCTGTCTTCTTTCTTCTGTCTTCTTTCTTCTGTCTTCTTTCTTCTGTCTTCTTTCTTCTGTCTTCTTTCTTCTGTCTTCTTTCTTCTGTCTTCTTCTTCTGTCTTCTTCTTCTTCTGTCTTCTTTCTTCTGTCTTCTTTCTTCTGTCTTCAGCACTACAAGGCCCAGCACAGGAGGAGAGATCTGTTGTATGACCGCTCTGCAGGAATCCTCAGCAAGTGTGAGGACCCATGCAGAGCGGTCACTCACAGGTCAGAGCCAGATGAGACAGGTCACAGAGCGATCAATTCGCTGCTGTGACCTGATTGGTGGGATCCATCATAACAAGATCCCACCAATCAGAGCTCTCCTGGTTACCCTGGCAACCTGCCTAGGATCGGCGCTCACAGCTCCGATCCTGGGCAGGTCACAGCCAGAGCAGCAGCCAGGTCACCTGCAGGGCACAGCACGGTCACACAGCGGTCAGAACGCTGCTGTGCCCTGTGATTGGCACGATCGACGATTACATCGATCACGCCAATCAGCTCCTGCAGGCCCTGCTGGGCCTGTCCTGAGCCTCCTTAGCAGGATCGGTGCTATTACAGCACCGATCCAGCAAGGATCAGTGCTCTTAGAGCACCGATCCCACAAGTCACCAGCAAGGCACAGCACTCCTGCGCCGCGGTTGTGCCTTGCGATTGGCGCGATCGACGATGACATCGATCGCGCCAATCCGCTCCTGCAGGCCCTGCTAGGCCTGCCCTAGGTTCCGGCCTAGGATCGGTGCTATTATAGCACCGATCTAGCAGGAACCGGCAGGGCACAGTGCGGTAACGCGTCTGTGCCCTGCGATTGGCGCGAAAGATATTATCGGCGATAGCGCCAATCCGGTGGGGGGTCTGAATTATCCTAGGCCCAGGCCTAGGATCGAGTACATCAGTACTCGGATCCTAGACTGGGATCTCACTGTTTCAGCCAATCTGATTGGCTGAAACAGTGAGAAAGCCTGTGATTGGCTGTTCAGGATTGAACAGCTAATCACAGTGCTCGGGAGGCCGGATGGGGGAGGACACCGCCCGGGATGCCGACACCATCTTCCTAGAGGTAAGATGGCGTCGGAATTTTAATGCGATCACCGCGACTTAAGTCGCGATGTCGCATTAAAGGGCATGACGTACTATTCCGTCCATGGGAATTAAGTACCAGGTCACATGGACGGAATATTAAGTCAAATGGGATTATGGGGTTGATAAATATTAAATAATTTTTTTGAAAATTGATTAATAAATATTCAAACTTTTTACAGTGGTGGACAAAAGTATTGGCACCCCTGCAATTCTGTCAGATAATACTCAGTTTCTTCCTGAAAATGATTGCAATCACAAATTATTTGCTATTTTTATCTTCATTTAATTTGCTTGCAAGGAAAAAACACAAAAGAGAATGAAGCAAAAATCAAATCCTTGATCATTTGACACAAAACTCCAAAAATGGGCCAGACAAAAGTATTGGCACCCTCAGCCTAATACTTGGTTGCACAACCTTTAGCCAAAATAACTGCGAACAACCGCTTCCGGTAACCATCAATGAGTTTCTTACAATGCTCTGCTGGAATTGTAGACCATTCTTCTTTGGCAATCTGCTCCGGGTCCCTGATATTTGAATGGTGCCTTCTCCAAACTGCCATTTTGAGATCTCTCCACAGGTGTTCTATGGGATTCAGGTCTGGACTCATTGCTGGCCACCTTAGAAGTCTCCAGTGCTTTCTCTCAAACCATTTTATAGTGCTTTTGGAAGTGTGTTTGGGGTCATTGTCCTGCTGGAAAACCCATGACCTCTGAGGGAGACCCAGCTTTCTCACACTGGGCCCTACATTATGCTGCAAAATTTGTTGGTAGTCTTCAAACTTCATAATACCATGCACACGGTCAAGCAGTCCAGTGCCAGAGGCAGCAAAGCAACCCCAAAACATCAGGGAACCTCTGCCATGTTTGACTGTAGGGACCGTGTTCTTTTCTTTGAATGCCTCTTTTTTTTTCCTGTACACTCTATGTTGGTGGTTTTTCCCAAAAAGCTCGACTTTTGTCTCATCTGACCAGACAACATTCTTCCAAAACGTTTTAGGCTTTCTCAGGTAAGTTTTGGCAAACTCCAGCCTGGCTTTTTTATGTCTCGGGTAAGAAGTGGGGTCTTCCTGGGTATCCTACCATACAGTCCCTTTTCATTCAGACGCCGACGGATAGTACGGGTTGACACTGTTGTACCCTTGGACTGCAGGGCAGCTTGAACTTGTTTGAATGTTAGTCGAGGTTCTTTATCCACCATCCGCACAATTTTGCGTTGAAATCTCACGTCAATTTTTCTTTTCCTTCCACATCTAGGGAGGTTAGCCACAGTGCCATGGGCTTTAAACTTCTTGATGACACTGCGCACGGTAGACACAGGAACATTCAGGTCTTTGGAAATGGACTTGTAGCCTTGAGATTGCTCATGCTTCCTCACAATTTGGTTTTTCAAGTCCTCAAACAGTTCTTTGGTCTTCTTTCTTTTCTCCATGCTCAATGTGGTACACACAAGGACACAGGAAGAGGTTGAGTCAACTTTAATCCATGTTAACTGGCTGTAAGTGTGATTTAGTTATTGCCAACACCTGTTGGGTGCCACAGGTAAATTACAGGTGCTGGTAATTACACGAATTAGAGAAGCATCACATGATTTTTCAAACAGTGCCAATACTTTTGTCCACCCCCTTTTTAGGTTTGGTGTGGAATTATATCCAATTTGGCTTTAGGTCAATTCTTTTTGTGTTTTTTCATTGAAGACAAATTAAATGAAGATACCATAATAATAATAATGAAGAATTTGTGTTTGCAATCATTTTCAGGAAGAAACTGAGTATTATCTGACAGAATTGCAGAGGTGCCAATACTTTTGGCCACCACTGTATATAACGACAATCAATTCATAAACCGAGCAGTGCATCAGACAATATAATACTACTTAAAATTTATGTTAAATATAAACAAAAAAGAAATAATAAGTAAATCATGTGCCAAAGTCCATATGTTATCATGAAAATCCATGTGAGAAGGACATTCTTCGAAGAATTCTGAATGCCAGGTTCCACATTCTGACAGTAATAGATCATCAATTAAATTGCGAGACTAAAATAGAGCAAACAAAACACAATAAAAAAAAAATAAATAAATAAATAATATGGGGGGCGTGTCCTACCGCCGAGAGAGAAGGTCGCATGGTGGAGAGCTCCTCCGAACCGAGGGCTACAAAAGATCCCTACAGGGTGCCCAGGACATAACGGGTGCCACAGACATACAAATGAAGAACCGGCACGAAAGCCCTTACAGGTGCAGGTCTCCGGGAGCCGGAGTGTGGACGCGGTCGGCCCCTTTGTCGGTGGCAGGCGTGCGCGCAGCCTCTCTGAGAAGCTGGGGAGAGGCGCCGTAGAACGTGGGAGGATCTGAGGGAGCGACATGGAAGATTCTCTGCGGGTTCAGGAGTAAAAGGATCGCCTGGTGAACGCGGGACGTTTTTGGGTGTTTTAGGTGATAGTGAAGAGAATACTATTGAATTTGATAGGATCCACAGATCATTGGGTCCCAGACCCAGTTCAGACATTCGTCCCCGAGCCGTCATTTGCAGAGTTCATTTCTATAAAATTAAAGAAGCCATATTGACAGCATCAAGAAAGAAGGGGTCGATTAACTATGAAGGTCACTCAATTCTAATCTTATCTGACTTGTCCAGACTCCTACGTAGAGCCTTAAAACCACTGCTAGCTATGCTTAAGGAAAAAGACACTCCGTATCGGTGGGGATATCCCTTTCAGTTAACAGCCTTCAAGGGTGGCAAGTCTGCATATTTCAGAAAGATCAGCGACCTGACCAACTTTCTGGGAACTTTTAAACTTCCTTTAATAGACCTCCCAGAGTGGCCTTTGAGTCCTATGCTTCCAGCTACTCCTCCAAGGTGGCTCAAAGTCAAGCAGCCCAACAAACAAGGCAGTGGAGGAGGCTCTTCTGGCAAAACATGAAGTTTCTCCTCTGTCCTTTATTTGTTTTACTTCTCGGACCCGATCTAACATAGTTGACTTTTCCGACTGATGCTATTAGTCGGTCTAGAAATATCCAACAATGTTTGCGGATTTTTTTTTTTCTCTTTTTTCGTGTTCTGCGGTTATGGATTATGATAAAACATCTCTATTTCTAGCTTGTTTCTTTTATTGTGTATAGACGAGCCTAGTATTGATAAGGAATTGTCACGACCGCAGATACTTACCCGGGTGTCTCCTCCCCCCGGAGCGTCCCCGACATGTGCCCACGCCGCTCCCCGCCTGTCTTTTCGGGGTCGCGGTGAGTGGCGGGTCCGCACATGCGCGCTCGCCCTTCCCCTGCCGCAGGGCCTCATGGGAGGTCGAGACCCGGTGGTCCCGCCCCATCATGGCAGCGCCCACCGGGTATTTCTTCTGGACAACGCTGCAGGTACGACGCCTGTTTGTCTTACGCGGTGGCGCTAGCATTACCTGCCTAGCGTCACTGTCTTTCCTTCAGGCCCCTGTATCTCTGCGTCTCAGCCGTGCCCGTCAGCCCTGCGTCTCAGCCGTGCCCGTCAGCCCTGCGTCTCAGCCGTGCCCGTCAGCCCTGCGTCTCAGCCGTGCCCGTCAGCCCTACGTCTCAGCCGTGCCCGTCAGCCCTACGTCTCAGCCGTGCCCGTCAGCCCTACGTCTCAGCCGTGCCCGTCAAACTCTACGTCTCAGCCGTGCCCGTCAACCCTACGTCTCAGCCGTGCCCGTCAACCCTACGTCTCAGCCGTGCATGTCAGCCCTGCGTCTCAGCCGTGCCTACCTACCCTGCGTTGCAGCCGTGCCTACCTACCCTGCGTTGCAGCCGTGCCTATCAGCCCTGTGTCTCAGCCATACCTGCCAGCCCTGTGTCTTAGTCGTGCCTGCATACCCTATGTCTCAGCCTACCAGGCTGTCCTGTGGTTCCCTCATTTTCATCACAGCTTTTTCCTCTTTCAGCATCTGGTCAATGCCAGCCCTAGTTCTTCCGGTCCTTCCTGCCTCACGTCACCCTTTGTTTAGGGTATCTACAGGCTCGTACCTTCACTTCGTCCTCGCCCCGGCCTTCCCTCCTATCTCTCCGGTATTTGCCCTAAGTTGCCCCTTTGGTTCTGACTGTTGTGGTTATATCCTCCCTTGGCCTGTCCCTAACACTCCCCTTATAGGGAGTGGTCACCATCTGGTCCGCTCGCCCTAGGGGGCTCTGGAGCCACGACCCAGAGGGTCCACTTTTGGGTTCCTCCTTTCCTTAGAACCCTAACAGGAATTAGTATTTTGCAACACCAGTATTTTCCTAACTAAACTAGTTTAGGGATCATCTTCCAGATTCTGGTGAAATTAGCTTAGCTAGACCAGATAGGTCACATTTGGTTAAATGAGACAGAATGTTATTGTAATGAATGATTTAAATGACAATCTCGTCATTAATGTTGAATCTTATACTTACCCTAATGCCTGTTCTGATGTTGTATGAGGGTTTTTTATTTGGCATGGGGAGAGGCGGGACGCCTATCTGAGCTTCCTCTCACTTGGCCGAGTGTCTAGGTAGAATTCTACCGAAACCCGTATCAGTGATGCGCAGTTTTTGGAGCTATTGCTTCACTATAGCTTTCATGGTACTTCTTTTTCTTTCTTTCCCTTATACTATCTTATCTTTTACTTCTTTCTTGCTCTCTTTTGTCTCTTCTTTCCCCCCCCTCAACCCTCTTGCGATCTAACTACCTTTCAGTGTTCGAGATCCCTCTCCTGGGGAACCCCCTAGAAACCAACAATGATAAAAGAATTCTAGATAATGGATGGGATAAAATATTGCTCCTTTAATGTTAAGGGGCTAAATGTACCTGAAAAAAGATGGCAGGTTTTGTTTTCAAGTCATAGAAAAAAGGTTTTGGTCTTGATGCTGCAGGAGACCCATTTCAAGACTGGAGCTACTCCACAATGCACCTCCACCTACTACCCTAGGTGGTTCCACAGCACTAATCCATACTCCAAATCTAAAGGAGTTTCGATAGCCTTCCATAAAACTTTCATGCCCGAAATTAGGGAATCCTTAGTTGATCCAGAGGGTAGATTTATCTTTCTTTGAATCTCATGGGCGGCAGGGGAATTGCTCTTAGCTAATCTACATATCTCTAAAAGGGCAACGGAAGTTTGGAGCGGAATGTAAAAAGCGCCTTGGGGTCTTTGCTGGCTCTTCTCCTGTGATACTAGGTTGCGACCTCAACGTTCCTTTGGACCCCACAGTAGATGTTTCCTCGGGTAAGTCGTCATATCCTTTTTCTACTATTAGTCAAATAAATAGGCAGATGCACAGCTTGAGCCTGGTGGACATTTGGAGAATCACACATCCTGACACTAGAGACTATAGCTTCTTCTTCTCCAACACATAGCAGAATAGACTACTTCTTTATATCCCACAACTTATTGGATCTACCAATAGAGGCTGATGTGGGATCAATTCTTTGGTCAGACCATGCCTCAATTTACCTATCAATTGCACTACAATCAACCACAAAACTAGGCTTCTCTTGGCGTTTAAATGAGAACCTACTTCAGGACGCCATGTGCAAAAATGAAGTAGAAAAATCCATATCTCATTTTTTAACAGATCATGAGGGTGACCCCACATCCTCCGCAATTAAATGAGAGGCCCTAAAGAGCGTAGTGCGGGGCATATTCATATCACATGGAGCCAGCTTGAAAAAAGAGAAAATTGCCGAACTATCTACATTGTCAGATCAAATAAACAAACTAGAACAAGAAAAAAAATATTCTAAAACCAGACCAAGATTAAATAAAATACCCAAAATTTCTTATAAAAAGGACCCAAACCATTATTTTCATTTAACCCCTTTGGAGCCATTGTGTTAAGCCTATAAATCCAACGGCTCTCTACTTGTGATAGAACTCTGAACAGATCTCCACCCCTTATACCTAAGGATACCTGATCAATTGCAAATATACGAAGACCACCAGCTTCAGAATTATGAAACATTTTAAAATGTCTCGGCAGGGTCTTCAGTTGCTCTCCATCCTTGGCCTTTTTACATTTATCAATGTCGTGGACGTGCTCATGAAATCTTATTTTACGCTCCCTTGTAGTCATTCCTATGTAGATTTTGTTGCATGGGTAACTTGCATAATAAATTACTCCCTTAGAGGAGTAAGGCATTTTCTGATAGAAAATGTCTTAGAATGATCAGTATTCTGAAAATCTCTTGCCTTTCCCGTGTTCGCACATGTTTTACAACTTCTACAAGGGAAAAATTTCACCAAAGAGGCTCTTTTGCACTTTTTCCTTAGAAGGAAGATGACTGCATACAAGTAGATCCGACAAATTCTTTGACCTTTTAGCTGTAATACAAGGTCTAGCTGAAAGAGTTTTTTGTAAGAATGGGATCGGTATGTAGTATATGCCAATGAGTATTAATTATATTAGTCAATCTTCTCCATTGAGCATTGAATGGAGTAATTAACCTAACCTGATCTTTATCAATAAGCTTGGAATTTTTTTTATACAGCAATTGATCCCTGGACACACCCTGAACTTTATTATAAGGATAACAAATTTGTCTGTGTCAATAACCTCTTTCACGAAAGCGTGAATATAAATCAGCAGCTTGATTCTGGTAGACTTGCTCAGAGGAGCATATTCTCTTTGCTCGTAAATATTGTCCAACCGGAATTGAACGTATTGTCGATTTTAAGTGGGAAGACTTAGCATGCAAAATTGAATTTGTAGCTGTGGGTTTTCTAAACATATCAGTAGAAACTGACCCATCATTGTTCAACATAATGTCAATGTCCAAAAAACTAACTCTCTGCCCATAAGAATAGGTGAGATTAATAGTTAAATTGTTATCATTCAATGTTGACATCAGACATTCGAGTTCATCAATACAGCACTCCCAAACAAACCACATCATCTATAAATCTCATGGTTTTGGGTCCTTAAGAAATTTTGGGTATTTTATTTCATTTTGGTCTGGTTTTAGAATATTAGTTTTTTTTAATTGTGTTTTATTTGCTCTATTTTAGTCTTGAAATTTAATTGATGATCTATTACTATCAGAATGTGGAACCTGGCATTCAGAATTCTTCGAAGAATATCTCCTTCTCACATGGATTTTCATGATAAAATATGGACTTTGGCACATGAGTCACTTATTTATTTGTTTTTTGTTTTTATTTAACATTATAAATTTTGTTTAGTATTATATTGTCTCATGCACAGTTCGGTTTATGAATTGATTGTCTAGTTATAAATAAATTTTGAATATTTAATCAATCTTCAAAAAAATTATTTAATATTAATATATGAAATATTAATTTATTCACTCATTTATTCTATGCACAATTTATGTTAAGCTTAGTTCTATATTCTGGTGTTTTTGTATAGTTGGCATCCTTGTTATAGGTGCATATTGCCTGTATTCCATTGATAGTGGAGGTCATCTGTCTGGTAGCGTGCGCATGCCCAGTTCTGTTCCCTCTCGAAGTTACCTGACACGTTATTTGTAGCGAATAGCAGATTTATTAGTCTGTATTTTAGCACAAGTGCACTTTATAATATTGTCTTCTTGTTCACTCACTGAGTAATATTACCTTTATTGGTTAAATTTGAACAGTATTTCGCTTCATATCAATATTCCTGTGCTTAATTGAATGTGGTACATAAAAATATTTATATGTACAGGTGCACTGTGTTGTACTTTTTGCCCTGTGTCACCTACATTAGCAGTGATGCTCTGTACTTATATTTGTCAATAAAATTGAGATTTTTAGCTTGAAAACTCTTGTTATTCCTATGAGTGCTTAATTGACCTGTAAAGGGATGTTGCTGGATTATATTGATTTTTGAGTTGTGCTATATATTTTTTGTTCCAGTGCATAGGGAACCTTTTGTATCTAATGCTCCTGATGAGGCGGCGGATAGTCTCCTGAGGGATCTCCTCCCAGACCTGGACTAAAGCATCCGCCAACTCCTGGACAGTCTGTGGTGCAACGCGACGTTGGTGGATGGAGCAAGACATGATGTTCCAGATGTGCTCAATCAGATTCAGGTCTGGGGAACTGGCGGGTCAGTCCATAGCTTCAATGCCTTCATCTTACAGGAACTGCTGACACACTCCAGCCACATGAGGTCTGGCATTGTCCTGCATTAGAAGGAACCCAGGGCCAACCGCACCAGCATATGGTCACACAAGGGGTCTGAGGATCTCATCTCGGAACCTAATGTCAGTCAGGCTACCTCTGGCAAGCACATGGAGGGCTGTGCCGCCCTCCTAAGAAATGCCACCCCACACCATTACTGACCCACTGCCAAAACGGTCATGCTGAAGGATGTTGCAGGCAGATCGCTCTCCACAGCGTCTCCTGTTATGTTTTGGTAGCTGAGGAGAGCAGGCAAAAACGGCAATACACCAGAGAGGTTGGAATCTATTGGACTGCAGTACCCTGACTAACCACCACAACTAAAGGCAGCCGTGGAGTGTTTCCTACGTTGGTCCTAGACGCCTCGTCACAGCCTGACAGATTAACTACACCTAAAGATAGAAAGAGGAAAGCTATCTGCCCCGGAGCAGATCCCCAAAGAACATATGAAGCCCCCAAACATGTAATGGCGGTTAGACAAGAGGAAATACAGACACAGACAGAAAATAGTATGAGCAAACGCTGAGGTCCAATCTGCCTAGACAGAAAAGGATAGAAAGGATACTCACTGCAATCCAAAAACAAAAACCTAAAAAATGCCAACGCTACTGATTGCAAAAACACCTGAGATCACACGACCTCTACCACCTAAATCAGTTCTCTGGTGTAACAAAACTAAGCCACAGCCACTGAAAAAACTGGAAAAGGCAAATGAACAAATAACAGTGGCTCCAGAGGAACTGAGAGGAGCGCAAGCCCCCCCCGGGGGGGGGGGGATCCTGGCTAACCTCACAGAAATGCAGAGAAATATGCAAATGGTAAGCACAAAAACCAAAAAAAAATATCTTATCTGAAAGCAGAAGAAGAGGCAAGACTCAGCAAGCTTCCAAGTGAACCAGGAACCACAGTTGAGACAAGAACAATTGATTACCGGCAACCATGATGGGAGGTAACCTCCCTTATATCAAGCCACTCTGTGACTCCTGATTGACAATCCTCATTGAATGGTTCAGTACTGTTTGTAACCACCAGAGGGAGCTTCTGCTCAGAATTCATTTCCAAAACATTCACAACAGTACCCCCCCTTGAGGAGGGGTCACAGAACCCTCATTTGTGCAACCAGGTCAGTCAGGATGAGCTCGGTGATAGGCACGGATCAGTCTCCTAGCATGGATGTCCGAAGCAAACACCCAAGAATTGTCCTCCTGACCATAACCTCTCCACTTAACCAAATACTGGAATTTCCGTCTAGAAAAACGAGAATCCAATATTTTCTCAACCACATACTCCAGATTACCCTCAACCAAAACAGGGTCAGGAGGCACAGCCATAGGAATCACTGGCTCGACAAACCTCTTCAATAAGGACTTGTGGAACATGTTATGGATCTTAAAGGTCCCTGGAAGTAAACGAAAGGAAACAGGATTAAGAATCTCCATGATCTTATAAGGTCCAATGAACCTAGGCTTAAACTTAGGAGATGCAACTCTCATAGGGATATTTATTGAGGACAACCAGACCAAGTCCCCCACTTTAAACCGAGGACCATCAGTCCTATGCCGGTTGGCAAACCGCTGGGCCTTCTCCTGAGAGAGGGACAACCTCCCCACTACCTGGTCCTAAATCTGCTGCATACGCTCCATAACAGAGTCACACCCGGACAGACAGAAGCCTCCGTCTGTCCCGAAGAAAATTGAGGGCGAAACCCAAAATTGCAGAAAAATGGAGACATCAAAGTGGCAGAGCTAGCCCTATTATTAAGAGCAAACTCAGCCAAAGGCAAAAAAGAGACCCAGTCATCTTGATCAACAGACACAAAGCATCTCAGATAAGTCTCCAATGTCTGATTTGTTCTCTCAGTTTGTCCATTGGTCTGAGGATGAAAAGCAGAGGAGAAAGACAATTGAACACCAAGTTTAGAACAAAAAGTCCTCCAAAATCTGGAAACAAACTGGACTCCTCTGTCAGACACAATGTTCTCAGGAATGCCGTGTAACCGAACCACGTGCTGAAGGAACAAAGGCACCAATTCGGAGGAGGAAGGCAACTTAGGTAATGGCACAAGATGTATCATCTTGGAAAACCTATCACAAATCACCCAGATAACGGTCATTCTCTGAGAAACAGGGAGGTCGGAAATAAAATTCATAGAGATTTGGGTCCATGGTCTCTTGGGCACAGGCAATGGCATCAACAAACCACTAGAGCGAGAGCAAGGCTTGGAGCGAGAGCAAGTCCCACAGGACTGCACAAACTCCCTGATGTCACGAGACAAAGTAGGCCACCAAAAGGACCGACTCACCAAGTCTCTGGTACCAAAAATTCCGGGATGACCGGCCAACGCGGAACAATGAATCTCAGACATCACACTCTTTTTCCACCGGTCTGGGACAAACAATTTCCCAATAGGGCAGCGCTCGGGTTTATCCTCCTGACACCCTTCCAGAGCCAGTCTCAAATTGGGCGAGATGGCGGAAAGAACTACACCCTCCTTCAAAATAACAGCAGGATCAGATAACTCAGGAAAGTCCGCAAGGAAACTCCTCGAGAGGGCATCCGCCTTAACATTCTTAGTGCCAGGAAGATAGGAAACCACAAAATTAAAACGTGTGAAAAACAAGGCCCACCTGGCCTGTCTAGGATTAAGTCGCTTGGCTGATTCCAGATAAACCAGATTCTTATGGTCCGTGAGGACCACCACCTGATGTTTGGCTCCCTCCAGCCAATGTCTCCACTCTTCAAAAGCCCACTTCATGGCCAATAACTCCCGATTACCCATGTCATAATTACGTTCAGTTGGAGATAATTTTCGAGAGAAAAAGGCACAAGGGTTACTTTTAGAGGTCTCAGGATCTCTTTGGGACAAAACGGCTCCTGCCCCAATTTCAGAGGCATCAACCTCCACCTGAAATGGCAGAGAAACATCAGGCTGCCGTAGAACAGGAGCAGAAGTGAATCTCTGCTTAAGTTCCTGAAACGCAGAGACTGCCTCATAGAATCATAGAATGGTAGAGTTGGAAGGGACCTCCTGGGCCATCTGGTCCAACCCCCTGCTCAAAGCAGGATTCTCTAAATCATCCCAGACAGATGTCTGTCCAGCCTCTGTTTGAAGACTTCCATTGAAGGAGAACTTACCACCTCTCGTGGCAGCCTGTTCCACTCCTTGATCACCCTAACTGTCAAGAAGTTTTTTCTAATATCTAATCTGTGTCTCCTCCCATTCAGTTTCATCCCATTGCTTCTAGTCTTTCCTTGTGCAAATGAGAATAAAGATGATCCTTCTACAATGTGACAGCCCTTGAGATATTTGTAGACAGCTATTAAGTCTCTTCTCAGTCTTCTTTTTTGCAAGCTAAACATTCCCAAATCCTGTAACCGTTCCTCATAGGACATGGTTTGCAGACCGGTCACCATTCTGGTCGCTCTTCTCTGAACTTGCTCCAGTTTGTTGATGTCTTTTTTAAAATGTGGTGCCCAAAACTGGACACAGTATTCCAGATGAGGTCTGACCAAAGAGGAGTAGAGGGCAATAATGACCTCACGTGATCTAGACTGTATGCTTCTGTTGATACATCCTAGAATTGTATTTGCCTTTTTGCTGCTGCATCACACTGTTGACTCATGTTCAGTCTGTGATCAATTAGTATACCCAAGTCTTTTTCACATGTGCTGTTACTTAGCCCTATTCCTCCCATTTTGTATATGCTTTTTTCATTTTTATTGCCCAGATGTAGTACTTTGCATTTTTCCCTGTTAAAAACCATTCTGTTAGTTGCTGCCCACTGCTCCAGTTTATTTATATCTTTTTGAATCCTCTCTAGTATTAGCTACCCCTCCTAGCTTTGTGTCATCAGCAAATTTGATCAGTTTACCCTCAATTCCTTCATCTAAATCATTGATAAAGATGTTGAACAATACAAGGCCCAAAACAGAGCCTTGTGGTACCCCACTTGAGACATTCTTCCAACTGGATGTGCAGCCATTTATGACCACTCTTTGAGTCCGATCACTCAGGAGGCCAATTCACCACATCAGAACTCTTTTTGGTCAAATCAGTCAATGGTTTAACAATAACAGAGAAATTACCAATAAATTTACGATAAAAATCGGCAAAACCCAAGAATCTCTGAAGAGCCTTTAATGAAGTAGGTTTGACCCAATCACAGATGGCCTGAACCTTGACCGGGTCCATATCAATAACAGATGGAGACAAAATGAATCCCAGAAATGAGATCCTCTGTACGCCAAAAAGACACTTTGATCCCCTTTACATACAGAGCATTCTCTCTCAAAATCTGGAACACAGTCCGAACATGTTTCACATGAGAGTCCCAGTCAATGGAAAAAATCAAGATATCATCCAAATAAACAATCAGAAATTTATCCACAAAATCCCTGAAAATGTCATTCATGAAGGACTGGAAGACGGAAGGAGCATTATTGAGCCCAAAGGGCATCACTAGGTACTCAAAATGCCCCTCTGGGGTATTAAACGCCGTCTTCCATTCATCCCCGTGCTTAATGCGAATAAGGTTATACGCCCCCCTGAGGTGAAGCTTGGTTAACCAAGTAGCACTTTTCACCCTGGAAAACAGGTCACAAATCAAGGGTAACGGATATTGATATTTCACAGTGATCTTGTTCAAGAGACGATAATCAATACACGGCCTTAAGGAACCATCCTTTTTGGCCACAAAGAAAAAACCGGCACCCAAGGGTGAAGAGGATGGTCTGATATGACCCTTCTCCAATGACTCCTTGATATAAGACCGCATAGCGTCATGTTCAGGTACAGACAAGTTAAAAAGGCGACCTTTAGGGAATTTACTAACAGGCACTAATTCAATAGCGGAGTCAGAGCTCCTATGGGGGGCAAGGATGCAGATTTACTTTCGCTAAACACATCAGAAAAATCAGTCAAAAAGTAAGGAACTTCCTGAGACTGGGGAGAGGCAGAAAAAACAGGAGTGTTGGCATTAACACATTGGCAGCCCCAACTGGTCACAGACACAGATCTCCAATCCAAAACAGGATTATGAGACTGTAACCAAGGGAAACCTAGTACAATAATGTCAAGCAAATTATACAGTACCAAAAATTTGCAACTCTCCTGATGATCAGGTTCAACCCTCATGATCACCTGAGTAGAAAACTGGGGTTTATTCTCAGCCAAAGGGGTAGAATCAATCCCCAGTAGGGGAATAGACTTCCGTAGGGTATCAAGGGAAACCCAGAATGTTTGGCAAAATCAAAATCCATCAGGTTAATAGCTGCTCCCGAATCAACAAAAGCCTGAGCAGAAAATGTGGACAGGGAGCAAATCAGGGTAACAGTCAACAGAAATTTAGTCTGAACACTACCCAAGACAACTGAGCGTGCAAAATGTCTTCCCCGCTTAGGGTAGACAGAAACAGCATGAGAGGCATCACCACAATAGAAACATAACCCATTGCGTTTTCGAAACTCATGACGCTGTGCCCAGAAGCCACTCTATCACACTGCATGGGTTCAGAAGCTGGCTCACAAGGCAACACTATTCCACGCATACCTCTACGCTCACACAAACGTCTGTCAATTTGAATCGCTAATGACATAAAATCATTGAGACCAGAGGGAGCAGGGAAACCCACCATAACATCTTTTACATTCTCTGACAGCCCTTCCGAAAAAGGGCTGCCAAAGCATCATCATTCCATTTGATTAGGACTGCCCATTTTTGAAATTTCTGACAGTATAACTCAGCGTCCTCAAGCCCCTGATTTAATGCCAACAGGGTTCTTTCAGCTTGGTCAGTGACATTAGGCTCATCGTACAATAACCCCAGAGCCAGAAAAAATGCATCAACATCTCTCAAAACAGGGTCCCCAGGTGTCAGGGAAAAAGCCCAATCCTGAGGATCGCCGCGCAGGAGAGAGATGACAATTTGAACCTGCTGTGCTGCGTTCCCTGAGGACTTAGGTTTTAAGGAAAAAAACAACTTAGTTCTTTTTGAAATTCGAAATTTGGCCCTATCTCCCAAAAACAAATTTGGCAATGGAATCCTAGGTTCCACAACCGGCAACCCAGCAAGACAGACAGCAATACTACGAACCTCAGTGGCAAGCTGATCCACACAGCCAGACAGCTGTGCAAGCTCCATTGAGAGAAAAAAAAAATCATCCTCAGCACCCAGAGAAAAAGAGGGAAAAAATGCAAGATACAGAAAAAAAAAAAAATCTCTGACAACTTTTTTCTTTCCACACTATTTTTCCCTTCTGTGAGTACCATACAATTTTCAGTTTGGCCGGTGATACTGTTATGTTTTGGTAGCTAAGAGCAGGCAAAAACGGGAATACACTGGTGAGGTTGGAATCTATTGGATTGCAGTACCCTGACTAACCACCACAACTAAAGGCAGCCGTGGAGCGTTCCTACGTTGGTCTTAGACGCCTCGTCACAGCCTGAGAGATTAACCACACCCAAAGATAGAAAGAGGAAAGCTATCTGCCCTGGAGCAGATCCCCAAAAACATAGGAAGCCCCCAAACATGTAATGGAGGTTAGACAAGAGGAAATACAGACACAGACAGAAAATAGTATGAGCAAAAGCTGAGGCCCAATCTGCCTAGACAGAAAAGGATAGAAAGGATACTCACTGCAATCCAAAAAAAAACTAAAAAATGCCAACGCTACTGATTGCAAAAACACCTGAGATCACACGACCTCTACCACCTAAATCAGTTCTCTGGTGTAACAAAACTAAGCCGCAGCCACTGAAAAAACTGGAAAAGGCAAATGAACAAATAACAGTGGCTCCAGCGGATCTGAGAGGAGCCCAAGCCCCCCGGGGGGGTGGGGGAACCTGGCTAACCTCACAGAAATGCAGAGAAATATGCAAATGGTAAGCACAAAAACAAAAAAAATAAATATTATCTGAAAGCAGAAGAAGAGGCAAGACTCAGCAAGCTTCCAAGTGAACCAGGAACCACAGTTGAGACAAGAACAATTGATCACCGGCAACCATGATGGGAGGGAACCTCCCTTATATCAAGCCACTCTGTGACTCCTGATTGCCAATCCTCATTGAATGGTTCAGTACTGTTTGTAACCACCAAAGGGAGCTTCTGCTCAGAATTCATTTCCAAAACATTCACAACAGTCTCCAGACTCTGTCACATGTGCTCAGTGTGAACCTGCTTTCATCTGTGAAGAGCACAGGGCGCCAGTGGCGAATTTGCCAATCCTGTTGTTCTGTGGCAAATGCCAAGCGTTCTGCACGGTGTTGGGCTGTGAGCACAACCCCAATCTGTGGACGTCGGGCACTCAGACCATTCTCATGGAGTCGGTTTCTAACCGTTTGTGCAGACATGCACATTTGTGGCCTGCTGGAGGTCATTTTGCAGGGCTCTGGCAGTGCTCCTCCTTGCACTAAGGCAGAGGTAGCGATCCCGTTGCTGGGTTGTTGCCCTCCTACGGCCCCTCCACGTCTCCTGGTGTACTGGCCTATCTCCTGGTAGCGCCTCCAGCCTCTGGACACTACACTTACTGAGACAGCAAACCTTCTTGCCAAAGCGCGCATTGTGTGGGTTGTAGAGTCCATCTCATGCTACCACGAGTGTGAAAGCACAACCCACATTCAAAAGTGACCAAAACATCAGCCAGAAAGCATTGGTACTGAGATGTGGTCTGTGGTCCCCACCTGCAGAACCACTCTGAGTGTGTCTTGATAGTTGCCAATAATTTCCATCTGTTGTCTATTCCATTTTCACAACAGCATGTGAAATTGGTAAGTGGACAGTTTGATTTCACAGAAGTATGATTTACTTGGAGTTATATTCTGTTGTTTAAGTGTTCCCTTTATTTTTTTGAGCTGTGTACTTCGATTAGGCAATGTGATAGGCTGCCCTTAACAGAAGTGTTTTAGGGAGCACCTAAAACTGTCTAAGTTGTGTTAGTCTTAATTTCTTGTGATAGAGCATTCCAGAGGATTGGCGCAACGCGGGACAAGTCTTGGAGCTGGGAGTGGGAGGTAAGGATTAGTGCAGAAGTTTGTCGAAAGTCGCTTGTGGAGGGTAACGAGCAGGTAGGCTGATAAATAGAAAAGGGGGAGGAGATGTAGAATCACACACGGAGAGAGAGATGTCAAATTTAGTAGACGGCGGGAGAAGTTAAGATTTGGAAAGGTTGAGTTTCAGATAGAAGAGCGGACATGATGTTGCAAACTGCGGACAGTCACTGGTGTTCTGTAGTACTGCCGGGGTAAGGTCAGGAGATGAAGTGTATAGTGGTGTGTTATAAGCATAAGGGCTCATTCCCACTTGTGATAAAAATCACACGAATGCAATCCGATAACCGTATTGCATTCGGACCAATGTTATTCTATCATTGTGTGTTCATAGGGGTTTTTTTTTTCCAGCTTGGATTCGATCATTATCTGACTGGGGAGAACAAACAAACAAAAAAAATGCAGCATGTTGCAATTATAATTGGGTCGCATTCTTCAACAGAAGTCAATGGGTGCAAGAAGAAAAAAAAAAAAAAAATCGCACAGCACTTCGGTCATGCCAGTGCTATCTGATTTCTCAACACCGGTGTCCTTTTTAAAGTCGGCAATTCAGCATCCGCGTACAGTAAACTCATAGCAGGACCCGACAGGATAGAACAGATAGATTACATACAGTATATACACATAAGATAAATAGAGGTCAGTCACATATACAATTAGTACAGTGTAAGTGCAGCTTTCTGTACATGTGTTTAACTAAAGATTAATTTTCTGAAAAAAATAGCGTTGGCTCCCCATAATTTTCTTAACTAACAGAGGGAAAGCTGCTGTCTGGCGGCTGATGTTTATAGCCTGGGAAGGGGTTAATACCCATGGAGCTTCCCGGGTCATTAATATCAGCTCAAGGCTGTATACTTAGCCATTACTGGCTATTAAAATGGGGGACCCATCCAAAAAACTTACATGGGGTCCTCCTATATTAATAGCCAGCAAAGGCTAGGCAGACAGCTGGGGGCCGATATTAATAGCCTAGGAACTATACTGTATACTGCCCCCCCCCCCATCAGGCTAAAAACATCAGCTCTCAGACGCCCCAGAAAAGGCCTATTTATAAGATATGTCAATTCTGGCACTTAGACTCGCTCTTCGCACTTGCCCTGATGATGTGGCAAGTGGGGTAATAGTTGGAGGAGTTGATGTCACCTTTTTATTGTCAGGTGACATCAAGCTTAGAGGTTAGTAATGGAGAGGCATTTTTAAGATGCCCCCATTTCTAACCCCAGTCATTTTGCATAAAAACACACACACACACACACACACACACACCCCAGAATAAAGTCCTTAAATTGAAAGAATGACAGACTCCTTTAACCCCTTTCAGCCATCTGACGTACTATTCCGTCCATGTGACCTGGGATTTAATTCCCAACGACGTTATAGTACATCATACGTGATCAGCCGCCCTAACGGGGGGAGCGTGGCTGATCGCGGCCTGGTGTCAGCTGATTCTCACAGCTGACACCCAGCATTAAGTGCCAGCAGTGGTCACAGACCGCTCCCAGCACTTTAAACCCCCGGCACACTGCGATCAAAGATGATTGCAGCGTTCCAGCGTCATAGGAAGCTCCCTGCGTGCTTCCCTGAGACACTCAGAGCAACGCGATGTGATCGCGTTGCTCCAAGGGCATCCCTCCTGCAGGCCCCCGGTTCCAAAGATGGCCGCGGGGTCCTTCTGGGTCCTGCAGAAAGGAGGCGAGTCAGTGCCTGCTGAGAACAGGTGCAGGCAAGCCTCCTGCACTGCCTGTCAGATTGATCTGACAGAGTGCTGTGCAAACTGTCAGATCAGCGATCTGACACTATTTAGTGATGGGACAATGTAAAAAAAATAAACATGTTTTTTGTAAAAATATTTTTTAAAATCCCTAAAATTAAAAATAAATATTTCCATAATAAACACATTATGTAAATAAAAAAAAAAACACAATAAGGCTGTGTGCCCACGCTGCATTTTTTAAGATTTTTGCCCCATTTTTCCGCTGCATAAACGCTTAAAAACCGCTAACAAAACGCGTCCCATGCAATCCTATGGGATTCCGCAATTGCTGTGCCCATGCTGCGTATTTTACAAGAGCGTAATCGCATCGCCGTAAAAATACACAGAATGTTTATTAATTTGGCGGAATCGCGGCGATTCCGCCGCCATAGGATTGCATTGAAAAGCTCACTTTACGCATGTGGCTACATGCCCACATGCGCAAAGTGTGCGCTTCATGTGCGGATGGTACCCAGGGCCTGGAGGAGACTCTCCTCCAGGCCCTGGGTACCATATTCCTGTAAAAAAATAGGAATAAAATAAAAAAATATGGACATACTTATCCTCTGTCGGCCCCCGAAGTCCTCAGTGGTGCAGGCGGCGCTGGCAGCAACTTCCGTTACCAGGGATGCATTGCGAGAATCACCACAGATGACGTAGCGGTCGCGTGATCGCTATGTCATCAGAAGTCATTTGTGCAATGCATCCTTGGGAACGGAACTTGCAGGCAGTGTCGCTGAGGACAGGAGGACTCCGGGGGCCGACAGAGGGTAAGTATATCTCTATTTTTTTATTTTTATTATTTTTAACATTCTTTTACTACTGATGCTGCATAGCAGCATAAAAAAGTACAAAGTTGGTCATACTTGTCAAGCACTATGCTTGACAAATGTGACCAACCTGTCAATCACTTTTCCAAGCGACGCTTGGAAAAGCATGAGCATTCTGCAAGCTAAAAATGCTTGCAAAACACTTGTCATATACACTAGTTTCCAAGATATTGCGTTGATCCAGGGAGCTAGTCTGATTGCCGTATGTGGAGTCGGGAAGGAATTTTTTTCCCCAATGTGAAGCTTACTGTTTGCCACATCGGTTTTTTTTTTTTTTCCGTCAACATGTTAGAGCAGGTTAGGATAGGATATGGGTTGAACTAGATGGACTTAAAGTCTTCTGTGAGATACGGGGTTAGTGGTTGCTCTTGTCCGCTGGCCTGGCTGCCTTTAGAAAGACTGCATGGACCAGGGTGCATACCACTGAACGCCCGCTCTATCTTCCCGTGGGCACAAACTACACAGACAATGCAGGGTTAGGGTAAAACAGTGTGGCAATGCTTTACTGAACCACAACACCATATAACAAACAGAACATTCCCAGCAATTACCCCAAGA
>JARQOD010000007.1:154839176-154942841 GCA_033576555.1 Oophaga sylvatica
AGTGCTGGTCAGGTTTTTGTTTTGTTTGCAATTGCTCAAATCCTGATACAAAATACCAAGAATTGTTTGTCCGCTGTCTCTAACATCATGTCCTCCCTCTTTCTGAAACTGACTCTCTCCAAAACTGAACTTCTTGTGTTTCTCCCCTCTTCTAACCTAATTCTACCTGACATTGAAATTACCTCGTATGGTTCATCCATAACCCCTAGGCAGAACGCCCACTCTCTTGGGGTTATATTTGACACAGAAATTTCTTTTGTTCCCTATATCCAATCGCTTACTCCTTCATGTCACCTGCATCTTTAAAACATCTCCAGAATCCGAACTTTTCTCATCTTTGAAACGTCTAAAACTTTTTTACTGTTGCCTTCATTCATTCTCGCCTGGACTATTGCAACTCTATTGATTAGTCTCTCTCTAATTAAACTTTCTCCTCTCCAATCTGTCCAGAATACGGCAGCATTTCCATCCAGCCGCTTCACTGATGCTTTCACCTTGTGCCACTCATTACACTGGTTGCCCATTCACTACTGAATACAATATAAACACACATCTCTCATCCACAAAGTCCTCCACAGTTCTGCACCACCCTGTATCTCCTCCCTCATTTCCGTCTTACCACCCTACAAGTGCCCTCTCTTCTGAAACTGACCTAAGTCCAACATCCTCCTTAATCTGAACCTCGCACCTCCGTCTCCAAGACTTCTGTTCTGTGCTAGTTCTCTGGAATGCACTACCCAGACGATCCAACTGATACCCACACTCCCTAACAAGTTATGTCGCTTATCCATGTTATGTAAATAAAAGCTTATAACCGGACGTTAAATTCATCCATTGGTTGTATAAATTATTCTTTTGAAAGCTGAAACCCTCGGGAATGTGGTTTAGGTTAAGAAAATAAATTGGCATCAATGCAGAAATATTGATCATTTAATGGACACAGAATGGTCAGATTTTGGCAAGATAAAAATTTTGTCGCCTGGTCATATAATGCACCCAATCCTAGTTTACATCCTCACCTGTGCTCAGTAAATGATCGGTTAATTAGTGGGTGTGTATAAAAAGAAACCCAGCACCCCAGACCTTCACTTGAGCTGCAACTTGAGCTCTGACAACATGCCAAAAATCCACCCTGCGATCAAAGTCTGAATTATCAAGAGGCTGAAGACCAGATCCACTGCAGAGGTGGCTGGCACCTTTAATGTGTCTCAGCGTCAAGTACAAAGAATTAAAAAAAGATTCGAAGAGACTGGAGATGTGTTTGACAAGCCCAGGTCCGGCAGACCACGCAAGACAACTGCTCTGGAGGAACGTTTGTTGGTTAGAAAATCCAAAGCAAGCCCCTCTTCCACTGCAGCAGAGCTCCAACAGGCCTGGTCACCTCAAGTACCTGTGTCAACTAGAACAGTTTGTAGGATTCTGTCTCAAAATGACCTCCATGGTCGAATCACCATGAATAACCGTGTGGCGTTTGCAGAGTCCCACAGCCTGCTAAACAGATGGACGCTGGAAAAGTGGCAGAAGGTGGATTTCTCTGATGAATCTTCAGTAGAATTACACCACAGCCTCCGCAAATACTGCAGGAGACCTACTGGAGCCCGTATGGATCCAAAATACACCCAGAAAACAGTTAAATTTGGTGGTGGAAAGATCATGGTCTGGGGTTACTTTCAGTATGGGGGTGTGTGAAACATTTGCAAGGTGGAAGGCAATATCAATAGCCTAAAATATCAAGAAGAATTAGCTGTCTCTTATATTCCAAATCATAAAAGGGGTCAAATTCTGCAGCAGGATGGTGCTCCATCTCATACATCCATCTCTACAGCAAAGTTCCTCCAGGCAAAAAAGATTAAGGTGCTCAAGGACTGGCCAGCCCAGTCACCAGATATGAACATCATTGAGCATCTTTGGGGTAGGATGAAAGAGGAAGCTTGGAAGACAAAACTAAAGAATCTAGATGAACTCTGGGAGGCATGTAAGACTGCATTCTTGGCTGTTCCTGATGACATCATTAATAAATTGTATGAATCATTGTTGAACCGCATGGATTCAGTCCTTCAAGCTCATGGAAGTCACACAAAATATTAAATATGACTCTAATAGCACCACAACTTCATTCACCAATGTTATGCAACATATATTTGTATTTTAAGTTAATTATTTGAATATCACATTACTTTCTGTGGGCGACAAAACTTTTGTCTTGCCAAAATCTGACCTTTCTGTGTCCATTAAATGATCAATATTTCTGCATTGGTGCCAATTTATTTTCTTAACCTAAACCACATTTCGGAAGATTTCAGCTTTCATAAGAATAATTTATACAACCAATGGATGAATTTAACGTCCGGTTATAAGCTTTCCTTTACATAACATGGATAAGCGACATAACTTCTGTCAAGGAGTGTAGTCCATACGTTTTTAAGTGTGCTTTAAAAACATATCTCTTTAAACAAAACTATCAACAAAACTCTAACCCTTGTGAGTTCTTGGCTAGTTTCTGCTTGAATTTCTTGCAGGATGTCTTAACCCCCTCCCCACATTGGATGTATCCATACATCATGGTCGGCTGGTACTTACCGCCCACGTTAATGATAGTGGAAAAAAACGGTATCGGAGATATTCATGTCTGTCTCCATGTGTGTAATACTTGTGGCACACATGTGGCAACCGTGTGCCGCATCAGTACCACACGCACCAGCGCCTGAGAAGCAGTGATACAGTTAGCGTTGTTACCCGGTGCTGAAGACCGCTTTCATCATTGTCCCCTGTTCTACTAGCAATCAGCATGAGAAGGAGAGAATGATGAGCGTTATATTCAAGTGATAACAATGAGAGCATGCTGCGATTGATGAAACTATTACTCCAATTAGCCTACAGCTGTTGCCACTGATCTCACTGAGCAGCGGCTGTTGAAAGTATTCATCACCCGCCGCCTGTACAATAAATAAAAAATTATCATGGTGATCTGCTGTGAACTCACTGAGCTGAACTGCAGTGACCTCATCACTGACTTTTCCCCACGGTGCTGAGGTCACTGTAGTTCAGCCCGGCTAGGAACACAGCCTAAATGACTGGCGGTAACCTCGATGATGTCACCGCTGGTCACTGATGCTGTGCTCACAGCAGCTCATTCACCAGTGATTCTCAGCCTGGACGGTGTCATCTTGGCACAGTCCAGGTTGAAAACTATTTATCCCCCAGACATAGATTACGACATGGAACAGAACGTCGGACAGGTGAGAGATATTTTTTTTGTTATTTTTGCTTTATTACAGGAGACGAGGGATTCAGTGGAATTAGGCATTATGTGAGTATAACTGTTTGTTATTTTTAAATAAAAATGTAAAAGTTTTTGTTTTATTACAAAAAAAGGACTTCATAGATTGTAAGCTTGCGAGCAGGGCCCTCATTCCTCTTGGTATCTACTTGATCTGTGTTTGTTATGCTATAATGTCTATTGTCTGTACAAGTCCCCTCTATAATGTAAAGTGCTGCGGAATATGTTGACGCTATAGAAATAAAATTATTATTATTTATTTATACTTGCTGGGTCTTTATTTACCTTGTAACTATAGGATTTGTAATGGAGAGGTGTCTTTTTGACACTTCTCCATTACTAAGCTGTGGGCTTGATGTCACCTGACAATACAAAGGTGACCACAACCCCACAAATATAAACCCTACTTGTCACCGCTACAGGACAAGTGAGAAGAGCCGGGTGAATCACCAGAATTGGTGCATTTAATTGATGTGCCTATTTTGGACAGCTGCAGGCTGCTATTTTTAGGCTTGAGGGATCAATATCCATGGCCCCTTGCCTGCCTGAGAATACCTGCACCCAGCTGTCAGCTTTAGCTTGGCAGGTTGTCAAAAATGGGGGGAATCTACTTTTTTTTTCAGTTTATTTAAATAACTTAAGAAAACAGCATGGGGGGACCCCTCTATTCTTGATAACCAGCCTTGCTGAAGCTGAGGGTTGCAGCCATCAGCTGTCAGTTTTGGCTTGGCTGGTTATAGAAAATGCAGGTGAACCTACTCTGGATTTTTTATTTATTTATAACACAGGCGGCGGGTGAGGAATACTCCCATCAGCCGCCACCTGCTCTTGCTGTTATTAGCGGCAGCAGGTGTAGGCTGATGGGAGTAATAGTCTCATCAGTCGCCGCCTGCTCTTATTGTTATCACTTGAATATAACTGTCATAATTCTCCCTTTCTCGCTGTGATAGCTGGCAGAGCAGGGGAGAATGATGAGAGCGGTCTTCAGCACTTTGCGCCGGGGGACAGCGTTTACTGTACAGCTGCTTCTCAGGCGTCGGTACGTGTCTCACAGAAGACATCCCTGTGTGCACATATGCGAAACGTTTTGCAGCCCGTGCTGCTGGTAAAAAAAAACTGACATATCGTCAGCGTGTTTTGCCCTTGGACACACGTCATTTTATGCGCCCATCACAGCGCCTGTGATGTGTTCACGGGGCAAGAATGATTTGTAAAAACTCGGTGGTCTGCTGAAGACCCCCGTGCCTGTAATTATGGTAGTCCTGTGACCGCTAGCCTGTAGTTGGCGTTCGTAAGAGACTGTGATATTCGCTATACATAGTGCTGTAGCAATGGTGTGTATAGTACAAGCGATCAGACGATCTCAGGTTTAAGACCCATAAGAGGACTAACATATACAGTAAAAGTGAAAATGTTTTTAACCCCTTAACGACCGCCGATACGCCTTTTCACGGCGGTCATTAAGGGTACTTAAACCACAGCGCCGTTAATTAACGGCGCTGTGGAAAAAGTGAATAGCGCCCCCCACAGTCTGATTTTCTCCGGGGTCTTGGCTACCGGGGTAGCTGAGACCCCAGAGAACATGAATCGGGTCGATTTTTACCGACCCCGATGTTGCGATCACCGTTATTAACCCTATAACGGCGATCGCAAAAAAAAAAAAGATGTGCCATATAATTTCTCTCTCCTCTGATGTGATCGGACATCAGAGGAGAGAGAAATAGGGTCCCCGATCCCCCCTTTGTGGCCCCCTGTGGTCTTAGGGCCCTCCTCTGTCCCCCCGGTGCCGCCGCAATGTTCCTAAATGGCGGGCGCATGCGTAGTGCGCCCGCCCTGAGGTGATGGGGGGGTTGGGCGATTTTCTCTGGGGTCTCAGCTGCCTGGGGTAGCAGAGACCCCTGAGAACATAATAGGGCCCCCGCAGTTACCACTCTTTTGCTATCGCCATATAACGGCGATCGCAAAAGAAAAATCACAGCCACGATCCTGCCTGTAATTTCTCTCCCCTCTGATGTGATCGCACATCAGAGGGGGAGAGAAATAGGGTCTCCGGGACCCCCGATCCCACCCTGTACCTTCCTGTGGCCCCTCTGAGTCCTCCGATCCTCCCCCTGTCCTCCGATCCTAGGCCTCTTCTTCCTGAAAAAAAAAATGGCGGGCGCATGCGCAGTGCGCCACCCGAATCTGCCTTGCGGCAGATTCAAGAAATCATTCATTCATTCTGTAAAAGTACATTTTGATCACTGTGATAAACTATCACAGTGATCAAAAAAAAAAAAACAGTACATAACCCCCCTTTGTCACCCCCTTAGTTAGGGACATATAGTAAAATAAAGAAACTTTATTTATTTTCATTTTTCCATTAGGGTTAGGGTTATAATTAGGGTTATGGTTGGAATTAAGGTTAGGGCTAGGGTTATAATTAGGGTTAGGCTGGGTTCATACTGCGTTATGGCAGTCCGTTAGATGCACTGCGTTACACTGGGGTATAATGCTGTGTAACGCAGTCCATTAACGCTGCCATTCACCCCCATTTGAGGGCGCATCGCGACGCATGCCATAAAGCGGCATGCGTTCGCGACGTGCCGTTCAGTGACGGAGCCTCGGACGCTGCCTGCAGCATCTGGGCTCTGTCACAGCTAGCGCAGATGATTCATCTGTGCAAGCACACTGCGCTAGCGTGTATAGTATAACGCGATCGTGTTATGCTATACCGTTACCAGCCCGTCAATGCTATGTGTTGAACTGGCTGGTAAAACGCAATATGAACCTAGCCTTAGGGTTATAATTAAAGTTAGGGTTGGAGTTAGGGTTACAATTAGGATTAGGGTTGGAATTAGGGTTAGGATTAGGGTTAGGGGTGTGTTGGGGTTAGGGTTGGAGCTAGAATTGAGGGGTTTCCACTATCTAGGCACATCAGGGGGTTTCCAAACACAACGTGGCGTTCAAAAAGTCACATGGCGCTCCCTCCCTTCCGAGCCCTGCCGTGCGCCCAAACAGTGGTTTACCCCAACATATGGGGTATCAGCGTACTCCAATTTTGGGTTCTAATTTCTCCTGTTACCCTTGGGAAAATAAAAAATAGCTGGCTAAAAAAATCATTTTTGAGGAAAAAACTTATTTTTTATTTTCACAGCTCTGCTTTTATAAATTTCTGTGAAGCACTTGGGGTTCAAAGTGCTCACCACACATCTAGATAAGCTCCTTGGGGGTCTAGTTTCCAAAATGGTGTCACTTGCAGGGGTTTCTACTGTTTAGGCACATCAAGGGCTCTGCATATACAACATGATGCCCGCAGAACATTCCTTCAAAGTCTACATTACAAAATGGCGCTGCTTCCCTTCCAAGCTCTCCCATGCGCCCAAACAGTGGTTCCACCCCACATATGGGGTATCAACGTACTCAGGAAAAATTGCACAACAACTTTTGGGGTCCAATTTCTCCTGTTACCCTTGGGAAAATAAAAAAATAGCAGGCTAAAGAATCATTTTTGAGGAAAAAAATGATTTTTTTTATTTTCACGACTATACGTTATAAACTTCTGTGAAGCACTTGGGGGTTCAAAGTGCTCACCACACATCTAGATAAGTTCCTTAAGGGTCTAGTTTCCAAAATGGTGTCATTTGTGGGGGGTTTCCACTGTTTAGGCGTATCAGGGGCTCTCCAAATGCGACATGGCGTCCAATCTCAATTCCAGCCAATTTTGGTTTGAAAAAGTCAAACGGCGCTCCTTCCCTTCTAAGCCCTGCCGTACGCCCAAACAGTGGTCCCCCCCACATATGGGGTATCAGTGTACTCAGGACAAATTGGACAACAACTTTTGTGGTCTAATTTCTCCTATTACCCTTGGGAAAATAAAAAATTGGGAACTGAACGATCAGGTTTGTGGAAAAAATGATTTTTTATTTTCACGCCCTGGCGTTTATAAACTTCTGTGAAGCACTTGGGGTTTCAAAGTGCTCACCACACATCTAGATAAGTTCCTTAGGGCTCTAGTTTCCAAAATGAGGTCACTTGTGGGGGGTTTCCACTGTTTAGACACATCAGGGCCTCTACAAACGCGACATGGCGTCCAGCCAATTCTGCGTTGAAAAAGTCAAATGTCGCTCCTTCCCTTGCGACCTCTGCCGTGCGCCCAAAAAGTGGTTTACCCCCACATATGGGGTATCGGCGTATTCAGGAGAAATTGCACAACAAATTTTGTGGTTTATTTAATTTTTTTTTTTAACACTTGTGAAAATAAAAAAAATTGGTTCCGAAGCAAAGTTTTTGCAAAAAAAGTTAAATGTTAATTTTTTCCTTCCACATTGCTTCAGTTCTTGTGAAGCACGTAAAGGGTTAATAAACTTCTTGAATGTGGTTTTGAGCACCTTGAGGGGTGCCGTTTTTAGAATGGTGTCACTTTTGGGTATTCTCTATCATATAGACCCCTCAAAGTGACTTCAAATGTGATGTGGTCCCTAAAAAAAAATGGTGTTGTAAAAATGAGAAATCACTGGTTAACTTTTAACCCTTATAACTTCGTAACAAAAAAAAAATTTTGTTCCCAAAATTGTGCTGATGTAAAGTAGACTTGTGGGAAATGTTATTTATTAAGAAATTTGTGACATATCTCTCTGATTTAAGGGCATAAAAATTTAAAGTTTGAAAATTGCAAAATTTTAAAAATTTTCACCATATTTACGTTTTTTTCATAAATAAAAGCAAGTCATATAAAAATTTTTTTACCACTAACGTGAAGTACAATATGTCACTAAAAAACATTCTCAGAATCAGTAGGATCCGTTAAAGCGTTCCAGAGTTATAACCTCATGAAGTGACAGTGGTCAGAATTGTAAAAATTGGCCCGGTCATTAAGCTGCAAAGGGGTTAAACCCGAGAGAAATAAAAAAAAATATAAAAGTTCAAATCTCCCCTCTTGTGCACCATTAAAAATACAGCAATTAATTATAGAAAAAAACGCTACACATTTGGTATTTCTGCTTTCTTAAAAGTCCAAACTATCCAAAATGTAAATTAATTAATCTAATCGGTAGACATCATAACGAGAAAAAAATGTTAAAGCCAAAATTGTTTTTTTTTTTTGGTTGCTGCAACATTACAGTAGAATGCAATAAGAAGCTATAAAAAAAAATTGTCTACCCTCAAATTGTACCAATTAATATGTCAGCTCTGGGCCACAAAAATAAGCCCTCACACAGCCCCATAACCTGAAAATTGAAAATGGCGACAAAAGCAACTTTTTTTGTTACATATAATTTTTTTGTATTTTTACTACTTGAATAAATTTTTTCTCTTACATATTTGGAATCTGCATAATCATACTTATCTGGAGAATATTTCCAGGTCAGTTTTACCGTATAATGAACATGGTAAGCAAAGAAACCCCAAAAATGAATGCGGAATTGCATTTTTATTTTTGCAATATTGGATGCACTTGGAATTTTTTTTCCTGCTTTCTAGTGCATTACATGACAAAATGAATTGTCATTCAAAAGTACAATTCGTCCAACGAAAATCAAGCCCTCATTCGGCTATGTGGATGGAAAAATAAAAAAGCTATGGCTCTTACAAGAAAAACGGAAATTGGCCAAGGCTCGACGGGGTTAAAAGAATAATATAGAAGAGATGTAAAAATGTATTGAAATGTTCAGCTTTACTTTTTGGTTTGTCATGTGTGAAAATTGTTTTAACCATCGTGAAACCCAGTGTTTTAAGATGGGACAACGATAATATGATGAAAGCTTTGGCCTCTTTCACACATCAGTTTTTTACAATCAGTCACAATCCGTCAAAGTTGGAAAAAACGGATCCTGTGCAGATTGTAAAAAAACTGATGTAACGGATCAGTTTTATTTTTGCTGGATCCGACTGCCCTACCTGGTAATAATAATTGGAGCATGCTCAGTTTAGAAAAGCCAAATCCGTCGCTGGATCCTGCGCCCATAGGCTTCCGTTATAGCAAACGACAGACGGCGCTGTTCGACTTTTCGACAGACAAAAAACGTTACTTTGGCCGTTCTCTCCGCCCGACGGACACAAATTTAACGCCAGACGAAACATGAGGCCAGCCGTCGCTAATACAAGTCTATGAAAAGAAACGGATCCAGAAACGTCATCAGTTGCTGGATCCATTTTTTTTCTAAAAATGACGTATTGTGACTGGCAAAAAACTGATGTGTGAAAGAGGCCTAAGACTTTATGTGGAGCTCCTCTGCTTTCTCTCAAATGAAATATCTGTTAGGTATTTTTTTTGACACATAAGGTTCCCATAAGCATCAAATAATTTTGTGCATTGATATATATAAAATACTTCCCAACTCTTGTGGATCAAAGTATTTTATTTTTTACTATGTCAACTGACATGTGCCCCTAACAGCTGCTGGTGGAATCGCAACCAATCTATGACAGCGGAAATTTAACATGATCCAGCTGAAAGCTCGTCACTGGCTCCGCCCATTGGCACCCTGTCACATAATCGCGGGGGAACCAATGTGTTGGCTTGACACCCGTGGTTCATTGCCAATCAACTATGAGCGTTGCCCTGTGGCCGGCGTTCATGGCAGATGAGCATTCCTGCTACACGCAATAAGGCTGAATCAGGCAATTGTAGCTTCAAGTCCCTTAAGGAAACTATTGAAGCAGTTGAAAAGTGTAAATATATATTATTTTTCAAAATATAAAAAAAAATAGTTTGCAAGATTTAAAATAAAACAAAAATATAAAATACACATTTAGTATCGCGGAGTTCAGAAACTCCCTATCAAAATATAAAAATGTTCCGATCGGTAAACTGCGTAATTAGAAAAAAATTCAAAACTCCAGAATGATGGGGTTTTTTTTTGGTTGCCCCGGCATTGAAATAAAATGCAATAACAGATGATGAAGTTATTTCATCACATCCTACTATTATCCTGCAATAACAGATAATGAAGTTATTTCATTTCATCACATCCTACTATTATTAATCTTCGGTTTCGGCTGATCGTATGACTTTTCGTCGTCACCTTCAAGATTATCTGGAGTTCATTTACTATTATGATTCAATTACATTGTATATGTCCATATCATCATTATTTTGTATTTATGCAGATATATTGTTTGTATTTAGCATTTGTGAATATTTATGACATCATTATTATATATGCTGTTATTTTATATGCGGCAATACAAATGAGTTATATGTGCTGCTATATCGGACATGTTTTTGGTGGCCGCTTGGTCTGTGCGCATGCGCCGCCCTGCAACATCCTGGACTGCATTGTCACGGCGTCTTCATGTGGATGACGCTGTGGGTTTTGACCCGGCAGCGTTATACCACATGACGCCTGGAGCAATCTAGTTCCGGTGTGCGCGGTCCGCGCATGCGCGGTATACACGATCATTTGGTCGGAACGCTGTATAAATAGCCGCATGGTGAGGGTACATGCATCCCCCGGACGAAGGAATTTAATTTCCGAAACGCGCGTCGGGGCGCGTTCTACAGGTACATTCAGGCTGTGCAGGCTCCCAGGTAGAGATTTTTGGCCATTGGTTCATTATTCCTGGTGCGGGTGTTCATTAACACTTTCTTTGCACGTTACTGGTTATATCACTGAGTCGCCACATTTATGGTGACTCATGGCGTTATATTTGATGTTTTGATATGGTATATGTGCACTGTTATATTTATATTTTGGTCACATTATTGTTCAGTGGTTTATGGTATTATAATTTTGATTGCACTATTTTGGTTGCACTATATACATATATATTTTTCATCAACCACTTGCATCATATATATATTTTTTGTGTTTAGTTAGATTTACTTATCATTATTATTCACACATATATATATATATATATATTTTTTTTTTTATATTATTTTTTTTATATATCTATTTGTATACACTCTCACAGTTACCATTCATATGGCCTTCTATTTTATTTTATTTTTCCTGGTCTTATTCACATGAGCCTCTATTTCATATAGCTGATGATAACCATTGGTGGTGCTATATTAATAGCCTCCACCTCATATAGCTGATTATAACCATTGATGGTGCTATATTAATATACTGCTATTGCAAGTGTTGTTGTTAAGATATCAGCCTTATTATAATTTTGTACCTTTTTTAAAATATATTTTGTACATGGTTTTTTATTATTATGCCATTTGGTAAATAAAGGCAATTTTATCAGTTGTTTATGTTTCTGACTCTCTTTTTACTTCTTTGCTATTGAGTCACTCCCCTCCACTCCCTGGGTTTTCTCTATCCTTTCCGGATGGTCTGCCATCCACTTTCCAGGTGATATATACCACATTTTTTTAAAATATATTTTATTGAGGTGATTATCTCCTGTATAGAGTATTGTGGTTTGATCATTATTTATATCTCCTGTGTTTTGTAGAGAAATATAGGTATAGAACAATTTTGAAGATTTCACTTACCCATATATACTAGAGTATAAGCCGAGGCACCTAATTTTACCTTAAAAAACTGGGAAACCTTATTGACTCGAGTAAAAGCCTGGTATACATTGACCTCTCATCCCTATTTTGGTATGCAAGGCTTCTCATCCGTATCTTGGTATGCATGGCTCCTCATTCCTTTCCTTGTCCACATGGTTCCTCATCCCTATCCTTGTCTGCATGTCTCCTCTTCCCTATCCTTGTATGCATGGCTTCTCATCCGTATCCTTGTATGCAAGGCTCCTCAATCCTATCCTGGTATGATATCCTCCCATCCCTATCCTTGTATACATGACTCCATCCCCATCCTTGGATGCATGGCTCCATCCCCATCCTTGAATGCATGGCTCCATCCCTATCCTTGTATGCATGGCTCCATCCCTATTCTTGTATGCATGGCTCCACCCCCATCCTTGAATGCATGGCTCCATCCCCATCCTTGAATGCATGGCTCCATCCCCATCCTTGAATGCATGGCTCCATCCCTATCCTTGTATGCATGGCTCCATCCCTATCCTTGTATGCATGGCTCCATCCCTATCCTTGTATGCATGGCTCCATCCCTATCCTTGTATGCATGGCTCCATCCCTATCCTTGTATGCATGGCTCCATCCCTATCCTTGTATGCATGGCTCCATCCCTATCCTGGTATGCATGGCTCCATCCCTATCCTTGTATGCATGGCTCCATCCCTATCCTTGTATGCATGGCTCCATCCCTATCCTTGTATTTATGGCTCCATCTCTATCCTTGTATGCATGGCTACATCCCTATCTTTGAATGCATGGCTCCATCCCTATCCTTGTATGCATGGCTCCGTCCCTATCCTTGAATGCATGGCTCCATCCCTATCAATGTATGCATGGCTCCATCCCTATCCTTGTATGCATGACCCCATCCCTATCCTTATATGCATGACCCCATTCTTACCCTGGCATCATTGGCCCCCATCAAAAAAAATGTAAAAAAGTAAACCATTACACTTACCTTCCTACACTCCCTCGCAGTGTCTTGTTTCGGTGCCAGCAGCTGCTTTATGCTTGTAAGCAGCGTATGGTAGGGACGTCGTGCGCTGCTCATAAGCAGAGCACAGCTGCCAGAATATTCGCCGCTCCCCACGCCAGAAATATGTACGTGGAGGGCAGTGAGTATTAAGTAGTGCGCACAGTGTTAGCCGCCGGGTGGTCACGTGTGCCACTACTTAAGAGAAATGAATATTCACCTCTCTCCACGCCGATGGGAGGCGGCTGCTGCAGCTGACATTTTGACATTGTGGAGGGCCCACTCGTGGGTGCCGACATTGACACAGGCATCGGGCCCCAATTGCGCGGCGGTGTCCCCAACAACGAGTGGGCCTTTCTCCTGCTCAGGGCCCCGGCACTTGCCTGGGTGCTGACGCCTTCCCTGGTCAAGCTTGACCACCGAGAACCATCTGGCCAAGAGTTTGAAGCTGGGGCTCACCAGATCAAGGTGTCAAGAAAGGCACTCTGTAGTCTCAGTTCCTGACTTCCTGTAGTAGGGAAGAAGGAATCAATGTCACTATTACACACTGAATAGGAAATCACTTGGTAAATCTGACATGCAAAAGGACTTGGAGATCCTAGTTAATGATAAACTTACCTGGAGCATCCAGTGCCAGGCAGCGGCTGCCAAGGCAAACAGGATCATGGGGTGCATTAAAAGAGGTCTGGATACACATGATGAGAGCATTATACTGCCTCTGTACAAATCCCTGGTTAGACCGCACATGGAGTACTGTGTACATTTTTTGTCACCTGTGCTCAGGAAGGATATAATGGAACTAGAGCGAGTGCAAAGGAGGGCAACAAAATTAATAAAGGGGATGGAGGAATTACAATACCCAGAGAGATTAGCAAAATTAGGATTATTTAGTCTAGAAAAAAGATAACTGAGAGGCGATGTAATAACCATGTATAAGTATATAAGGGAACAAAACAAATATCTCCGAGGATCTGTTTATCCCAAGGAATGTCACAAGGGGGTATTCTCTGCGTCTGGAGGAGAGAAGGTTTTTCCACCAACATAGAAGAGGATTCTTTACTGTTAGGGCAGTGAGAAAATGGAATTCCTTGCCTGAGGAGGTGGTGATGGCGAACTCAGTCGAGGGGTTCAAGAGAGGCTTGGATGTCTTCCTGGAGCATAGCAATATTTATTGTATCTTACAGTTATTAGGTTCTTTAGAAGGACGTAGATCTGGGGATTTAGGCTGAACTGGATGGACAAATGTATTTTTTTAACTAACTGTCACTATGTTATTATGTAACGAGTACATAGATGTTATGCCCTTAGTGCAGTGTCAATCATGTGAATGGCAGACCTAATCTAATCTTTTACTGATGATATAATTTCCGGTACAAAATGTTTTGAATAAAGCTGCTATATTTTTTATTGGTATTTGGCTTTGACAAAACTTTAATGTATTTGTAAATAACATGCGTTTTAGTGCTTTTCCGCATTAGAAATGCACTAAAAATGCAAATGCATTCTTTTTTTACCTGTGGATTTTCCAAATGTAATGTAATTCTACAGGAAAAACCTGCACATAATACTCAGTATATATACAAGAGAGATTGATATGTTGCAGATTAGGAAACTGCATTGCAGGTCAGTTTACACAGCATAAAAAAAACACATTTGGCATAAGATTTCTATCCACTTTGCTGAAACTTTGGGGTGCTGCATTTCTGAGTCACTCATTTTGGGAACACAGCCTTAGGATCTGGATCTTTATTAGGCTACTTTCACTCATCAGTTTTTTCCGTCTGGCATGATCCGGCTATTTTTTGAAAAACCGGATCCGTTTTTTTCTCATTGACTTGTATGAGAAAAAACCTGATCAGGAAAAAGACGGATCCGGTCACCGGATTCCGTTTTTACACTCTGAGCATGCCTGGAGCTATTCCCATTGCTTTGTTCTCTCTCTCTCTCTGCATGGCTCCATCCCTATCCATGTATGCATGGCTCCAACCCTATCCATGTATGCATGGCTCCATCCCTATTTATGTATGCATGGCCCCATCCTTATCCTTGCATGCATGGCTTCATACCTATCCATGTATGCATGACCCCATTCTTACCCTGGTATCATTTCCCTATCCATGTATGCATGGCTCCATCCCTATCCTTGTGTGCATGGTCCCATCACTATCCTTGTATGCATGGCTTCATACCTATCCTTGCATCATGGCCCCCATCAAAAAAATGTAAAAAAAAAAGTAAACCTTAACACTTATCTCTCTCCTCTCCTCTCCGACTGCATTTCTCAAGGATCCGACAAAACAACTAAGACCTCTTTCACACATCAGTTTTTCGTCGTAAGGCGCGATCCGGAAGTTTTTTAAAAAAACGGATCCGTTTTTTTCTCATTGATCTGCATTAGCGCCGGATCGTGCCACATGTCATTGCGTTTTATCTGTTTTGTGCCGGATCCGTCATACATTTTAATTCCGGCGGCCCGACAGGACGCATCATGTAACGTTTTTTTTTCTGCCGGAAACAACGCATAGCGCCTGAAGCGACACGTCAGGCTTGGTCATACAATAGAACTCTATGGGTGCCGGATCAGGCATAGCTCTGATCCGGCCACCTGACTTTCTCTCTCTCTCTCTCTCTCCTCCGTGCCAGACATGCGTACATTACATTTTCCGGGTTCAAAAGCTCACAACGGATCCGGCTACAAACCGGATCCGGCACATCAGTTTTTTACAATCTACACTGGATCAGTCTTTTTAAAAATTGGACAGATTGTGCCTGATTGCAAAAAACTGATGTGTGAAACAGGCCTAACCCGTCGCGTCAGTTTTTTGACAATCTGCGCCGGATCAGTCTGGTTTTCAACTTTGACGTATTGTGCCTGATTGTAAAAACCTGATGTGTGAAAGTAGACCTCAGGAGGCAGGCAAGACTGGCAGAGGGATTTATTACCTCCTTCTCCCAATAGCCAGAATGATTGTGGCACTGTTTAGGTGAAAAAAAACCCTTATTGTTTAGTTAAAGCCCAGAAAGGCCTAGTAGTTTTTATAACATTTTAAGAACTGTGTGTAAAGACTGTTTTTATTGGTAACAATTATTTTGCAATTATTTTGGCATCAAAGCATTTATTCAAGTGTCTTCTGATGTATATTTTGTACATCTTATTTTAACAGATTTTTATGACACAGTGAATAATTATTGGAATTTGAATGCAAATCAACTTCGAAATATAACCATACTTTCCGTTGCTGGTGGATTTCGGGATTACCAAGTTCGCTCAGGATTGACAGTTTTGCCATCGCTAAAAATCAAGAACAGTGCCTTGTCTGTTGTGGTAATACAGTTTTCAATATTTTTTGTAAAAGTTTTTTTTTTTTTTTTAAAGAGTTTATATGTTTAAAGAGGACCTGTTAACAAATTCTTTATGTTCCCTGGACACAAAATGCAATAATGACTGCAAAGTAGAAAAAAATTGTTTGTTGCTTTTTTAATTTTATTTTATTTTTTGCCTCTCCATTGTAGAGATATTGGTAATCAAAGTATTTGCCACCTAATGAATTAAGTTTTTTTTTTTGTTTTTTTTTTTTAAGTCCAAATGAGTATACTTCTTCCTATACGATGATGCTGTCTAATTATAAGCCAGCAGCAAAGCAACACTCAGGAGAAAGAATACACACTCACAATAGCTTAGAGCAGGTTTCTCAATGTGAGAGATGTAATACAGGTCTAACCTCCTGGTCTTACCTTGGAATGTTGCTGTATGCTTATTTGTACTAATTGGCAAATTGCCAGCGCAGTTATAAAAACATTTTTCAGTAATGATTAAGACAAAAAAAAAGGTTTGGTAGGAAAGGTGTAAATTTAGAAATAAATAAGTTATAGTGGTGTGGGGAGCCTGGGGAAGCTGTCATATTCCCAATAAGTTCTGGTGAGGTGTGGTCTCTTTGATTTAGATTTGTTGTTTTTTTTAGGACATCCCACAGACACTTAGTCTGGAACAATTTTCTTCATAGACTTTACAATGCTTCTGTATAAATATGGCAGCTCATGATGGGAACATGTCCATTTTATTTCATATTCATATTTTACTCCCATTTAGTGAAAATCATAATAGTTTTATTTATATAGCGCCAACGTATTCTGCAGCACTTAACATTCAATTGGGGACATGTACAGACAATAATTAAAATACAAAGTAACACATAGTTCAACAGTTACAGGAGCAGTGAAAGCCCTTATCACAAGCTTGCAATCTATAAGGAAATAGGGGGACACGAGGTAGAAAGTGCTGTTATATACTGTCTGGCCATTATTATAATAGATAAGGGTTTTCAATTAAAGCTGCATCTGGTCATTATTCGGCATCTGTCTAGGGCAGCACGGTGGCTCAGTGGTTAGCACTTCAGCCTTGCAGTGCTGGAGTCCTGGGTTCAAATCCAACCAAGGACAACATCTGCAAGGAGTTTGTATGTTCTCCCCTTGTTTGCGTGGGTTTCCTCCCACATTCCAAAGACATACTGATAGGGAATTTAGATTGTAAGCGATGATAATCTGCAAAAAACTGTAAAGCGCTGTGAAATATGTTAGATCTATATAAAAATAAAGTTATTATTATTATCTAAGTGCAGTTACCATGGGTTATTGGGTGCATGGAGGATGTAAATCACATGGATAGGAGGGACCAGATAAGGATTAACCTTTAGGGTGTGTTTCCACGGTCAGTAATTGCTGCGTGTTTGACGCTGTGCACTGGCGCAGCGTCAAACACGCAGCGTCCAGATGTTACAGCATAGTGGAGGGGATTTAAAGAAATCCCGTCTCCACTATGCGTAAAAATACGCAGGTGGCAGACCTGCGTTAACGGACATGCTGCGCATCTTTTTAGATCATAGCATGTCCTTTTGCGTCGCCGCAAGGGAAATAACATAGGCCTATGTCGGGCTGCAGTGATTCCGGATGTGTTCAATGAGCACATCCAAATTCACCACGCGTTCACAAGGGGACGAAGCTTTGGGCGGAGCGGGGTCCAAAGCGCTGTGTTTCCTGATCGTGGAAACACAGTCTTAGAAGGAGAAAAAGTTAGGTTTGAGGTGATAGCATGCTTAAAAAGTTGGGGGCTAGATAGTGCATTCCAGAACACTTGCGCAGCACAAGATAAGTCTTGAAAACGGAGGTCCGAGGTTTGGATTATGGAGGTTGTTAGTCTTAGATCCGTTACATAATAGAGGGCACGGGTAGGGTGATAGACAAAGATGTGGGATATAGGGTGATGCATAACTGTGAAGAGCTTTGTGGGTGAGAGAGATAAGTTAGTATTGTATTCTGTAGCGAATAGCAAACCAGTGTAATGACTGGTACTAGGTGGAGGCATTGGTAAAGTGGTTGGACAGAAATACGACCCTAATTTCTGCATTTAGGACAGATTGGAGAGAAGCAAGTGTGGTTTGAGGGAGTCCGATCAGTAAAAATTTGCAGTAGTCCAGACTAGAATGAATAAGAGCGACAGATGTTTTTGCTGTTTCAAAGCTGACAAAAGGTCAGATTCTGGAGATATTTTTAAGATACAGGTAACATGTTAGTGAGTTATTGTATATTGGGAATAAAGGAAAGCTCTGTGTCAAATATGAGCCCAAGACAGCTAATGTATCACTGGGCATTATGGTTGAACCACCCAAGATAATTGCAATATCCGATAAAGGTAAAGTAGTAGAGGGAGAAAACACGAGAAGTTCAGTTTTGCAGCCATTCAGTGTCAGAGAGAGGGAGGACATGGTGTTAGAGACAGCGGATAGACAATCCCTGTTTTGTATTAAGGTGAGGGCGATGTCAGGAGAAGGTGTGTAATTGGATGTTATTAGTATAGAGATGATACTGGAAACCAAATCTGCTGATTGTTTGTAGCGAAAAGTAGGGGGCCTAGAACTGAGTCTTGAAAAACTCCAATAGTAAGGGGAAAAGGAAAGGAATAAGAAACGGCAAAAGATACAGTGAAAGAGCGGTCAAAGAGGTAGGAGGAGAACCACAAGAGATCAGTATCCTTGAGGCTGATAGATCCAGAGCAGAGTGAGAAGGATCAAGGATCGGGTTATCCACAGTGTCAAATGCAGCAGAGAGATCAAGGAGAAACAACGGGGAGTAGTGGGCATTGGATTTTGCTGTTAATTGGTCATTAGAAACTTTAGTAAGGGCAGTTTCCATAGAGTAAGCGGAAACCAGATTGTAAAGGATCAAGAAGGGAGTGCTTTAAGAGTTATCAGATTAGACAAAAGTAGGCCAAGCATTCCAGGAGTTAAGACATAAAGGGAAAATTAGAGACAGGACTGTGGTTGGCAGCACAGTTCTGGTCGAGGGATGGTTTTTTAAGTAAAGGGGTTATGAAGGCCTGTTTAAATGAAGATCGAAAGATACCAGAAAAAAGAGGTTAAATATTTTAGTTGGGTAGTTAGTGACAGCTGGAGAAAGGGACCTGAGGAGATGTGAGAGAATAGGGTCAGTGGTGCAGGTTGTAGGATGAGAAGAAACAGAAGCCTGGTCACTTCTTCTGTGACAGGAAGATGGAAATTCAGCTTGAGGGGCGGGAGGGAAGGGGATTCCAGGCTCTGAGTTGATTGTATAAAAATGCCCTGACTGATGTGTTTTTTTTTTTTGTAGAAATTAAGTGGCAAGATCGAAAGCACTGAGATTGGTGACTGGGTCCTGTACTTTAAGTCTCAGTAGGAAGTGGAAGGTTTTGAAGAGTCGTTTGGATTGTTGGCTAATTAAAGTAGACTTGTTTGGCCAAGTGGAGAGCAAAGTTATGTTTTGAGCATGAACTTATAGTGGGTGAAGTCTTCTGCTGAAAGTGATTTTCTCCACAGACACTCTGTACACCTTGAGCACCACTGGAGAAAACGTGTTTGCAGCGTGTGCCAGGGTTGCTGCTGTTTTTGTTGGGTCTTTCTGCATGTAGCAGGTGCTACTTCATCCAGGACACTCTGCAAAGTATTATTATAATGTGACAATGCTGATTCTGGACAGGAGAGGGAGAAGATGGAAGCTAAAGATGACTGTATATTGTTCATAAACCGCTTGGTATTGATTGAGCATAGATGTGTGATATGTATGGGTGTCCTGGGTGTGGAAACAGCTCTTGCCAAAGAAGGAAAGAAAGTGAGAGAGTGGGAGAGAAAAGTTAGTAAAGTCATGCACTGAGCCGAGCTGAGAGAAAACCAGGTCCAGTTTATTCCCATCTCAATGCATAGTAGATTTAGTTAACTGTGAAAAGTGAAAGAGGAGTTTAGAGAAAGTAGATGAGTGGCAGATGGGGAGAGCGGGACAGCAATATGGATGGTAAAGTCCCCTTTGATGTGAGTGGGAATGTCACAGGATAGGACAGAAAGTGTGATAACCAGGTGGCAAAGTGATCCAGAAAGTGACGGGAGAAGCCAGGAGTGCAATACATAACCGCTACTCATAGGGAGAAGGGTTTGAAAAGTCTTAGGGTATGTGCATACATTGCGGATTTAGTTGCGGATTCGCAGCGTTTTTGGACGTGCGGATAAGCATCAAATCCGCAGTGTAGTGCACAGCCAATGTAAGTCTATGGGAAATAAAGATTTGTTGTGCACATGCTGAGGAAAAAAACGCGCGGATTCGCAGCGTTTTTTTTTCCCGAAGCATGTCAATTCTTTGTGCGGATTTGCAGCCTTTCTTCACCCATGATTTGCGGGCACATCCGCAGCAAAACTGCAGGTCTAAAAACGATTTGCGGATTTGCTGCGGATGAAACGCTTGCAGATGGGGAGGAGGAAAGAGTGTGGGCGGTAACTATGTGCGTGTATGGTGTGTGCAGGCCACTGCGTGTATGTGTGCGTGTCTGTGTGTGTTGGTGAGTCTGTGTAGGCATCCTTTGTCTGATGGGACTACTGCTCCTATCCAGCAATGAATGCTCACAGTTACAGCATTGCCGATGATGGGAAAGTAGTCCCATCAGACAATGGCTCTGATGAGTAGTAAAAAAAAAAAATGCAGAACTGTTGTGAACACGTTGGAGGCGACTTCGGAGCTGGGGCTCCCTCCGGTGGTTGCTGAGGGTAATGAACCAATTGCTGAATGGCTTTCCAGCTGTGTCAGATTGGTCTGATATAAGTAACCTGAACTCCCATCAGCCTTGCCGGTAATCACTTGTTCTTCCAGGTCTTGCTTGGAGCTCAGCTTGCATTCCTGCACTCATTCAGAGAAGTGACTTGTTGTTTTTTTTTCCTCTGGTTGTATTTTCCTTGCTGGTTTGCTGCCTTGCAGTGGACTTCAGCCTGGTCCCCTTTTGGGCCTGGCTCTGCTTTTGTGCTCAGTTTGTGTTTGCACTTTAGCTCTGTTCCTGTGTCACTTTTTATTTGCTGAATTGCTGTGTGTTACACCAGAGATCTGATATAGGTGGTAGAGATCGTGTGATCTCAGGTTTTTTTGTTAATCAGAAGTGTTGGTGTTATGATTTGGTAGCTGAGGAGAGCAAGCAAAAACGGCAATACACCAGAGAGGTTGGAATCTACTGGATTGCAGTACCTTGACTAACCACCACAACTAAAGGCAGCCGTGGAGCGTTCCTACGTTGGTCCTAGACGCCTCGTCACAGTCTGAGAGGTTAACTACACCTAAACATAGAAAGAGGAAAGCTATCTGCCCCGGAGCAGATCCCCAAAGAACAAAGGAAGCCCCCAAACATGTAATGGCGGTTAGACAAGAGGAAATACAGACACAGACAGAAAATAGTATGAGCAAACGTTGGGGCCCAATCTGCCTAGACAGAAAAGGATAGGAAGGATACTTACTGCAATCCAAAAAAAACCCTAAAAAATACCAACGCTACTAATTGCAAAAACACCTGAGATCACACGACCTCTACCACCTAAATTAGTTCTCTGGTGTAACAAAACTAAGCAGCAGCCACTGAAAAAACTGGAAAAGGCAAATGAACAAACAGTGGCTCCAGAGGAACTGAGAGGAGCCCAAGCCCCCCGGGGGGGGGAAACCTGGCTAACCTCACAGAAATGCAGAGAAATATGCAAATCGTAAGCACAAAAACAAAACATATCTGAGAGCAGGAGTAGAGGCAAGACTCAGCAAGCTTCCAAGTGAACCAAGAAACAAAGTTGAGACAAGAACAATTGATCACCGGCAACCATGATGGGAGGGAACCTCCCTTATATCCAGCCAGTCTGTGATTCCTGATTGCCAATCCTCATTGAATGGTGCAGTACTGTTTGTAACCACCAGAGGGAGCTTCTGCTCAGAATTCATTTCTAACACATTCACAACATGTTGGTATTTTTGTCAGGGTTTTTTGGGTTGCAGTCAGAATTCTTTCCTATACTTTTCTATCTAGACAGTATTGGGCCCCAGCGTTTGCTCATTCTATTTTCTGTCTGTGTTCGTATTTTCTTCTTGTCTAACCGCCATTACATGTTTGGGGGCTTCCTATTTCTTTTGGGGTTCTGCTACGGAAAGATATCTTTCTGTCTTTAGGTGTAGCTATCTCTCCGGCTGTGACGAGACGTCTAGGATCTCCGTAGGTACGCTCCACGGCTACTTCTAGTGTTGCGGTTAGTTTAGGGTTCAGAAACCTAGTAGTTTCCAGCCTCTCTGGTGTATTGCTACTTCGGCTATTTTTTGCTATTTCTCCTCAGCTACCGAAACATAACACAGAACATACATTACATACATATAACATACAGAACATATATATAACATACAACACATAACATAGAGTACATACTTACCAAACATCTAGTCCCCGACTCCCTTGTCTACTTTAATAAAAATAAAATAAAAACCAACCTTTACTTACTTATACACCGTAGTCCAGTTATTAACGAGTGTCCCACGATGATCTCCGGTGTAGAACACTGACATCGGGTGATGTCAGTGCTCTACGGGGCCCCGCGATGAACTGACAGCGTCGGTATTCCTCCACGATGTATATGCCTCCGCCGCTGCCGGGAGATAGAATAAACTTAAGTGACCTGTCACCCGGCAACCTTGTGTGAGAAAATTCTTACGCAGCATTGCCAGAAAGTGAGAGAATGAACTCAGGTAACCTCTTGATTGATGCACTGCAGGAGGATTATCTCCTGTCAGTGCATCACTGGGAGGCCCTATAGAGCAGTGACATCACCCGATATCACTGATTTATAGGGGACATCATCGTGGAACACTCGTTATTAATTGGACTGCGTCGGACAGGGAGTATACGTTTGGTTTATTATTTCTTTTTTTTACAGGAGACCGAGGGCGTTGCATGGATTAGGCGGTGCAATAAATATATGAAAGCAATAAAAATATGAAAGCCGTGTTGTGTTATTTCATTAAAATATTTTATTCTTGCCAAGCCGTCAGTGATTTGCTTGCAGGAAACTCATATGGTTAAAGAGAGAACACATTTTCTTGCTAAGAGATGGGTACAGGCGGGATATCACGCCACACATTCAACATATTCTAGGGGGGTCAGTATTCTCATTTGTGCTGGGGTACCTTTTGAGTATCACAAAGTGACTAGTGACCAGACGGGTAGATTTGTATGCATACTTTGTAAATTGTATGGATCTTTGATGTGGCTGGTCTCAATATATATTCCACCATATTGTGGGAGACTGCTCTACAGAGTTGTAGCGATAATGGATGAAACCCCGGGGTACCATTTCTGATTATGGGCGATTTTAACAACATTCCAGACACACATTGGGACAGGGGCAAACGGGAGCCGTTGAGACCGGGAGGTAATTGTACACCATTTGGAGCGGTCCTAATGGAAACTGCTCTGCATGATTTATGGAGGCTTTCACATCCTGGTGTGTATAAGTATTCCTGTTTATCATCCTCTTTCGCATCCTTGTCGAGGATTGACCTGGCATTGGACAATACTCAGATGCTGGGTCTTGTTGGGGAAGTAACATACATGGCTAGAATGATATTGGATCATTCCCCCATGAGTGGGACACTTGAGGGAGTGGGATCTGTACCTGCTAGAGGTTGCATGTGGAGGCTGAACCCATTCTGGTTACAACTTATTGACTTGGATGGATATATAGGTGGCGATATTAGAGAGTACTTGAGAATTAATGCTGTGGGACAGCATTGGTTTAGATGGCTTGGGAAGCTATGAAGGCTTAGAGGGCTCTGCATTAAGGAGATATCCTGGGTAAAAGCAGAAACTGGCAGGAAGGATCAGATGTTGATTAGAGAATTGGAGGAAGCAGAGGAGGAACTAATCAATGATCAGTCCCCGGAGGCAAAGGGAAGGTTGAAAGAAGCGCAGACTAGAGTGTGTCAGATAGCAATGAAAGTGGCAGAACGCAAGAGAATGTTTCAGAACATTAAATATTTTGAGGAGGGGGACAGGGCTGGCCATCTCTTTTCTAGGATAGTGGCAGCACAGAGGGATTCCACACTTATAGCTGCTCTGAGGGGAAGGGATGGGGTGAACATACTGGTAGCAGAGCAGTTTTAGAGGTGATGACGGGTTATTATTCGGATCTTTCCAAATCACAGGTGTGACCAATGGAGGAGGAGATGGATAATTATTTGGCGGAAATTACAGCTCCCCAGACTCTCGGCGGATGACCAGGAGCCATTAAATTTGGATGAACTTGATGCTGCACTGGCCTCTATGCCTAATGATAAAGCCCCAGGGGTGGATGGGATCCCGGGGGTGTATAAAAAATAGAGAGACACTTCTTCCTGCTTTCCTGAAGATGTACGGTTGAGGTTTAGTGGAGGGGGAGCTGCCACGGTCCATGCGAGAGGCAATAATTGTACTGCCGAAGCAGGGTAAGGATCCAATAGATCCAGCCTCTTATCGTCCAATCTTGCGGTTAACGACAGATGTTAAAATCTTGGCTAAGATGTTGGCTAACCGCCTAAATAAAGTAATAATGACAATAATACATAGGGATCAATCCGGGTTTATGCCCAATAGTTCTACGGCATATAACCTCAGGTGATTGTTTCTTAATTTGCAGGCAAAGGCGGATAATATGGGTCGGAGGGGTGTGGTGTCTTTAGACGCTGCAAAGGATTTTGATAGTGTGGAGTGGCGATATTTGTGGGTGGTCATGAGGGCTATGGGTTTAGGCGAGAAATTCATAAGTTGGGTGCAGCTGTTATATGCATCTCCGAGTGCTAGGGTTTGGGTGAATGGCCTTCTGTCTGAGGATTTTCCTTTGTATAGTGGAACACGGCAGGGGTGCCCTTTGTCTCCTCTGCTGTTTGCGATTGCTATAGACCCTCTGGCGGTGGCGATACGGAGGGATAGGGATATAAAGGGTTATGGCTATGGAAGTTTATGAAGAGAAGATAGCCCTGTATGCGTACGATGTATTATTTTTTCTGGAAGATGCGCAGGAGTCTTTTGAGTGGCTATGCATAACATTACTAAATTTGGGGCTCTTTCGGGACTATCTATTAACTGGGACAAGTCTGTGTTGTTGCCCATGGACGTGGTGGTTCCTCTGACACTTGACCCTGGGATCCCTGTTGTGAATATGCTGGATGCGGCTTCTGAGCTGGGGCTCCCTCCGGTGGTTGCTGAGGGTAATGAACTGATTAATGAATGGCCTTCAGCTGGCACTGAATGGTAGGATATAAGTGGCCTGAGTTCCCATCAGCCTTGCCGGTTATCAATTGTTCCTCTGGTCTTGTTTGAAGCAAGGTTCTTGCTAGGTTCCTGCTCTCCTTCAGATAAGTGTTTGCTGTTTTTTTTTCCTCTGTTTGATTTTCATTGCTGGTTTGCTGCTTTCAGTGGACTGCAGCCTGTCCCCTTTTGGGGGTCTGGCGCTGCAATTGTGCTCTGTTTTTGTCTGCACTTTTGCTTTGCTCCTTTGTTACTTTTTATTTGTTGAATAGCGTTTGTTACACCAGAGATCTGATTTAGGTGGATGAGATCGTGTGATCTCAGGTTTTTTGGCAATCAGAAGTGTTGGTATTTTTTAGGGTTTTTTTTGGATTGCAGTCAGAATTCTTTCCTGTACTTTTCTGTCTAGACAGATTGGGCACCAGCGTTTGCTCATTCTATTTTCTGTCTGTGTCCGTGCTTTCTTCTTTTCTAACCGCCATTACATGTTTGGAGGCTTCCTATTTTCTTTGGGGATCTGCTCCGGGGAAGATAGCTTTCATCTTTCTGCCTTTAGGTGTAGTTATCTCTCAGGCTGTGACGAGGCGTCTAGGATCAACGTAGGAACGTTCCACGGCTACCTCTAGTTGTGTGGTTAGTTCAGGTTACTGCAATCCAATAGGTTCCAGCCTCTCTGGTGTATTACCGTTTTTGCTATTTCTCCTCAGTTACCGAACCATAACAGATCCCCTTAAGGGTGGTACATGAGTTTAAATATTTGGGTATCGTGGTTTCGGACAAAATAGAGGACTATGTGCGACTCAACCTGACTCCTTTGCTTGGGAAATTTCAGCAGAAGATTGGGGCCTGGAATAAACTGTTTGTGGCAGGTAGTGTCAGTCTGATCAAAATTAAACTTGTGCCTCAGCTCCTCTACATACTGCATAAAGCTCCAGTGTGGTTGGCACAGAGCAAATTTTATAGAATTAATACTCTATTTAGGGATCTGATTTGGAAGGGTGGAAGAGCATGCATCAAATTAGAGCATCTGCAGAGATCAAAGGACAAGGGTGGTTTGGCGGTCCCTAACCCCTGTATATATTATATAGTGTCCCAATGTCAGCATATGGAGGGCTGGGGAGAATCTGGCCAAAATACTTCATCTGGTATAATTACTGAATATATAGTGGGAAGGGGTCCATTGTTGGCTAGTTTGGAAGCAGGTAGATTTAGATTGAACCCAGAAAAATTCCCAACCATAGCTATGATGGGGAAAGTTTGGCAGAAAATTAAACAGTGGAGGGGTGGCAGAATTTCCGCGATATGCGTCGATTTGGTTTGACCCTAGAATGACGGAGCTCATGAGATTGCGGGGTTTGTTCAGTGGAGGTGTATTGGCATTTGGTTCGGGTCTCAGTTGTTCGATGGTGGTGTTATTAAAAAATTTGAAATGCTCAGGAATGAGTTTACTCTGAGCCAGAAGATGTTTTTCCAGTATCTGCAGCTGAGACATGCCCTAAATAAACAAAACAAAGTGTCATGTGTGGTTTTGCAGTCATATAGTTTGTTGAATCTCATAGGACCTCTGAGGAATTCGAGGGGGTCCATCACTTTGATGTACAGGGGCCTGTTGGACAGGTTTTTACTGAGACATCCGTTAATGTTGAGGGAAAAATGGATGGCGGACATGGGTCCTTTATCGGAGTCTCAGTGGGAATATATTCCCAAGGTTTCTTTAAGTGAGGCTAAAAGGGTGTCACAGCTATATTTAGTCTATAATATAGAGTTTACAGGACCCCGTTATGGATGATGAAGGCAGGTCTGAGAAAAGATTCAAAATGTCCTAGGTGTTCTGAGGTAGGAGCAGACCTTCTACACATGATGTGGTCGTGTTCTCGCCTTCAGCCCTTTTAGGTGAAAGTGCTCAATCTGATTCAAGAAGTGATGGGGGTAAATATTGTGCGTAACCCGCTGACTTGCCTCCTGGGATGTATGGATGATATTGCTACGGACGAATGTGGGAAACTGGCTATTTATTGCAAGATTGCTATACACCGCTAGGAAGCTTATTCTGATGCATTGGTTAGATTAAAAACCACCAGTCAAAAAAGTTTGTGAATAAAATAAACTTTATTGTCCTCATGGAAAGGAATATTTACACGAAGAGAGATCAACAATACAACATTTGAAAATGTGTGGGCGGATGGATGAATTGTCTGGATGTGGCATCGGTTGAGTTGTTGCAGAGTAGGTTGGGAGTCGGTTAATTACCTCTGCAGAAATTGTACTTGTGCGGTTGAACTTTTGTGAAGTGGTGTATTAATTTATCAAGAGGAGATATACCAGTTTTATAATAAATGAGATTGGGATGGAGTTTGGGGGGGTAAGGTGGGGAGTGAGAGGGGGGGGCGGGGTACTGGGTAAAGGGGCTAGTTCATGTCAAATGAAAATGTTTCAATCTGATTTGTAATTTTGGTATCTGTCTGAAGTTTGTGTCAGACTGTATTACATTTTTTATATATGCCTTAATAAAAAAGTACTGATTAAAAAAAAAAACTTTATTCTTATGTGTGTGGTTTTTTAACCCTTTCATACTATAAGATTAATAATGGGTAGGTTTCTTATTGACGCCTCTCCATTATTAACTGGGCTTAATGTCACATTACAATACAAAGGTGACATTAACCTCTTATTACCCCATATGCCACTGCTACACTGCAGTGGGAAGAGAGGGGCTAAGTGCTGGAATTGGCGCATCTGACAGATGCGCCATTTCTGGGGTGGCTACGGGCTGGTGTTTGAAGCCAGAGAGGGGCAATTATCCATGGTCCCTTCCTAGGCTATGAATATCAGCCCGCAGCTGTCTTTGTAGCCTTTCTGGCTATTAATTATAGGGGGACCCCACTTAATTTTTTTTTTTTTTGAGCCCCCCTATTTTAGTAGCCAGTAAAGGCTATGCAGACAGCTGCGGGCTGATATTCTTAGCCTGGGAAGGGGCCATGGATAATTGCCCCTCTCTGGCTTCAAACACCAGCCCGTAGCCACCCCCTTCCCAGGCTATAAACATCGGCCTCCAGTCGCTGGCGTTCCCTCTCTGGACTTGAAAATTGCGCGGGAGCCCACGCAATTTTTTTTCCATTTTTTTTTTTTAATTAAAGTGATATTGCGTTTAAGGCTAGGGTCACACTTTATGAGAAACTCCCACGAGTCTCAAACCTCAATACTCGCACTTCTGCCAGCACTCGGGAGAAGAGTGTGCGGCTGCATGTATTTCTATGCAGCTGAACACTTCGGTCCAAGTGTCGGAGGCAATGCCGGGTATTGAGGTGCAAGACTCGTGAGAGTTTCTCGCAAGTGTGACCCCGTCCTAACTCAGATTTTTTCTATTTATAGATATATCTATGTATCTATCTATGTATCTGTAGATATTTCTATGTATCTATCCCAATGGTCCCCAACCTTTTTTGCACCAGGGACCGGCTTCAAGCAAGACCATTCTTCCATGGTCCGGCAGGGGGCGAGGCTTTGGACGGAGTTGTAAGTATGTATAGCAAGATGGTCCCACACAAATAATCCCCCCATGTATAGTATGATGGCCTCACAAAGTACTGATTGAGATATATATATATATATATATATATATATATATATATATATATGTGTGTATATATTTTTATATATATTTATATATATATATATATATATATATATATATATATACTGTGTATATATATATACTGTATATACTCGAGTATAAGCCAACCCGAGTATAAGCCGAGGCACCTAATTTTGCCACGGAAAACTGGGTAAGCTTATTGACTCGAATATAAGCTGGGTATGCATTGTCCCCTCATTCCCATCCCGGTATATGTGGTTCCCCCCGTCCTGTCCAGCTCGGTGTGGCTCCCCCTGCTTATGCATGGCTCCCCTGTCCCATCCTGTATACATGGCTCGGCTCCTAGCCCTCCCATCCTAGTATACATGGCTCAGCTCCCCCCTCCCATCCCTGTATGCATGGCTCCGCTCCCCCCTCCCATCCTTTTATACATGGCTCCGCTCCCACCCTTGTATACATGGTTCTGCTCCTACCCTCCCATCCTGTATACATGGCTTCGCTCCCATCTTTGTATATATGGTTCCGCTCCTACCCTCCCATCCTAGTATACATGGCTCCGCTCCTCGCCTCCCTTCCTTGTATGCATGGCTCCGCTCCCACCCTCCCATCCTTGTATATATGGCTTCGCTCCCACCCTCCTATCCTAGTATACATGGCTCTGCTCCCACCCTCCCATCCTAGTATTCATGGCTCCGCTCCCACCCTATCATCCTGTATACATGGCTCCGCTCCCACCCTCCCATCCTAGTATACATGGCTCCGCTCCCACCCTCCCATCCTAGTATTCATGGCTCCGCTCCCACCCTCCCATCCTGTATACATGGCTCCGCTCCCACACTCCCATCCTAGTATACATGGATCCGCTCCCCACCTCCCTTCCTTGTATGCATGGCTCCACTACCCCCTCCCATCCTTGTATACATGGCTCCGCTCCCACCCTTGTATACATGGTTCCGCTCCCACCCTCCCATCCTGTATACATGGCTCCGCTCCCATCCTTGTATTCATGGCTCCCCTATCCCACCCTGTATACATGGCTCCGCTCCCATCCTCCCATCCTTGTATACATGGCTCCGCTCCCACCCTCCCATCCTTGTATATATGGCTTCGCTCCCACCCTCCCATCCTAGTATTCATGGCTCCGCTCCTACCCTCCCATCCTGTATACATGGCTCCGCTCCCACCCTCCCATCCTAGTATTCATGGCTCCGCTCCCACCCTCCCATCCTGTATACATGGCTCCGCTCCCACCCTCCCATCCTAATATACATGGCTCCGCTCCCCCTTTCCATCCTTGTATGTATGTCTCCGCTCCCACCCTCCCATCCTGTATACATGGCTCCGCTCCACCCTCCCGTCCTAGTATTCATGGCTCCGCTCCCACCCTCCCATGCTTGTATACATGGCTGCGCTCCCACCCTTGTATACATGGTTCCGCTCCCACACTCCCATCCTGTATACATGGCTCCGCTCCCATCCTCCCATCCTTGTATGCATGGCTCCGCTCCCACCCTCCCATCCTTGTATACATGACTTCGTTCCCTCCCTCCCATCCTAGTATTCATGGCTCCGCTCCCACCCTCCCATCCTGTATACATGGCTCCGCTCCCACCCTCCCATCCTAGTATTCATGGCTCCGCTTCCCCTTTCCATCCTTGTATGTATGGCTCCGCTCCCACCCTTGTATACATGGTTACGCTCCCACTCTCCCATCCTGTATACATAGCTCTGCTCCCATCCTTGTATTCTTGGCTCCCCTGTCCCACCCTGTATACATGGCTCCGCTCCCATCCTCCCATCCTTGTATGCATGGCTCCGCTCCCACCCTCCCATCCTTGTATACATGGCTTCGCTCCCACCCTCCCATCCTAGTATTCATGGCTACGCTCACATCCTAGTATACATGGTTCCGCTCCTCCTTCCCATCCTTGTATGTATGGCTCCGCTCCCACCCTCCCATCCTGTATACATGGCTCAGCTCCACCCTCCCATCCTAGTATTCATGGCTCCGCTCCCACCCTCCCATCCTAGTATTCATGGCTCCGCTCCCACCCTCCCATGCTTGTATACATGGCTCCGCTCCCACCCTCCCATCCGGTATACATGGCTCCGCTCCCACACTCCCATCCTAGTATACATGGCTCCGCTCCCCCTTCCCATACTTGTATGCATGGCTCCGCTAGCACCCTCCCATCCTGTATACATGGCTCCGCTCCCACCCTCCCATCCTGTATACATGGCTCCGCTCCACCCTCCCATCCTAGTATTCATGGCTCCGCTCCCACCCTCCCATGCTTGCATACATGGCTCCGCTTCCACCCTCCCATCCTAGTATACATGGCTCCGCTCCCCCTTCCCATCCTTGTATACATGGCTCCTCTCCCACCCTCCCTCCCATCCTAGTATGCATGGCTCCGCTCCCACCCTCCCATCCTAGTATTCATGACTCCTCTCCCACCCTCCCATCCTGTATACATGGCTCCGCTCCCACACTCCCATCCTAGTATACATGGCTCCGCTCCCACCCTCCCATCCTGTATACATGGCTCCGCTCCACCCTCCCATCCTAGTATTCATGGCTCCGCTCCCACCCTCCTATGCTTGTATACATGGCTCCGCTCCCACCCTCCCATGCTTGTATACATGGCTCCGCTCCCATCTTCCCATCCTAGTATACATGGCTCCGCTCCCCCTTCCCATCCTCGTATACATGGGTCCACTCCCACCCTCCCATCCTAGTATGCATGGCTCCGCTCCCACCCTCCCATCCTTGTATATATGGCTCCGCTCCCCCCTCCAATCCTTGTATGTATGGCTCCGCTCCCCCCTCCAATCCTTGTATGTATGGCTCCGCTCCCACCCTTGTATGTTTGGCTCCGCTCCCACCCTCCCATCCTTGTATGCATGGCTCCGCTGGGCTCTCCCATCCTCTCCCATCATACTTACCCTCCGTCGCTGAACTTCCCTGTATCCCGGCGCGTCAGCTTCTTCCTGTGTGGTGCGGTCACGTGGTACCGCTCATTAAGGAGAGTGGAGTCGCGTCCATATTCATGAGCTTAATGAGCGGTACGTGACAGCTCAGCACAGGATGAAGCTGCCGTGCCGGGACAGGGATGTAGCGACTGAAGGTGAGTATCGATGACTTCTGGTTCTGGAAGCCGACGGTTGCAGCTGTCACTACAGTGCTACAGCCGCCAGCTCCCAGTGTGTCCAGCATTCTGAGCCATAGCTCTGCGGACCGGCATCAGAGCTGCAACGGCCCGGTCCTGGGCCGCGGACCGGTGGTTGGGGACCCCTGATCTATAGATACTGTAGATATGGGATAGATCTATAGATAGATGGGTATGGGATAGATATATCTACAGTGCTGTGCAAATTAATTGGGACAAAGCATTTTTTAAGTAAAATCGTAAGTTGGTTACCAGTCAGTGATTCAAACTAGTTTTAACTGCTTTGAACAGGTGTGAGTGTACAACTTTGAGTAACAAAATGTGGTTTGACTGGTTTTAGTCAGAAAATAACAGCTAGCTGCCCCCTCAGATTCAGTTGAAAGCTTGTCTCTGTGAGGAGTGGTTTAGTGTACTTTTTCTCTGTGTGATTCGTCTCTGTAAAAATGGATGTTACTCACGGAAGAGGTCTAGATTTGTTACTTTTAATGAACATACAAGTCTGATTGTAAGAGAAATCGCTTCCACCGTTTTCAAGAATAATTTGCAGACACAATGAAACTGGATTGTTTTCTCCAAAAGGAAAAGGGAAATGTGGAAGAAAAAGGAAAACGACACCAAGAACTGATAAAACACTTATCAGAAATAGTAAAATTAATGCAAGAAAAACAAGTAAAGACGTCCAACGAGACTTGTTCGCTGCAGTTATTGATATTAGCGATTCGACTGTACGGCGCAGGCTTCTGGAAGTTGGTAGAAGGGCAACAAAGCCAGTAAAGAAACAACTTCTGACATCTCCAAGATTTGTCTCCATGCCACAATTCCAAGTGTGTGAAGAAATTCCTGGAAGAAAATAAAGTAAAAGTGCTGGACTGGCCTGGCAATTCACCAGACTTAAATCCTATAGAAAATTTGTGGAGCATTGTGAAGAGACGTCTTGTCAAAATGGACTGTACAACCACAGAACACATGATAAACAGTGCCATACAAGTGTGGTTCCATGATGAAGAATTTATACAAAAACTTGGTAGAATCAATGCCAAAACACATTGAAAATCTCATATCTGCTAAATGAGGACATATTTCTTACTAAAATTAGTATGTAACAGTGCATTATAACATTTAATTTTAAATATTCAAAAATATGTGTTTTTTTGCTTTATCCCAATTAATTTGCACAAAACTGTATTTATCTATCCCATATCTATCGATCGATCTATCTATCCCACATCTATCTGTCTGACTATCTGTTTATCTATGTGTGTAATAGAGTATGTGTTGGGCAAATGTAAAAGAGGAGGTTTGACAAGAAATTACATCACAAATCTTTTTTTTTTGTTAAATAACATATCTTTATTTAGCTTACAAAAACGCATACAAATCCGCATGAAAAAAAACACAGGAAAATCCGCATCTGCGTTTTCTGCCAAAAGGTGCAGATTCTGTGAAGAAAATTCTGCAGGCAAATCTGCAACATGTGCACATACCCTAACTCTGTGTATTTCAAAGCAAGGAAACCTAAGTGAAGGTTCCTGAGGATAACCTGGAAAGCACATTTTGAAAAAAAGACCAACACCCCCACCTGTTCTCAAGTCTGGGGATATGTGAGAATTGTAGCCCACCATGCGAGAGAGCAGTAGTGGTGGGTGGTGTCAGACCACTGTATCCAAGTTTCAGTGAGAGGCAGAAGGTCAAGGGAATTGGAAAGAAAGAAATCTTGGTTGTAGAGGAGTTTGTTACACGCTGAAGATGAGTTCCAAAGGGCACAATTAAGAGCCCGGAGAAGGCGAGCACTGAATGTTTGTAAGATTGGCAAAAATATTTAGAATTGAAAGTCCTCAGTGGTTGATACCTTTTAATGGCTAAGTGAAATGATGGTAACAAATTGCAAGCTTTCGAGACTACTCAGGTCTCTTCATCAGGCTAGACTAATGCAACATCTGAAGAATCACATATTTATACACAAAACAGCACAGAAATAACGCAATAGATAAGACAAGTGACATGAAGCAGAATTGTCATTATGGGAGAGGGATGAACATAAATATTTGAAATTTGAAACTCTGAGGAAAACTCTTAGGAAAACACTTACAGAAAGCACAGAGCAAAAATTACTATATACGCGCACATAAATATTTGAACAGTTCATAGATAAGGCGTGTGAAAGTTTTATTGCCCTCTGGGGTCTGGTTTTGTGTTGTGTGATGACCCCAGAAGGCCTGAAGAGCAAATTCCTTAATTGATGTAAAAAGACATAAATCCATGCGACACATGCATTCCTGCACTGAGTGTGTCAAAAGTTGTAATAAATGTATACTCCCAAATTCTTTAGTCTCTCTCAGATGTGAAGTTACCTTTTAAAACAATATTTAGACTTGAGAGTCCTCAGTGGTTGATACCTTTTAATGGCTAACTGAAAAGATGGTAACAAATTGCAAGCTTTCGAGACTACGCAGGTCTCTTCAAAATAAATAAGGAGCAGCATCCATCCAGGTGAAGGAAAGTAAAAAAGCTTTATTCTGCCATCATGAAAAACACGACGTTTCGGCCATTCAGTGGCCTTTTTCAAGTGTACATAAACAGACAAAGGCGGCCTTTAAATAGTGTGGAGGAGCCAATCACTTTCAAAGTGCACGCCTACATGCTAAAAATACATATACAATCAATACATTACAAAACAGTGATCAAACACCACATATGTATGTACTCCTATATACCTATTATCTAGTGCAGTCAGTAACCCATAAAGCAAAAAAAAAAAAAACATAAACATAACAGAAAATAAAATCACCAATCACCAGCTAGCTATATGTATCCATGGGAACCCTAGACTAATCAGATAGGGTAAAACAACAGTCTGACATCCACCAATCATATGTAGTAAGCTACCTTTGCCGCCATCTCAATAGACCCATCAACAATCGGATGAGATTCATCATCTAACAGCATATGTGCTGGCGCTGCGATTGTGCCACAGAGTGACGTATCGATCTGCGCCGTGGAAATCTCCAATCCTGTTCGGCCTTGTCACGTATTTACCATCACGTGAGCTAGAGTCACGTGACTAGTTACGTCACAGATCTGCGCATGCGCAGAACATATTTGAGATGAAATCTCGTAGAGCAGACATCCAGAGCTTATGTCCACTATACTGGATACAAACTATCGCGATTTTTTTCAAGCGTGATCTTGAATAGAAGAAAAATTGATCATCTAGGATAGAATAATGAATATTATTAACAGGATATCATTCAATTAATAAATATGAGGAACTCACAAATCTAACCCATAATATAATCAAATGGTCACTGACCTATTTAACCGAAGAAATAACAAAATTATGTTAGGAGAAAATTAAAAACAATATACAGAGGAGGAGGCTCAAGTTAAAGGGGGAAATTATACACAAATACTCAAATTGTAGTCCAAGTTAAGACCCTTCGGGTGTAGCGTTTCAAGAGTTGAAATCCAACGCAATTCCTTTATCTTTAATAGCTTGGACCTATCACCCCCCCCCGTCTTAAAATAGGGACACTATCGATTACTCTGAATCTGAGCTGATTCACTGAGTGTCTGCAGTCCTCAAAATGTTTCGGAACAGGTAAGTCTAATAATTTGGTCCTGATGGTACTCTTATGTTTGCTGATGCGTGCCCTCACCTCCATCGTGGTCTCACCAACATACATCAACCCACATGGGCAAGTGAGAACATACACCACAAAACTCGAGGAACACGTATAGCGTTCTTTAATAGAAAATCTTTTCCCTGTTTGGGGATGATTGAAACTATCGCCTCGCAACATATTCCCACAACAAGCACAACCCAGGCAAGGAAAATTACCAACCCTGGGTGGGCATAGAGTGGTTTGTCTAAGTTGTTTACTTGTGCCAATGTCCGATTTAACCAGTATATCCTTAAGATTGCGTCCACGTCTGTAGGAGAGTAGTGGTCTATCCATAAATTCCACCACATGCGGAAGTCCTGACCGTAGCAAATTCCAATGTTTGTTAAGGATGCCGATTACAATCCATATTTCCAGACCCCCCACTACTATGTTTTAGGCAGCCCCAAATCTAAGAAGCATCATTGTCAGAAGCTCCCTGTCCTCCCCAACAGCTGCAGGTACCTTCCCTTTAAAACAAAAGAAATGCAAAACCTGTGCATCTATAATGACCACGGACAGGATAAAGATCCCCAACTCCCATCAGGACTACAAGATACCAGGTACTTTCAGCTGCATCACATCTAATGTGGTGTACCTAATTATATGTACTAAATGTCCAACTGGGGGTCTGTATGTGAGGGAGACCGGGCAAAAACTGAGAACAAGGATGAATTCTCATCGCCACACAATAAGAGAAAAAAGAATGGATTTACCTGTGGCAAAACACTTTTGTATGCCCGGTCATAGCATGACGGATATGGAATTACTTGTATTAAAATCTAACTTCAAATCTGAGAAGGATAGAAAAGTGTGGGAATATAAACTTATGATGACCTTTGACACTCTTAGTGCTGGGATGAATATATCCCAGAGTTTTATGTCTTTCTACAACAATTAAGGAATCTGCTTCCCTGACCTTTTAGGGTCATCACAGCACAATAGCAGACCCCAATCAGAGGGTAATAAAACTTTCACTCCTTATCTATGAACTAGTCATATTTATGTTAATCCCTCTGCCATAATGACAGTTCTGCTTCACGTCACTTGTGTTACCTATTGCATTATTCCTGTGTCCTGTTGTGTATAAATATGTGATTCTTCAGCTTTTGTTTTAGTCTTTGCCTGATGAAGAGACCTGCGTAGTCTCGAAAGCTTGCAATTTGTTACCATCTTTTCAGTTAGCCATTAAAAGGTATCAACCACTGAGGACTTTCAAGTCTAACTATTTTTCTATCTACTGGCTAACACGGTACGAAGATACACATCTTTTAAAACAAGTAATTTAATGTCCATCAAGCTATGACTGGGGATACAAAAATGTTTTGCCACAGGTAGATCTATTCTTTTTACTCTTATTGTGTGACGATGAGAATTCATCCTTGTTCTCAGTTTTTGCCCTGTCTCCCCCACATGCAGACCCCCAGTTGGACATTTAGTACAAATAATTAGGTTCACCACATTAGATGTGATGCAGCTGAAAGTACCGGGGATCTTGTAGTCCTGATGTGAGTTGGGGATCTTTATCTTGTCCGTGGTCATTATAAATGGACAGGTTTTACATTTTTTCTGGTTGCAAGGAAAGGTTCCTGCAGCTGTTGGGGAGGACAGGGAGCTTCTGACAATGATGCTTCTTAGATTTGGGGGCTGCCTAAAACACAGTAGTGGGGGGTCTAAAATATGGATTGTAATCGGGCATCTTTTTGTAGTAAAGGTTGTAATTTCCATGCAGCTCCCCTTAGCACCTCCAGATTTGGAATGTAGGTGACCACTAGAGGCACCCGGTTATTTTCATCTTTAGCTTTGTAATGTAGCAGGTGATTCCTTGATATTCTGGTGGCTCTTGTAATTTGGTTTTCAATTGTTCTTGGATGGTAGCCCTGATTCAAAAAGGTCTTTCTGAGGCGATCAAGGTGTTCATCTCTATCCATGGGGTTGGAACATATACGATTGTATCTGATGGCTTGGCTGTAGATAATAGAGCTTTTTATGTGTTTTGGATGGAAACTGTCCCATTTAAGGTATGTTGGACGGTCAATTGGCTTCTGATACAGAGATGTCTCTATTTCATTGTTCTTTAGCTTAATGATGGTGTCTAAAAAGTTAATTTCAGTGCTGGAGTAGTTGAGTGTTAAGTTGATGGTGGGATGAAATTGATTAAACTGTTAATGGAATGTCTTTAGCTGTTGCTCAGACTCCGTCCAGATGATTAAAATATTATCAATGTAGCGGTAGTAGGCCAGAGGCCTGATGGGACAAGTCTCCAGCACTGAAATTTACTTTATTAGACACCATCATCACAAAACCCCAAAAATGGAACTGAAAAAATTGTTGGCACCTCTCCAAAACTGTGTAAACAACTTTGTTTAAAACCTGTGGCACTCATTCAAACTCAACTGTGGCAAGTAACAGGTATGACAATATGAAAATCATGCCTGAAAGGGAAACGTAGACTCAGTATTTCCATTGTTTGTTTGTTTGTGCCACACTAAGCATAATGAACAGAAATAGAAGAGAACTGTCTGACTTGTGAACCAAAATAATTGAAAAATATTAACAATCTCAAGGTGTTAGAAGTCCATCTCCTGAGATCTTGATATCCCTTTGTTCACGGTAAGCAAAATAATGAGAAGATGTAGTTAATCTCCTTGGACATGGACGGCAGAGAAAAATTGCAAATGTTGAAAGTTTGCAACACAGAATAGTCCGGATGGTGGATAAGCAGCCCCAATCAAGTTCCAAAGAAATTTAACCTGTCCTGCAGGCTTAGTTTGCGCTGATTCTGATTAATCCTATCAGTCGCTGTTTAAATTAAATGAAACTCTATGGCAGGAGACCCAGGAAGACCCCTCTGCTAACACACAGACATAAAAAAAAATCTAGACTGCAGTTTGATAAAATGTACTCAAGCCAAAATCCTTCTGGGTAAGCGTCTTGTGCACATATGAGACTAAGATAAAGGTTTTTGAAAATACACATCATTCTACTGTTTACTGAGAATGGAATGAGGCCTACAAAGAGAAGTACCTACAGTGAAATATAGTGGAGGTTCTGGCCGGGAGTATGTATAACGCATACATACCCTCCAAAACCAATATATTTCAGCAGCGCACAGTGCGTGCACTGTGGGGGATTCCTAATCTGCAGTCACGCAGAGTGACTGCAGACTTATCGATTTGGACCGGACAGCCCCTTTAAGGTTTAGAAGTTTACAATCCTAGCAAGCTGAGAAGGAGGCTTCCCAACTAAACTGTGATGCTGAAGCTAAGTTAACTTACTTATCTGAGAAGCATGAAAGAGCTATTGTATTGGCTGATGTGCAGAGAAATGATGGTGGGGAGAGTGACTGCATTTGTTCATCAGCATTCTCATTATGTGGACATGCACATTGCTTTGAACTTTAAGTGGCACCACACTGTTACTAAATGTCATAACTAGGCACTGTAATTCATGCAGTCTGAGGAGATTGTTGCTTTGGATTCATAATACAAATCTTTTATCAGCTTGTATGAGAAAAGCAGGATACAGCTTATATTGTCATGATGATTATTATTACTACTACTACTAAATTATGCTATTTATTCATTAACAGAGCACCGCCATTCCAAGAACATGGGCATCAACAGATCACCTTTCTATTGTGTGGTACGTACACTCCTTTGTAGAAAACAGTATTACGCCTTGTTCAGACGCTGCATTTTTGCCTTGTTTTTTTCCGCTGAAAAAACGCAGAATTTTGCATCACCAGCAAAGTGAATGAGATTTCTGAAAGCTCATGCACATAATGCACATAATTTATTTGCAAATTTCAACCATCAAGTAGTTTGTTTATTTTTTGTCATTAAATCTGTAGTATGTCAATTGTTTCTGCATTTTTGCAGCAGTTTTCACTAACTCAAATTAATGAAAAAATGCAGTTAAAAACATATGAAAATTGCACATCAAAGGGAACCTGTCAGCAGGATTGGGCTGAGTAAGCTACAGACAGTGTCAGGTTGGCACCGTTATACTGATTACAGTGATATCTTGGTTGATGAAATTGGTCTTGTGGTTGTTGTATAATATTTATTTCTAGTTTTGGCTTATTGATATGCTCATGCTCTAGGACGGCCTGTTGGGGGGTCTTCATGTGGAGGGGTTCCCTGCGCGCTTCCATCAGATCAACGCGATGCGATCACGTTGGCCTGATGGTCTCCATGGAGACCCCGGGCACCAAGATGGCCGCGAGGTCCTTCCGGGTCTTGCAGAGAGGTGGCTTGTGAGCACCTGTTGAGAGCAGGTGCCGGCATGCCTCCTTTCTGCCTGTCAGATCCTGATCTGAAACTGCAGTTCAGAGTGTCAGATCCGCAATCTGACATTATATAGTGATGTCTCATCCTGGGACAATGTAAAAAAGTAAAAAAAATATATATATTAGAATGTGGAAAAATATTTTTTTTAAAAAAATTCTAAATAAGGAAAAAAATTATATATATTTTTCCAATAAATTTATTTATGTAAATAAAAGAACATATATTTGGTATCGCCGCTTCTGTAACGACCCGCTCTTTAAAACTGTCCCACTAGTTAATCCCTTCAGTGAACACCATAAAAAATGTCAATAAAAAGAGGCAAAAAACAATGCTTACCGTATTTTTCGGACTATAAGACGCACCGGACCATAAGACGCACCCCAAATTTTCAGAAGGAAAATTGGGAAAAAAAAATAATGTGTCAAATGGGGGTCCGTCTTTCAGTCCGAATTTAGCTTACCAGCGAACGGATCAGCACAGGTAGAGGAGTGGTCACTGATGTCGTTTGGTGCGGTAGTGGTGCTCTGTGGGCTGGCTTGTTATGTGGGGTGGCTGTGTTCTGTGGGGTGGTTGGGCACTGTGGGGTGGCCAGGATGGCCATATACTCACAAATCCGGTGGCGGCAGCGCTCCCAATGCAGCTTCCTTGCGGTGCCGGTGGTGGTGTCGGGGCAGCAGCAGGGCTCTGTGCAGCGTGGGGGGCTCCGCCGGCGTTTCGTCCTAGCCGGAAAGCCCACCGCAGCTGCGACGCGGTGGCCCCTCCGGTGGCAGTCCCAATTCATCCTCCCTGTGCGGTGGTGGTGTCGGGGCAGCAGCAGGCCTCTGCAGCGTGGGGGGCTCCGCCGGCGATTTAGTCCCTGCCGGAAAGCCCCCCGGAGCTGCGACGCGGTGCCGTCCGGAAAGAAGTCCTCCGGAAAGATGGCCGCCGCTTGCTGAAGTTCAAATCTCGCCAACGAGGTCTCTTCCTGAGATCTTGTCTCCAGAGATCTTGTTGGCGAGATTTGAACTTCAGCAAGCGGCGGCCTTCTTACCGGAGGACTTCTTTCCGGACGGCACCGCGTCACAGCTGCGGGGGGCTTTCCGGCAGGGACTAAACGCCGGTGGAGCCCCCACGCTGCACAGAGGCCCACTGCTGCCCCGACACCACCACCACACAGGGAGGATGAATTGAGACCGCCACCGGAGGGGCCACCGCGTCGCAGCTGCGGGGGGCTTTCCGGCTGGGACGAAATGCCGGCGAAGCCCCCCACGCTGCACAGAGGCCCGCTGCTGCCCCGACACCACCACCGCACAGGGAGGATGAATTGGGACCGCCACCGGATTTTTAGGTATGTTGCGACTATAAGACGCACCCCATTTTCCCCCAAAATTTTTGGGGAAAAAAGTGCGTCTTATAGTCCGCAAAATACGGTAATTATCATTCCGCCGAACAAAAAGTGCAATAAAACGCAATAAAAAAGACTGATGTAAATAAAAATGGTTCCCCTGAAAGCATCATCGTGTCCCACAAAAAAACAAGCTGCCATATAGCTCCATCAGCAGAAAAATAAAAGTTAGTTTTCGCAATAAAAATCATCTTTTAGTGTGTGACAGCAGCCAAACATAAAAACCCAATATAAATCTGGTATCGCTGTAATCGCACTGACTCGTAGAATAAAGTTGCCTAATCACTTATACCGCATGAGGAACGATGTAGAAAATAAATAAAACCAATTCTTCACATGCTGTTGATATTTTGTTTCTGCCTCCCAAAGATCGCAGTAAGACTTGGCGCACATTTATCCTGCGCTCTGCGCTGAGCGCTTACATCGGGGTTTCTCTGTAAATCTCTGAAATAAGTGATTCAGACAGAACCCCCGGCGGAAGATTCCCTGTACTGAGGCAGATAGAGGCACTGTGGATGCCGTCTGACCTGTTATCTGGAGGTGTCCGTCTTTTTAGGATTTCGTAAAAGTGCCGTCGGCCACAGTTTTGTGCACTTCTGAAAAGGACACCGTGGAACAGAGGCCAGACGGGGTCCAGAGTTAATCTGCTGCCTCATTATAGTGAATGGATCCTTTGGAGGTTTCATCTGTCATGTCACTTGGATAAGATGGAAATCCCAAAGTATGTGGTCAGCGTAGAGTGCCGGGTAAATATAATACCAAACTTTATGTCAAATGTTCCCAATAAAAGTTTCAACTCAATCCACAAAAAAAACAAGTACCCACTCAAGTCTGTCATCTGTTAACAGAAATATAGGGGGCTTCCACGTTACTAGTAGCACAAAGTCTCTGGAAAAGTTAAATGGCTCCTCGCTCCCCAAAAGAAATTCAACAAATTCTGCACTCTCAAAATCAAATGCCCCCTCCCTTCTGAGCCCCAGTGTGCCTAAACCACACTTAGCGCCCATATATTTGGCATTTCTGTAGTGATGAGAGCCTGCCTAATTTACAGATGCGTGTCTCCTGAAGCATGAGCTGGGCATAATGTACAGGTCACTACAACGGCAGTTTGCAATTTTCACTCAGCAGCATCCACTGCTGCCTGTTTCTGGAAAACACCCATGGAGTCAAAATCATCAGTACATCTGTAGATAAATTCCCAAAGGGATATAATTTCCAAAATGTGGTCACTTTGAGGGGTGATTCTGTTTTAATAGCACTTAGAGGCTCTTTATATGGAATCCGCAAACTAGTCTATGAAAATCTGCGCTCCGTTCCTCCCGAGTCACTCCGTATGGCAAAGTAGTTCAGTACAGCCACATATGGGGTATTTCTACATTCAGCAGAAATTGTGGGACAAATTCTGGTGCCATTTTTATCCATTTTCCTGCCACCTCTTGAGAAAGCAGCTGCGGGAAATGTGCGTCTGTGCAGCCAGGAGAGCACTTTTGTTCCTTTTTACTATGGGTAAACATGTTTACTAGTATTTATATGTACAATACAGACCAAAAGTTTGGACACGCCTTCTCATTTAAAGATTTTTCTGTACTTTCATGACTATGAAGTTGTACATTCACACTGAAGGCATTAAAACTATGAATTAACACATGTGGAATTATACATTACACTTTACAAAAAAAGTGTGAAACAGCTGAAAATATGTCTTATATTCTAGGTTCTTCAAAGCAGCCACACATGTTTAAAAAGTCGCACGGGAGAAATTACATACACACATACATATATATATATATATATATATATACATACACAGTACAGACCAAAAGCTTGGACACACCTTCTCATTCAAAGATTTTTCTGTATTTTCATGACTATGAAAATTGTAGAATTACACTGAAGGCATCAAAACTATGAATTAACACATGTGGAATTATACATTACACTTTACACACACACACACACACACACACACACACACACACACACACACACACACACACCCCACACACACCAACACAGTACAGACCAAAAGTTTGGACACACCTTCTCATTCAAAGATTTTTCTGTATTTTCATGACTATGAAAATTGTACATTCACACTGTAGACATCAAAACTATGAATTAACACATGTGGAATTATATACCTAACAAAAAAGTGTGAAACAACTGAAAATATGTCTTATATTCTAGGTTCTTCAAAGTAGCCACCTTTTGCTTTGATTACTGCTTTGTACACTCTTGGCATTCTCTTGATGAACTTTAAGAGGTAGTCACCGGAAATGGTCTTCCAGCAATCTTGAAGGAGTTCCCAGAGATGCTTAGCACTTGTTGGCCCTTTTGACTTCACTCTGCTGTCCAGCTCACCCCAAACCATCTCGATTGGGTTCAGGTCTGGTGACTGTGGAGGCCAGGTCATCTGGCGTAGCACCCCATCACTCTCCTTCTTGGTCAAGTAGCCCTTACACAGCCTGGAGGTGTGTTTGGAGTCATTGTCCTGTTGAAAAATAAATAATGGTCCAACTAAACGCAAACCGGATGGAATAGCATGCCACTGCAAGATGCTGTGGTAGCCATGCTGGTTCAGTATGCCTTCAATTTTAAATAAATCCCCAACAGTGTCACCAGAAAAGCACCCCCACACCATCACACCTCCTCCTTCATGCTTCACGGTGGGAACCAGGCATGTAGAGTCAGTCCGTTCACCTTTTCTGCGTCGCACAAAGACAAAGATCTCAAATTTGGATTCATCAGATCCAAGCACAGATTTCCACTGGTCTAATGTCCATTCCTTGTGTTCTTTAGCCAAAACAAGTCTCTTCTGCTTGTTGCCTGTGCTTAGCAGTGGTTTCCTAGCAGCTATTTTACCATGTAGGCCTGCTGCACAAAGTCTCCTCTTAACAGTTGTTGTAGAGATGTGTTATGTTTCGGTAACTGAGGAGAAATGGCAAAATATAGCAAAAGCGGTAATACACCAGAGAGGCTGGAACCTATTGGATTGCAGTAACCTGAACTAACCACACAACTAGAGGTAGCCGTGGAGCATTCCTACGTTGATCCTAGACGCCTCGTCACAGCCTGAGAGATAACTACACCTAAAGGCAGAAAGATGAAAGCTATCTGCCCCAGAGCAGATCCCCAAAGAAAATAGGAAGCCCCCAAACATGTAATGGCGGTTAGACAAGAAGAAAGCACGGACACAGACAGAAAATAGAATGAGCAAACGCTGGTGCCCAATCTGTCTAGACAGAAAAGTACAGGAAAGGATACTCACTGCAATCCAACAAAAACCCTAACAAAAATACCAACACTTCTGATTGCCAAAAAACCTGAGATCACACGACCTCTTCCACCTAAATCAGATCTCTGGTGTAACAAAACGCTATTCAGCAAATAAAAGTAACAAAAGAGCACAATTGCAGCGCCAGACCCCCAAAAGGGGACAGGCTGCAGTCCACTGCAGGCAGCAAACCAGCAGAGAAAATCAAACAGAGAAAAAAAAAAAACAGCAAACACTTATCTGAAGAGAGCAGGAAACTAGCAGTGCTTCAAGCAAGACCAGAAGAACAATTGATAACCGGCAAGGCTGCTGGGAAATCAGGCCACTTATATCCTACCATTCATCGCCAGCTGAAGGCCATTCATTAATCAGTTCATTACCCTAAGCAACCACCGGAGGGAGGGAGCCCCAGCTCAGAAGCCGCCTCCAGCATATTCACAACAGAGATGTGTCTGCTGCTAGAACTCTGTGTGGCATTGACCTGGTCTCTAATGTGAGCTGCTGTAATCCTGCGATTTCTGCGGCTGCTGACTCGGATAAACTTATCCTCAGAAGCAGAGGTGACTCTTGGTCTTCCTTTCCTGGGGCTTTCATCATGTGAGCCAGTTTCTTTGTAGTGCTTGATGGTTTTTGCAACTGCACTTGGGGACACTTTCAAAGTTTTCCCAATTTTTCGGACTGACTGACCTTCATTTCTTAAAGTAATGATGGCCACTCGTTTTTCTTTACTTAGCTGCTTTTTTTCTTGCCATAATACACATTCTAACAGTCTATTCAGTAGGACTATCAGCTGTGTATCCACAAGACTTCTACACAACACAACTGATGGTCCCAACCCCATTTGTAAGGCCAGAAATCCCACTTATTAAACCTGACAGGGCACACCTGTGAAGTGAAAACCATTCCTGGTGACTACCTCTTGAAGCTCATCAAGAGTGTGCAAAGCAGTCATCAAAGCAAAAGGTGGCTACTTTGAAGAACCTAGAATAGAAGACATAATTTCAGTTGTTGAGCTAATGCTGCAGTGAGAGGTGGTGAAACGGTGGCGACAGTGCGCTTACCTCTCCTCCTTTTTTTTTTTCCGGGGCTCCTCAGGACACTGGAGCATCTCGAGCAGCATGCGGCAAATAGTGAGGAAGCGTGCGCACCGGAGGCCGATGGCCCTCAGAGTGCCTGGCGCAGCTTCCGCTAGTTCCGACGGGCAGCACGGCGGTATTCTACTCAGGGCGCACACGCATTCCGGAGGACGCTGGGGAGCGCTTGCGCCGGAAGTCACAGGCCGGGATGGCGCGAGCACCCGAAACTGCATACTGATGACGCAAATCCAGGGGTAAAAGGGGCGGTACCTATCTTGAGACTGGTGGGTGTTCCTGGAAGATTAAAGGGGACAGCACGAAGGCAGAGAACCGGCAACATGGAGGCTCTGTCACCAGAGCAGCTGCAGCAAGCCCAGCAGGAAAAGGTCTTGCCGCAGAAACCAGACAAGAAGCACTCATCACGGCCAAAGGATAGGAGGAATCAGATCCCCAGCAGCCACGCCGCAGCAGCAGTGAGGGCCACTAGTGTAGTGTACGGGCGGACCATCATGATACCAGGAAGGAGAGAGCCATAGTCTCTGGAGGAGACATTTCTGACATCCTCTGGATCTGGTACCCGTATAAAGCGTCCGTGTGGTGAGTGGATCTACGAGAAAGTGCAGTATGCTAAAGTCTGTTTCTTTCTCTTCTTGCTGTCTCCCTCTCGCTCTCTCTCTTATTGGTGGGATGCAGAGTAGGGGGTCCCTAGGAAGAATAAGGCGAAATTGAAGAATAGGGTATGCCCCTTATGTGAACAGCAACTCTGGTCAACATGTTCTAAAAAGTTATGCCAGGACTGTATAGAATGGACAATTTCAGAAGAAGCCCCTAATTTTTCAGCCTGCCAAAGATCCCTAATCCATTCGGAAGTGTGTAGGTCAGTTAGCACGCTGCAGGGTCCGAAAGTCAATGGCAGTAGGGGAAAGAGAGATCCAGTCTATCCCCTTTATTACATAAGTCCACAGTATCAGAGCCGGGGGACTCTGATCAGTCGGAGTTATCCATTAGCAGTTCTGAGGAAGAGTTCAGTTTCCCAGTTGAAGCAATGGATAAACTGATAAAAGCAGTACTGTCCACTATGGGGCTAGTGGATGAAAGAACCAAGAGGTCGGCACAGGATCTTATGTTCAGGGGTCTACAGAAGAAAAAACGTAGAACCTTCCCTGTGAATGAACAGTTACAGGGCCTCATTAAAAGGGAATTGGAGAGTCCGGGCAGAAGAACACAGGGGATTACATCCCTTAAAAGGAAATACCCTTTTGATGACTAACCATCCTCCTCCTGGGATAAGGCCCCAAAATTGGATGTGGCCGTTTTTAAGATCTCAAGGAAGTTTTCTCTCCCATTCAAAGACTTGGGTTCATTAAAAGAGCCACTAGATAGAAAAATGGATAGTTTCCTCAAAGCAGCCTGGGAATCCTCGGCAGGGGCACTAATGCCAGCCACTGCGGCTACTTGCGCGGCTAGATCTTTGAAGGTTTTCCTGGATATCCTCGAGGACCAGCTGGAGCAGCAAGTCCCAAGAGAAACCAGACTAGCTGCGGTCCCCACCATTAAGTCAGCAGCAACCTTTTTGGCAGATGCTTCAGCGGACTCAGAGAGATTGGCGGCCAGGTCAGCGGCTCTGGACAATGCTGGACGTTGGGCAGTCTGGCTGAAGTATTGGCCTGGAAATTTGTAGGCCAAGGTTAAACTCTGTTCTCTTCCCTGCCAAGGAAAATTTTTGTTTGGGCTGGCTCTGGATGAGATACTAGAGAAAGCCGGAGATAAGAAGAAAAGGTTTCCGAAAACAAGAGACAGACCTACAGAGAGCGGGACAGACCAGACAAGCAGTCCAAAGGAGGGAGAAGTTTCTTTCTTGTGAAGCCTTCCAGAGAGACCAAAAAGCCCCCCAATGACTTTTTCCCAGGTGGTGAGGATGCTCACTTAATTACTCTTGGCCTGGGAAAGAATTTCTTCCAGCACCTAGATCCTGCAGATTGTGGGGTCAAGCCTAAAATTGAATTTCCACAATCTCTCACCACAAACTTTTGTAGAGACACCAGTACAACCTTCTCAGCAAAAACAGAAGACCCTGGAGGACGAGATAATGTCATTGTTAGAAAAATATGTTCTGAAGGAAGTTCCCATAGGGGAAGGGTTCTATTCCCCCCTATTTCTGATAAAAAAAAAAACAGACGGCTCTTGGAGGACCATTATAAACTTGAAACGCCTCAACAGATTTTTAATAGTTGTTTAGTTGAAGATGGAGTCAGTAAGAACAGCGATAAACGTCCTCTTTTCACATTGTTACATGGCAGTCCTGGACCTCAAGGACGCATATTATCATATTCCCATCCGCGAGCAAGATCGGAGATTCTTCAGGGTGGTGGTGCAGATAAAATCTCGAGTATGTCATTTTCAGTACCGAGCTCTCCCCTCTGGGCTAGCAGTAGCCCTCTAGGTGTTCACGAAGCGGATTGCAGAGGTGACTGCTCATTTCCGGGAGAAGGACATTTTGGTGATACCGTATCTAGACGACTTTTTGAAAGTGGGGATTTCTCTTCTCCACTGTCAGGGACAAGTCAGGATTGTCGGGAGCGCTTTAGAAACTCTGGGGTGGTGTTTGAACCTGGAAAAGTTCAGGCTGGAACCAGTGACTGTACAAGTTTTTTAGGCCTTGTAATAGACTCAGTAACTTAAGAATGTTGGCTACCAGAGGAAAAACAAAAGAAAATCAAGGAACTAGTCTCGTCAGCAATGACGAAGCCAAGAATAACACTCAGGAGAGCAATGCTGCTGTTGGGGTCTCTTAACTGCCTGTATACCAGCAGTAAATTGGGCCCAGTTCCACACAGGAGATCTTCAGTGGTGTGTGCTAGAGAGCGACCTGGTTCTGCAGGGTCATCTAGAAGGGATGTTAACTCTCCCAGAGACAGTCACTCGGTCGCTCGGGTGGTGAATAGGGATCGATTCAGCTTACGGGGGAGTACCCTAGGTAATCAGAGCATCCAAAGTTGTCACAACAGATGCCAGTCCCTGGGGGTGGGGAGCCCACCTAGACTCTTTATGGATTCAGGGAGCCTGGGGTCGGGAAGAAAGGGATCTTTAGTCGAACAACTGGGAACTCCTGGGTGTCGAAAGGGCGTTGAGGGGGCTGTTACCTCATCTACAGGGTCATCATGTGAGGGTATTGTCGGACAATCGAGCCACAGTAGCCTACATAAACCACCAAGGGGGTACTTGCGCTCGTTCTCTAATGACAGTAGCAGAACGACATTTCCTCTCATTATCGGCCCTGCATATCCGAGGAACAGAGAATGTAAGAACGGACTTCCTAAGTTGGAACCAGCTAAGACAGGGAGAACGGTCCCTAAAGGAATCCGTGTTCAAACAAATTGTAGCCATGTGGGGGTCATCCCTGTTAGACTACTTTGCCTCAAAGCACAACAGGAAGGTCCAGAAGTTCTGTTACTTAAGCCCAGCGGACAATCCGTGGGCGATAGATGCTTTCAGGATAGAGTGGGCATCGGGGCTTCTCTATGCCTTTCCTCCAGTGTGCCTTATTCTGTCAGTTGTAAGAAAGATCAGGGAGGACAGAGCCACTGTAATTGATAGCTCCGTTTTGGCCAAAGAGGCCTTGGATCTACTGGCTGAAGGCAATGTCGGTAACGGATTCATGGGTTCTTCTGGAAGATCAAGATCTCCTGTCCCATGGATCTTTCCTCCATCCTCAGAGGTCCTGGCTGCATTTAACAGCCTGGAATTTGAGAGGTCACTTTTAGAGAGGAAGGGTTTCCTCTCTAGCCTAGCAAACACGTAACAGGGTCTCCAGAGACTTCGCATCCATACGCCCCTTCAATCATATTAATTATTCCAGACCAAAACATTGAAAGCCTAGGACATTCCCACATCATATGGAATATACCCGCCATATCTATATTACATCTTGGACATTCCAAGTTTTCCCTCAGCCCCATTTTGTGCATTATTAACGGTGATCTATATACTCTATAAATTACATAAATGTGCTATAGTCTTGCAGGTTCACTCATAGAGAGTTTGGGTGTATACTCCAATATAGTTTCCCATACGTCATCTTCTATATTTCCCACTTCTTCCCATTTATGCCTAGCTTTCAGTGGAAACCCCAAAAGGAAAGTATGCATCAAATCCCTGTACGTGCTTGAAATTACCCCCCTAGTGACACCTTCTTGACAGATGTACTCCAAAACCAGATCCGTCTCTACTACCAGTCTCTGTTGTGCTCTCTGGATTCTAATTGCATGTTTAATCTGCCCATAATGATACCATTCTGTACTTGGCAATAGGAACTCATTTTGTAGCTGCGTGAAAGGTTTAAATTCTTGCCCTTCCATTATTTGAAACATATATCTTATTCCTTTTTCTGTCCATTCTCATATAGTACCTACTTTTTTTTTTTTTTTTTTTTATCTCCGGCAGGTTGTTATTATTCCATATGGAGGTAAATTTGGTTAGTCCCGTTACTCTTCTCACCTTTTTAATTGTGTTCCATATTTTGTCTATAAGTTCTAACGTGGGCATTTCCCCCCCCAGCCTTTTAACGTTACCTCCCTCCAATCCCTCTAGTATCATCCTATCTCCAATACAGTGCTCCAACATTCCTTTAACAGAACCAGCAGACCCAGATCTTGACCACCCTCTAAAGTGCTGACTCTGAGCCGCTAGAAAATATATTTCTGGGTTTGGCAGTGCCATTCCACCTTCATCTTTAGGTCTCTGAAGGCTTTCCAACTTTATTCTTGCCGGTTTCTTCCCCCATACCAACGTTCTAATCATCCCATTCAAAGACTTAAACCTTTTTTTAGATATCCTGACAGGCGAATTATGTAAAAAATATAATAGTTTGGGCATCAGGATCATTTTATTATTATTATTATTATATTTATTTACCGTATATATTCATGTATAAGCCGACCCGCGTATAAGCCTAGGGTGAAAAATGATTATGCCCCCCATATGATGCTCCACAGATTATGCCCCCATATGCTGCACAGATTATGCCCAATATGCTCCACAGATTATGCTCCCATATGCTCCAGATTATGCCCAATATGCTTCAGAGATTATGCCCCCATATGCTCCAGATTATGCCCCCATATAGTACACAGATTATGCCCCGTATGATCCACAGATTATGCCCCTATATGCTCCAGATTATGCCCCCATATGTTCCACAGATTATGCCCCCATATGCTCCAGATTATGCCCCCATATGCTCCAGATTATGCCCCATATGTTCCACAGATTATGCCCCATATGCTCCAAATTATGCCCCCATATGCTCCAGATTATGCCCCCATATGTTCCACAGCTTATGCCCCCATATGCTCCAGATTATGCCCCCATATGTTCCACAGCTTATGCCCCCATATGCTCCAGATTATTCCCCCATATGCTCCAGATTATGCCCTATATGTTCCACAGCTTATGCTCCATATTATGCCCCCATATGCTCCAGATTATGCCCCCATAGGCTGCACAATTATGCCCCATAGTATAGGCCTCATATGCTGCTGCTGCAAAAAAAAAATGACATACTCACCTCTCGTCCCTGGGGGCCAGGTGCTGGGGTCCTGAGCAGGCGGGGACACTGGCGTGCTATGGGGGAAAGGTGCCCATGTCACCACTCGCTCAGGACCCCGGCACCTGAGATATTTACCTGTCTTCTCTGCACCGCTGCGCTGCTCCCTCGGTCTGACTCCTCTGGTTGTGAATGATCTGGCAGGGGGCGGGGCGCGCACTAACGACATCATCGCGCCCTCTGCCTGGTCACCTCAGAAAGACTTTTTTGAACCAGGGCTACCATCCAAGAACAATTGAAAACCAAATTACAAGAGCCACCAGAATATCAAGGAATCATCTGCTACATTACAAAGCTAAAGAAGAAAATAACCGGGTGCCTCTAGTGGTCACCTACAATCCAAGTCTGGAGATGCTAAGGGGAGCTGCACGGAAACTACAACCTTTACTACAAAAAGATGCCCGATTACAATCCATATTTCCAGACCCCCCACTACTATGTTTTAGGCAGCCCCCAAATCTAAGAAGCATCATTGTCAGAAGCTCCCTGTCCTCCCCAACAGCTGCAGGTACCTTTCCTTGCAAACAAAAGAAATGCAAAACCTGTGCATCTATAATGACCACGGACAGGATAAAGATCCCCAACTCCCATCAGGACTACAAGATACCAGGTACTTTCAGCTGCATCACATCTAATGTGGTGTACCTAATTATATGTACTAAATGTCCAACTGGGGGTCTGTATGTGGGGTAGACCGGGCAAAAACAAGGATGAATTCTCATCGCCACACAATAAGAGAAAAAAGAATGGATTTACCTGTGGCAAAACACTTTTGTATGCCCGGTCATAGCATGACGGATATGGAATTACTTGTATTAAAATCTAACTTCAAATCTGAGAAGGATAGAAAAGTCTGGGAATATAAACTTATGATGACCTTTGACACTCTTAGTGCTGGGATGAATATATCCCAGAGTTTTATGTCTTTATACAACAATTAAGGAATCTGCTTCCCTGACCTTTTAGGGTCATCACAACAGAATAGCAGACCCCAATCAGAGGGTAATAAAACTTTCACTCCTTATCTATGAACTAGTCATATTTATGTTAATCCCTCTGCCATAATGACAGTTCTGCTTCACGTCACTTGTCTTACCTATTGCATTATTCCTGTGTCCTTTTGTGCATATAAATATGTGATTCTTCAGCTTTTGTTTTAGTCTTTGCCTGATGAAGAGACCTGCGTAGTCTCGAAAGCTTGCAATTTGTTACCATCTTTTCAGTTAGCCATTAAAAGGTATCAACCACTGAGGACTCTCAAGTCTAAATATTTTTCTGGCACAGCTCAGTGATTCAGTCGGATCCCCCAAGAATAATAACAAATCGTCTGCATACAGAGCAATTTTTTCCTCCATTTCCCCATGCTTAAAGCCGTGAATTTCCCGATTCCCCCTAGAAAAATATTTAGAGTTGAGAGTCACTGCTTTGTGTACAAATATGTGATTCTTCAGATTTTGTATTAGTCTTTGCCTGATGAAGAGACCTGAGTAGTCTCGAAAGCTTCCAATTTGTTACCATCTTTTCAGTTAGCCATTAAAAGGTATCAACCACTGAGGACTCTCAACTCTAAATATTTTTCTATCTACTGGCTAACACGGTACAAAGATATACATCTTTACTGTACCGATTCCCCCTAATAACTGCAGCCAGTGGTTCAATTGCTACAGCAAAGAAGAGCGGGGACAGTGGACATCCCTGTCTGGTTCCCCTTTTCAAAGGAAAGGATGGGGAAATCGCTCCGTTAACTCTAACTTTAGCAGTAGGTTGAGAGTATAGCAATTGGACCCATTCTATAAATCTCGGCCCAAACCCAAATTTTTGCATGACTCTACATAGGTATTCCCATTGTACACAATCGAACGCCTTTTGGGCATCTAGTGAGGCGATCACTCTGCGACCTGAATTATCAGCTTGTATCTGGAGATTAAGGTATAGCCTCCTTATATTACCCGCTGTAGATCTATTAGGCGTGAATCCCGCCTGGTCTGGATGTATCAAGGAAGAAATGACCCCAGTCAGTCGGTTAGCTAAAACTTTTGCCAAGATTTTAATGTCCACCATTAATAGCGAGATTGGTCTATATGATTCGGGTATTCTGGGGTCCTTTTCCTCCTTGGGAATCACTACAATCATCGCTTCCCTCATAGAGGCCGGTAGTACCTTTTTCTCTTTAGCTTCTTCAAATACTTTCAACTATTTTAGGTAACAGCAGTTCTGCAAATTGTTTATAGATTTCTGACGGTAAACCGTCTAACCCCGGGGATTTCTCATTGGCCATGCCATGCAGCGCACTCTCCATCTCTTCCACAGTAATGGGAGAATCCAGCATGTCTTAATTCTCTTTACTCAACTAGGGAGCTTTCCCATGCTTAAGAATTTATCTACCTCTTCATTTCCTGCATTCTCCTCTGATGAGTATAGGTTTTCATAAAAGTCACTAAAAATATTTAATATCCCTTCCAAGTCATTAACCTTCTTCCCTTTTCCATTCACCATATGATAAATAAATGAGATACTCCTTTGTGCTGAGGCGATAACAGATAAAAGGTGACCCACTTTCTCCCCTTCGGCATAAAACCTTTCTTTTTGAAACGCCTGTCTTCTTGTCATTTTACCTAGTAAGATGTTATTAATCTGTTCCTGAGCTACTCTCAGTCCCCGTAGTGTTTCAGGTGTATCATTATGAAGAGCCTCTACCTCCGCTCTCTCCAGTGCCTCCAATTTTTCAATCTGCTCTTTTTAGTTTGTGATTTCCGCCTACAGATGTCTCTAAATAACAACCCTCTAAGAAAGGGCTTCATCGCATCCCATTCCACTAGTTTATCTGTGCTCCCATCATTATGAGTAAAAAATTCTTCTAACTCTTTCCCGATCCCTTGAACATTAAGGTATTGTATCCAAACAGGATGCATTTTCCACCCTTCCCTAACTATTCCTTTCTGTGACCCATATCCAATAGTCACCACAACTGGACTAAGATCAGAAATCACTCTGGGCAGATATTGTACCTCTCTTATCATGGCATCCGCCAATCCATCTGCTAGTGCCAAATCAATCCGCGACAATGTGCCATGTGTTGTGGAATGACATGAATAACACCTTTTCCCTTCATTCCTAACCCTCCATGTATCAATCAGACCAATTTCTTTAATAAAATTACCAAAGACTGTATTGGTGCTATCTTGTACATGCGGCCGCCTCTTATTTCTGTCCCAAAAAATATCTACCACATTATTATAATCTCCCATCATCAGCAACGGCATTCCTCCACTTCTCTCAGCATACTCCCTCATCACTCTGATCTTAGTACTAGAGTAAGGAGGGGGAATGTAAAGTGCTACTAAACATAACGGCCTTCCAAAAAATAATCCTTTAGCTGCTACCCCTTGTCCCTCTGGGTCAATATGTACATCTATTTCTTCAAAAGAGGTGGATCTATTAATTAAAATCAAGACTCCTCTAGAGTAATTAGAGAATGTAGAGTGGTATTCCCTTTGTATCCATCTTCTATTAGTAATATGGGTTGTTTCTTTCTGTAGATGAGTTTCCAAAAGACATATCACTGCCGTCCCCTGATCCTGCATGCATTTAAATATTGTCGCCCTACTGTTCTCCGACAAGCCTCTAACATTCCAACTTATAACTTTAAAACTACCCATTATTTATATTAGACACCATTCCCATCATTCTGCCTTTTCTTACTTCAACTGTCTCCCCCTTTCCCAATTCCCCCCTTCTTCCTCCTCTGCTTGCATGCTCTCCAAGAGCCATGGGTTTTTCACTCCCGTCAACCACACTTACCCAGTGTTTCAGTTTGCTCTCGTTATCTCTCTCCCCTTCCGCCGTGCATTTCTTTATTACCCCCACCACAGTTTGTTTCACTGTAAGTGCAGAAAGATAAAACCAAAAAAGGGGAAATTATAGCGACATATAGTATACATTAATATAACACAACTGTGGTTACAAACAATATTCATCTCCGCCATGCCCTCTGCCAGGGCTATATATATATATGAAATTCAAATATTTCGTATTGACTCCTTTCTTATTCCATCAATATTAGCCCATCAGCATGAATTAGATCACTTTCAAAACCCAAAAAATGAAAAAGTTAAAGTTATAGAGGTGGAATTCAAAAGTTAAAAACACTTCGTTTTCACACTTTGTATCACGGGTGTCTCCACCCCGGTCCATCCATGCTGATTGTCAAATGTTTCCTGTAAACTAGAAAAGAATCTGTTTACGAAGTGTCCTCAGCCAACCGCTCCATTAAAGGGAATCTGTCACCCCAAAATTGCCATATCAGATAAAGATATGGCTGAATAGTACGTCCCATAACTAAGCGAACGGTGGGTATCATATATCATGATACCCCCGTTTTCATATTAAAACTGCTGCCCTCCTGACCTGACTGCAGTGATTGACACCTACAATCACCAACTTTACAAAGGTATTTTGATATGAAAACGGGGGTATCATGATATATGATACCCACCGTTAGCTTAGTTATGGGACGCACTATTCAGCCATATCTTTATCTGATATGGCTATTTTGGGGTGACAGATTCCCTTTAAACATTATTTTGAATTTCGTGTCTATCTCTCACTCTTTGGCATTCAAAGACTTAGCTTTAACATCAATCCAATTTATGGCCTCCTCAGGATCCGTAAAAAAGAAAACCTTATCCATGGCTGCCACTCGCAGTTTAGCGGGGAACATCATTGAATATTTGGCGCCTAATTACCTCAGGCGTCTTTTTACCCCTCCAAACTGCATTCGTTGCTTCTGCACAGCTACCGAATAGTCAGGATATATGCAAATTCGTTGGCCGTTCATTGTGATCTCCTCCGATTCTCTTGCTGTACGTATAATGATATCTCTATCCTTATAATGAAGCAGCTTTGCAATAATAACACGTGGATTATTACCCGGGGATTGTGGCTGCATTGGTACTCTATGCTCCCGCTCTACTGCATAAAATTTGGTAAGGGAGTCTGCTCCGATCTGATCTCTCAGCCACTTCTCTATAAATTCAGTGGGATCCCTTCCCTCAGTCTTTTCCGGGAGACCAATGATTCTAATATTGTTCCTTCTGGAATGATTTTCCAGATTGTCATTTTTTGTCATAACCTCAGAAATTTGTTGCTTAATCTGCGTTTCCGATTTTTTTAAACTTATTGATCCAATCTTCTGCCTCTCCCACTCTATTTTCCACCTCTCCCGTCCTGGTATTAACCTTATGTATGTCCTTTTTATAGTGGCCACTTCAGACTGGACTCCCAAAACTTGCTGAGTTAGAGTAGTTAGTGCCTGCTTGCAGAAAGATACTACTGTAAGCACATCTTTAATAGTGGGGTTTTTCTGTATCTCCCCCTCCTCCTGTGCTGCCACCGCCATTTTCTCCCCCTCAGGGGTACTATTCTCTGGGGATTTTCCTCCTCCTTCCTTCTTCTCATGTAGCTCCATCCCTTCATCCCCCTCCTCCTCTCCCTCTGACTCTTGCTGCTTCCCATTTTCTCCACGGGCAAACCTTATTAACTTCTCAGCAGCGCTCATGTGATGCTGGCATGCAGCGTTAAGCTTGGCTGCTTCCTCCTTCTTCTCGGCGGCACCATCTTGGGAACTGCCGCCGTCCGCCCATCCCGGGTCTGTCTGCCTCCTCCCAGTCATTGCGGCTCACCCCGAGTCTCTCCTGCGTTCCCAGCGATCTACGGCTTCTCCCCCACCGTTCGGTCGGCTGAGGCTGGCAGTGGCGACGGCGGATCGCGAGTTTCCTTATGCAGCGGCAGGAGAGCGCTCTGAGATGCAACCGCTTACATCGGCTGTCAGGCTCCGCCCCCGAATATTCAATGATTTTTAATAGCACGCACAGTTGCAGCAGCCGCCGGGCGATCACGAGTGCCTGCTATTAAAGAGAACGAATATTCACTGCTCTCCACGCCCATGGGAGTGGAGAGCAGCGAATGTTCATTCCCTTTAGTAGCGAGCACAAGTGAACGCCTGGCAGCTGCAGGAAGCCTGCGGCTACGGCTAACACTGTGCTTTCTATTAAAGATCAGTGAATATTCACTGTTCCCACACGCCCATAGTCCCTGCGTGATGAGCAGTGAGTATTCCAGTAGCTGTCCTCTGCTTGTAGGCAGCACTTGACATCACTGTCTTGCTCTGCTTAAAAGCATAAATCAGCTGCTGACTACGGAACAGAATGCTGCAAGGGAGTGCAGGGAAGGTAAGTAGAATGTTTTTTTTTTTTTTTTTTTAATGTTCTTCTGATGGGGGCTATGCATACCAGGATAGGGATGAGGTCCTGCATGCCAGGATGGAGATGGAGGCCATGCTTACCAGCATGGGGGAGGAGGGGAACCTGCCTACCAGGATAGGGATGAGGGGGGCCATGCCTACCAAAATAGGGATGAGAGGGACCATGCATACCAGGATAGGGATGAGAAGACCATGCATACCAGGATAGGGATGAGGGGACCATGCATACCACGATAGGAATGGGGGGCCATGAATACCAGGATAGAGATGAGGAGACTATGCATACCAAGGTAAGGATGAGAGGGCCATGCATACCAGGATGGGGTGAGAGGACCATGCATACCAGGATGGGGATGAGAGGGCCATGCATATTAGGATGGGGATGAGAAGACCATGTATGTATTGCCAAGTTTTAACATTAAGGTTCGGATACAGCTTTAAAGAAGGCTACTACTTGCGATATAGCGCAATTTTATTTTAAAGTACAAAATGAAAGGAATAGTATGATTTAATAGTATGAATGCGTACACTTTTGTATATTTTAACATACAAAGGTTAAGTACATATAAATATAATAATAATAATCTTTATATAGCGCCATCATATTCCGCAGCGCTTTACAGTTTAACAGTTTCAAAACACAAGTCATAAGTAACAACGTTAACAATACAATAATTAAAGCAAAATCAGCCGCCCCTGCTCGTGAGAGCTTACAATCTACAATGAGGTGGGGGAGATACAAAGTACAGGTGTGTATATACAATGGTGTATTTACAATGATGGTCCAGCCATCTTGAGGGAGTGAGGGATGGATGGTGATAGTGAATGGGCTACACACACACACTTATACATAGAACGACTTTGATTAGTGAATATGATAGGCCGCTCTGAACAAATGTGTTTTGAGGGAGCGCCTGAAACCATGCAAATTGTGGATAGTCCTAATTTCTTGGGGTAGAGCATTCCAGAGGATTGGCGCAGCGCGGGAGAAGTCTTGGAGTCGGGAGTGGGAGGTACGGATTAGTGTAGAGGTTAGTCGAAAGTCGTTTGCAGAGCGCAGCAGTCGGTTAGGCCGATAGATAGAAATGAGGGAGGAGATGTAGGGGGTGCTGCACTGTGGAGACGGGCAGGGTGATAGAAATGAGGGAGGAGATGTAGGGGGTGCTGCACTGTGGAGAGCTTTGTGGGTGAGAACCAGTACTTTGAATTGGATCCTATAATGAATGGGCAGTGTTATGTTACGGTAGCTGAGGAGTGCAGGCAAAAAAGGAAATACACCAGAGCAGTTGGAATCTATGAGATTGCAGTACCCTGACTAACCACCGCAACTAGAGGCAGCCGTGGAGCGTTCCTACGTTGGTCCTAGACGCCTCGTCACAGCCTGAGAAACTAACTACACCTAAAGATAGAAATAGGAAAGCTATCTGCCCCGTAGCAGAACCCCAAAGATAATAGAAAGCCCCCAAACATGTAATGGCGGTTAGACAAGAGGAAATACTGACACAGAAAGAAAATAGTATGAGCAAACGCTGGGGCCCAAACTATCTAAATAGAAAAGGACAGGAAGGGTACTTACTGCAATCTCAGAAAACCCTGAAAAAACACCAACTCTACTAATTTCAAAATCACCTGAGATCACACGACCTCTACCACCTAAATTAGTTCTCTGGTGTAACAAAAACAGCAGCCACTGAAAAAACTGGAAAAAGCAAAAGTACAAAACACAGTGGCTGAACTAAACTGAGAGGGCAAAAGCCCCGGAGGTGACCCAGAAGGCCCCCACAGAAGTGCAGGACAAAATGCAAAAATATAGCAAAAACACAAAATAAGAAATTGTCTTATCTGATAGCAGGAGATGCAGACACGACACAGCAGGCTACAAGGGAAACTGGAAAGAAGGATTCAGACCAGAACAATTGATCACCGGCAACCCTGATGGGAAAATGATTCCCTTAAATAAGACCAATCAGTAACACCTGATTCCCAGTCCTCACAATCCTCACTAGTACCGCTTGTAACCACCAGAGGGAGCCTCTGCTCAGAACTCATCTCAAACCCATTCACAACAGTACCCCCCCTTGAGGAGGGGTCACCGAACCCTCATTTGAGCAACCAGGTCGGTCAGGATGAGTTCTATGATACGCACGGATAAGTCTCCTAGCATGGATGTCCGAAGCAAACACCCAAGAATTATCTCCCTGACCATAACCTCTCCATTTAACCAAATACTGGAGTCTTCGTCTAGAAAAACGAGAATCCAATATTTTCTCAACCACATACTCCAGATTGCCCTCAACCAAAACAGGGTCAGGAGGCACAGCAGCAGGAACCACTGGCTCAACAAACCTCTTCAACAAGGACTTGTGGAACACGTTATGGATCTTAAATGTCCCTGGAAGAAGCAAACGAAAAGAAACAGGATTAATAATCTCCATGATCTTATAAGGTCCAATGAACCTAGGCTTAAATTTAGGAGATGCTACTCTCATAGGAATATTCTTTGAGGACAACCAGACCAAGTCCCCCACTTTAAACCGAGGACCATCAGTCCTATGCCGGTTAGCAAACCGCTGGGCCTTCTCCTGAGAGAGGGACAACCTCTCCACTACTTGGTCCCAAATCTGCTGCATACGCTCAACAACAGAGTCAACACCTGGACAGACAGAAGCCTCCGTCTGTCCTGAAGAAAATCGAGGGTGAAACCCAGAATTACAGAAAAACGGAGACATCAAAGTGGCAGAGCTAGCCCTATTATTAAGAGCAAACTCAGCCAAAGGCAAAAAAGAGACCCAGTCATCCTGATCAGCAGACACAAAGCATCTTAGATAAGTCTCCAATGTCTGGTTTGTTCTCTCAGTTTGACCATTGGTCTGAGGATGAAATGCCGAGGAGAAAGACAATTGAACACCCAGTTTAGAACAAAAAGTCCTCCAAAATCTGGAAACTAACTGGACTCCTCTGTCAGACACAATGTTCTCAGGAATGCCGTGTAAACGAACCACGTGCTGAAGGAACAACGGCACCAATTCAGAGGAGGAAGGCAACTTAGGTAATGGCACAAGATGTATCATTTTGGAAAACCTATCACAAATTACCCAGATGGTGGTCATTCTCTGAGAAACAGGAAGATCGGAAATGAAATCCATAGAGATATGGGTCCATGGTCTCTTGGGCACAGGCAATGGCATCAACAAACCACTAGAGCGAGAGCAAGGCTTGGAGCGAGAGCAAGTCCCGCAGGACTGCACAAATTCCCTGACATCGCGAGACAAGGTAGGCCACCAAAAGGACCGACTAACCAAGTCTCTGGTACCAAAAATTCCGGGATGCCCAGCCAATGCGGAACAATGAATCTCAGACATCACACTCTTTTTCCATTGGTCCGGGACAAACAATTTTCCAACAGGGCAGCGCTCGGGCCTATCCTCCTGACACCCCTCCAGAGCAAGTCTCAAATTGGGCGAGATGGCGGAAAGAACTACACCCTCCTTCAAAATAACAGAGGGATCAGATAGCTCAGGAGAGTCCGCAAGGAAACTCCTCGAGAGGGCATCCGCCTTAACATTCTTAGTGCCAGGAAGAAAGGAAACCACAAAATTAAAACGTGTGAAAAACAAGGCCCACCTGGCCTGTCTAGGATTGAGTCGCTTGGCAGATTCCAGATAGACCAGATTCTTATGGTCCGTAAGGACCACCACCTGATGTTTGGCTCCCTCCAGCCAATGTCTCCACTCTTCAAAAGCCCACTTCATGGCCAATAACTCCCGATTACCCACGTCATAATTACGTTCAGTAGGAGAAAATTTTCGAGAGAAAAAGGCACAAGGGTTACTTTTAGAGGTCTCTGGATCTTTTTGGGACAAAACGGCACCTGCCCCAATTTCAGAGGCATCAACCTCCACCTGAAATGGCAGAGAAACATCAGGCTGCCGTAGAACAGGAGCAGAAGTGAATCTCTGCTTAAGTTCCTGAAACGCAGAGACTGCCTCAGGAGGCCAATTCACCACATCAGAACCCTTTCTGGTCAAATCAGTTAATGGTTTAACAATAACGAGAAATTACCAATAAATTTACGATAAAAATTGGCAAAACCCAAAAATCTCTGAAGAGCCTTTAATGAAGTAGGTTGGACCCAATCACAGATGGCCTGAACCTTGACCGGGTCCATTTCAATAACAGATGGGGACAAAATGAATCCCAGAAATGAGATCTTCTGTACGCCAAAAAGACACTTTGATCCCTTCACATACAGAGCATTCTCTCTCAAAATCTGGAATACAGTTCGAACATGTTTCACATGAGAGTCCCAGTCATTAGAAAAAATCAAGATATCATCCAAATAAACAATCAGAAACTTGTCCACAAAATCCCTGAAAATGTCATTCATGAAGGACTGGAAGACGGAAGGAGCATTAGTGAGCCCAAAGGGCATCACAAGGTACTCAAAATGCCCTTCAGGGGTGTTAAATGCCGTCTTCCATTCATCCCCGTGCTTAATGCGAATAAGGTTATACGCCCCCTGAGGTCAAGCTTGGTAAACCAAGTAGCGTTTTTCACCCTGGAAAACAGGTCAGAAATCAAGGGTAACGGGTATTGATATTTCACAGTAATATTGTTCAAGAGACGATAATCAATACACGGCCTTAATGAACCATCTTTTTTGGCCACAAAGAAAAAACCGGCACCTAAGGGTGAAGAGGATGGTCTGATATGACCCTTCTCCAATGATTCCTTGATATAAGACCGCATAGCGTCATGTTCAGGTACAGACAAGTTAAAAAGGCGACCCTTAGGGAATTTACTACCTGGCACTAATTCAATAGCGCAGTCATAGCTCCTATGGGGAGGTAAGGATGCAGATTTACTTTCGCTAAACACATCAGAAAAATCAAACAAAAAGTCAGGAACATCCTCAGCCTGGGGAGAGGCAGAAAAAACAGGAGTGTTGGCACTAACACATTGGCAGCCCCAACTGGTTACAGACACAGATTTCCAATCGAAAACAGGATTATGAGACTGTAACCAAGGGAAACCCAGCACTATAATGTCATGCAGATTATATAGAACCAAAAATTTGCAGCACTCCTGGTGATCAGGTTCAACCCTCATTATCACCTGAGTAGAAAACTGGGGTTTATTCTCAGCCAAAGGGGTAGAATCGATCCCCAGTAAAGGAATAGACTTCTGTAGGGGTATCAAGGAAAACCCACAACGTTTAGCAAAATCATAATCCATCAGGTTAATAGCTGCTCCAGAATCAACGAAAGCCTGAGCAGAAAATGAGGACAGAGAGCATATCAGAGTGACAGTTAATAAAAACTTAGTCTGAACACTACCCAAGACAACTGAGCGTGCAAAATGTCTTCCCCGCTTAGGGCAGACTGAAATAGCATGAGAGGCATCACCACAGTAGAAACATAACCCATTGCGCATTCGAAACTCATGACGCTGTGCCCCAGACACCACTCCATCACACTGCATGGGCTCAGCAGCTGGCTCACAAGGCAACACCACTCCACGCATACTTCTCCGCTCACGCAAACGTCTGTCAATTTGAATTGCCAATGACATAGAATCATTGAGACCAGAGGGGACAGGGAATCCCACCATAACATCCTTTACATTATCCGACAGACCCTTCCGGAAAAGGGCCGCCAAAGCGTCGTCATTCCATTTGGTCAGGACTGCCCAGCTACGGAATCTCTGACAGTATAACTCAGCGTCATCAAGCCCCTGATTTAATGCCAACAAGGCTTTTTCAGCTTGATCAGTGACATTAGGCTCATCGTACAATAACCCCAAAGCCTGAAAAAATGCATCAACATCACTCAAAACAGGATCCCCAGGTATCAGGGAAAAAGCCCAATCCTGAGGATCGCCGCGCAGGAGAGAGATGATAATTTGAACCTGCTGCGCTGCGTTTCCTGAGGACTTAGATTTTAAGGCAAGAAACAATTTACAATTATTTTTGAAATTCTGAAACTTAGTTCGATCCCCTAAAAACAAATCTGGCATGGGGATCCTAGGTTCCACAACAGGCAACCTAGCAAGATATGCAGCAATACTCTGAACCTCAGTGGCAAGCTGATCCACACGGCCAGACAACTGTGCAAACTCCATTGGGAGAAAAGATCCTCCCCAGCACCCAGAGATACAGAGGGAAAAAAAAAAAAAAAAATGCAACAAACAGAAAAATATCTCTGACAACTTTTCTACCTTCAAAATATTTTTTCCCTTCTGTGAGTACCATACAATTTTTATGGCCGGTGATACTGTTATGTTACAACGGTAGCTGAGGAGTGCAGGCAAAAAAGGAAATACACCAGAGCAGTTGGAATCCATGAGATTGCAGTACCCTGACTAACCACCGCAACTAGAGGCAGCCGTGGAGCGTTCCTACGTTGGTCCTAGACGCCTCGTCACAGCCTGAGAAACTAACTACACCTAAAGATAGAAATAGGAAAGCTATCTGCCCCGTAGCAGAACCCCAAAGATAATAGAAAGCCCCCAAACATGTAATGGCGGTTAGACAAGAGGAAATACTGACACAGAAAGAAAATAGTATGAGCAAACGCTGGGGCCCAAACTATCTAAATAGAAAAGGACAGGAAGGGTACTTACTGCAATCTCAGAAAACCCTGAAAAAACACCAACTCTACTAATTTCAAAATCACCTGAGATCACACGACCTCTACCACCTAAATTAGTTCTCTGGTGTAACAAAAACAGCAGCCACTGAAAAAACTGGAAAAAGCAAAAGTACAAAACACAGTGGCTGAACTAAACTGAGAGGGCAAAAGCCCCCGGAGGGGACCCAGAAGGCCCCCACAGAAGTGCAGGACAAAATGCAAAAATATAGCAAAAACACAAAATAAGAAATTGTCTTATCTGATAGCAGGAGATGCAGACACGACACAGCAGGCTACAAGGGAAACTGGAAAGAAGGATTCAGACCAGAACAATTGATCACCGGCAACCCTGATGGGAAAATGATTCCCTTAAATAAGACCAATCAGTAACACCTGATTCCCAGTCCTCACAATCCTCACTAGTACCGCTTGTAACCACCAGAGGGAGCCTCTGCTCAGAACTCATCTCAAACCCATTCACAACAGGGCAGCCAGTGTAAGGACTGGCGAAGAGCGGACGTGTCCGAGTACCGATTAGCCAGATGGATGACCCTGGCTGCTGCATTAAGGATGGACTGGAGAGGGGATAGTCGAGTAATGGGGAGGCCAAGTAATAGAGCGTTGCAGTAGTCCAGGCGGGAGTGGATCAGGGCGACAGTGAGGGTTTTTGTTGCTTTCCATTGTGAGAAAAGGGTGGATTCTAGAGATGTTCTTTAGGTGTAGGCGGCAAGAGCGGGCAAGAGATTGTATATGGGAGGTGAAGGGGAGATTGGTGTCAGACATAACACCAGACAGCGAGCCTGCTGCCGGGGTGTTATTATGGTGCTGCCCACAGAGAGGGAAATGTCAGATTTAGGGAGGTTAGTAGATGGCGGGAGCAGACGGAGTTCAGTCTTGGAGAGGTTAAGTTTCAGATAGAGAGTGGACATGATGTTGGAGACTGCGGACAGACAGACGGTGGCGTTCTGTAGAACAGCAGGGGTAAGGTCGGGGGATGACGTGTATAGTTGTGTGTCATCAGCATAAAGATGGTACTGAAAGCCAAATCTTCTGATGGTCTGTCCAATTGGGGCCGTGTAGAGAGAGATGAGAAGGGGGCCAAGGACAGATTCCTGGGGTACACTGACAGTGAGAGGAAGAGGAGATGATGTGGAGCCAGAGAACGAAACACTGAAGGAGCGGTCAGAAAGATAGGAAGAGAACCAGGAGAGAACAGTGTCCTTAATACCTAGTGACTGGGGCCTAGACAGTAGGAGACAGTGGTCAACAGTGTCGAAAGCTGCAGAAAGGTCGAGTAGAATGAGCAGAGAGTGGTCGCCGTTACGTTTTGCTGTCAGAAGGTCATTGGTCACTTTTATGAGTGCAGTTTCAGTCGAATGTAGGGGGCGGAAGCCGGACTGTGAAGGGTCTAGGAGGGAGTGAGTGGAGAGGTAACGGGTGAGGCAGGAGTAGACTAGGCTCTCCAAAAGTTTAGAGATGAAGGGGAGATTGGAGACCGGTCTGTAGTTGTTTGTGCAGGAAGGGTCGAGAGCGGGTTTCTTTAGTAATGGAGTAATGATGGAGTGTTTGAAGGAGGATGGGAAAATGCCAGAGGAGAGTGAGAGATTAAGGCTAAGTTCACACTTTGCGGAATTGCCTCGGAAATTTCCGCGGCAATCCCGCACTTCTCCCGCGGGAAATACGCACGTTTTTTGTATGCGTATTCCCGCCAGAATAATAGCGTTTTGCAAGCGTAATTAGCTTGCAGAATGCTAGCGTTTTCCTAGCGATCTGTAGCATCGCTTGGAAAACTGATTGACAGGTTGGTCACACGAGTCAAACATAGTGTTTGACACGTGTGACCAACTTTTTACTATTGATGCCGCCTATGTCGCATCAATAGTAAAAAGATCTAATGTAAAAATAATAAAAAAAATAATAAATAATGATATTCTCACCTTCCGGCGGCCCCCGCAGCCTTCCCGCCTTCAGCGACGCTCCCGGCAACTCCCAGTCCCAAGGATGCATTGCGACAAATCACACCGATGACGTAGCATCACGCGAGACCGCTACGCCATCTGGGTGATTCTCGCAAAGGACTCTTGGGACCGCTAGTTGCCGGGAGCGTCGCTGAAGGCGGGAAGGCTGCGGGGGCCGCCGGAAGGTGAGAATGTCATTATTTATTATTTTAATTATTGTTTTACCAGGGATATGGTACCCAGGGTCTGGAGGAGAGTCTCCTCTCCTCCAGACCCTGGGTACCACCGCACATGAACCGCTTACATTCCGCAAAATTAATGAACATGTTGCTATTTTTTCCGCGAAGCGTTTTTTTCGCGGAAAAAAAACGCAACATGTGGCCAAAACATGCGGAATCAATTAACATGTATAGGATGCTTAATGCTTGCGTTTTTTTTGCGTTTTTACCGCGGAAAAAACGTGAAAAAAATGCAAATATTCCTGAATGTGTGCACTTAGCCTAGAGATTGTAGTTAGGTGAGTTGTGACAACTGGAGAGAGACTGGAGGAGATGTGAGGGCACGGGGTCAGTAGTGCATGTAGTCGGATAAGAGAGGAGTCTGGAGACTTTTTCTTCTGTGATGGGATCAAATGTGGAAAGTGAGCCAGGGGAAATGCAGGGAGGGATGGGAGTCACTGCACTTGGTGGTTGAGAGCAGATTTCCTGACGGATAGTATCTATTTTTTCTATAAAGTGGGAGGCCAGGTCGTCAGCACAAATGTCTGTGATAGGGGCTTGTGCTTTTGGCCTGAGGAGGGAGTGAAAAGTGTCAAAAAGTTTCTTGGGGTTGTTGGCTAGTGAGGAGATCAGGGTGGTGAAGTAGGTCTGTTTGGCGAGGTGAAGGGCAGCGTTATAGGTTCTTAACATGAATTTAAAGTGGATGAAGTCTTCTGGTGTGCGGGTTTTTCTCCAGAGGCGTTCAGCATTCCTAGAGCATCGCTGGAGAAGGTGAGTTTGCGATGTGAGCCAGGGCTGTTTTACTGTGTGTTTGGAAGTTCTGAGGGTGAGCGGTGCTACTTGGTCAAGGGTGCTTCTAAGAATGTCATTGTAGTGATGAACTGCCAGATCAGGACAGGAAAAGAGGAGATTGGGGACAGCGATGAGTGTAGGGAGTCTGAAAGTGTCTGAGGGTTAATGGCTTGTAGATTTCTGAATGAGTGGTAGGTAGGAGTGCGCTGGGGTGGTTGAGGATTTGTGAGCGTGAAGGAGAGAATGTTGTGGTCAGAGAGTGGAAGCTGTGAGTTATTTAGGTGGGAGATTGAACAGAGGCGGACAAAGACCAGGTCAAGGGTGTTGCCATCCTTGTGTGTCTCAGAGGTTGAAAGCTGTGAGAGACCTAGAGAAGTGGTTAGTGATAGAAGCTGAGATGCAGATGTGGAAGTAGGGCTGTTAATGGGGATGTTGAAGTCTCCAAGGATAAGGGTTGTTAGTTCTGAGGAAATGAAGTGCGGCAGCCAGGCTGAGAAGTGGTCAAGGAACTGGGTGGGCGAGCCTGGGGGCCGATATATGACCGCTACTTTGAGGGAGAGGGGACAGAAGAGCCTGATGGTGTGGACCTCAAAAGAAGGGAATGAGAGTGATGGAATTGGGGGGATGACCTGGAAAGTGCATTGTGGGGACAGGAGTATGCCAACTCCACCACCATGTCTGTATGCGGGTCTCTGGGAATGGGAGAACTGTAAACCACCATAGGAAATGGTAGCAGGGGAGACAGTGTCAGAATCCTGAATCCAGGTTTCAGTGAGGGCCAACAGATTAAGAGAGTGGTTCAGAAAGTAGTTGTGCAGGAAGGATAGCTTGTTGCATGCAGACCGTGGATTCCAGAGGGCACAATTGAAAGAAGGAGATGAGGGAGTGCAAGTAATATTAATAAGATTATTATGGTTTCGGTATGAGGTAGGGTAGGGATTGAGGTTGGGGGATGGTGGACCAGGGTTGGGGGAGATGTCCCCTGAAATCAGTAGGTATAGGAAGATAAAGAGCAAGTAGTTGGTTTTTTCTGTGATGTGTTTGGGCAAGATGGGCTGAGGTTTTTCAGGAAGGTGAGGAGTGCATGGGAGCTGTACATGGGAGAGGGAAGGATAGAGGGGCTGATGTGTATGAGTCGTGATGGAGGGAGGATGGGGTGGTGAATGTGGATGGCAAGGGAACACAGGAGGAAATAGATAAAGTACATAATGAAAAAGAAGGCAAAGTGTGGGGTACCTGATTCCAGCCCTGATTAACTGCCATGAATAACTGCCGTTATTAATTACATTTAATGATTAAGTAGATATGCTTACATCATCTCTCACCAAGAGGCTTTTAAAACATCATCCGTCTGGAATGAGAAGCAACACCAAGACAGAGAACCCCTGGCAAATTCACAACCCTGCATGGGTGTCCCCAATTATGCAGGTATCAACACTGTACACATACAGGTACCCAAGTTTTTGCTTCTGTCTGTCATGTTTCTCTGGCCTTATATAGTGATTTGCACTTTGTGTAACTCTGATTTCACCCTGCCCTTCAAGTGGCCAGCTTTCAAGGTAGGATGAACGAGACACCAGGTGAACATTAAACAATGAGAAAAGCCCACATGGATTAAAGGTACTGTCACACTAAACGAGATCGCTAACGAGATCGCTAATGCATCACCGATTTTATGACGCAGTAGCGATCTAGTTAGCAACGCAGCTGTGTGTGACATGTAGCAGCGATGTGGCCCCTGCTGCGATGTCACTGATCGCTCATGAACGTTCTGAGCCGTTTTTTTTGTCATTGGTGTCCCGCTGGTGAGCCTGAATCGCTGAGTGTGACACCCTTTATGAACGACTTCACCAGCGTCGCAGGTGGGACTAGGTTTTCCCAACAACCACAGAGGTCATTATACAGATCGCTGATGAGTTGTGTTTGGAATCTAACTAGTGATCACATAGCGATCACACCAGCGATCTCGCCAGGTCGTGTCGTTGTTGTGATAGCTGGTGCGATCGCTAAGTGTGACAGTGCCTTTAGATAAAACCACCACAGACAGAGGTTAAGTAAACCTTAATGTTTTACAATAACAAACAGATAGAAACTTAGAACTGTTTGTGAGATGAAATTGTTTCAGGTAATATACAAACAGTTCTCAAGATTGTGTCACTATGAGCATTGTCTGTCTGTCTGAACTGTATGACCAGAAATGCTGCTCTTGTAATGGGCTGTATGCATTCTGTATATTTCAATATGGACTCAAAATATCCATTATATTCACATTACACATGTATACCTGGATTGGGGAAAAATATACACCAGGATAGGGGGGATATTAGTAGAGAATTTACAACATTTTTTTTTTCTAATTTCCTCCTCTAAAATCTAGGTGTGTCTTATGGTGCAGTGCGTCTTATAATACAAAAAATACGGTAAATAATATTTCCCACATGTTTACTTTACATCAACACAATTTTGGAAACATACTTTTTTTGTTAGGAAGTTATAAGGGTTAAAAGTTGACCAGCGACTTATCATTTTTACAACAAAATTTGCAAAACCATTTTTTTAAGGTACCACCTCACATTTGAAGTGACTTTGAGGGGCCTATATGAGAGAAAATACCCCAAAATGACACCAATCTAAAAACTGCACCCCTCAAGGTGCTCAAAACCACATTTAACAAGTTTATTAACCCTTCAGTTGCTTCACAGGAATTTTTGGAATGTGCAAGAAAAAAATAAACATTTACCGTATTTTTCGGACTATAAGACGCACCCAGGTTTTAGAGGTGGAAAATAGGGAAAAATATATTTGAAGTAAAAAATGTGGTAAAATATTTAATAACATACTATTATATGTGGTGTTATTATATATAATAGTATGTTATTATGTAGGAAGCTACGGGTAGAAGATGGTGCTGCGGGACCAGTGTGGTGTCTGTTAACTACTATGTCAAGACGCTGGAGGGTGAGTATAAGGCCGGGGTCACACATGCGAGAAACTCGCACGATTTTTGTGCGAATCTCTCTCGTGAACACCCAGCACTGCCGCTGGCACTCAGACTGGAGCGTGCGGCTGCATAGAAATACATGCTGCATAGAAATACATGCAGCCGCACGCTCCGGTCCGAGTGCCGGCGGCAGTGCCGGGTGTTCATGCGAGAGATTCGCACAAAAATTGTGCAAATTTCTCGCGTGTGTGACCACGGCCTAACAATGGGGGCATAGGGCTTATATTTAAAGCCACACTCCAGCACTGATAACACTGGAGTGCTGCTTTAAGATCCCATGGGAGAACTATAACTCCCAGCATGTCCTGCAGATCCTATGGCATGCTGGGAGTTATAGTCCACCACAGAATGGCAGAGTGCTTTTTAATGTGCTGTATTTACTAACCTTTTAATTATGTTTTTTTCTTGTACAGTGTGTCTGAAGGACCTGTGATGACATCATGAAGAGGCAGGGCTTTGTGTGGTCATGTGATGCTCCAGCCCGCCCTCTTCATGACCTCATCACAGGTCCTCCACAGGAGCATTCGGCATGGCATCAGCACAGCTCCTGTGCTGTCAGGTATGCGATGCCTCCTGCTGTACTCTGCTCCTGCCGCCTCCTTCTACTTCCAACACAGATCTCCCCAGCTGCTGCAGGAATCAGGCGCTGAGGAACCATGTGGCTCTGTCATTTGCTGCTCCCCGCTCACTGCTCAGCTGATAGGTGGGCGGTGAAGCGGCTAATTAATATTCACTGCACTTAAGTATCGGGACCAGTGGTTTCCTCAGCGCTGGATTCCTGCAGTGGAAGGGATATTTTCCTGCCTCCTGCGATCCCACTCCACCGCTGCCCTCTGCCCCCTCCCCACATGTTACATTCCGACCATAAGACGCACCCACACTTTCCTCCCAAATTTGGAGGAAAAAAAGTGTGTCTTATGGTCCGAAAAATACGGTACTTACACAAAAATTTTCTTTTAGACCTTTTTTTTTTTTTTTTTTAACTTTCGAAAGGATTACAGGAGAAAATAGACCATACATTTTATTGTGCAGTTTTTCCTGAGCCTGTCGATACCCCATATGTAGGGGAATTGTACTGTTTGGGCACACAGCAGGGCTCGGGAAGGAGCGCCATTTCACTTTATGAATGTAAAATCTTCTGGCTAACTAGCGGATGCCATGTCATTTTTGAAGAGTACCTAATGTGCCTAAACAGTGGAAACCCCGTATAAGTGACTCCATTTTGGAAACTAGAAAACTAGACTCCTTAGGGAACTTATCTAGATGTGTATTGAGCACCTTGAACCCACAGATGCTTCACAGAAGTTTATAAAGTAGAGCCGTGGAAATAAAAAAAATCACATTTTTCCCAAATTTTTTAGCTCCGTATTTTGCATTTTCATAAGGGTAACAGGACAAATTACTCCATACAATTTGTTGCGCAATTTCTCCTGAGTACACAGATACCTCATATGTGGTTGAATACTACTTTTGAGGCACAGTGCAAAGCTCAGAAGGGAAGTAGTGCCATATTACAGTGCAGATTTTGCTGCACTTGTTTGAAGGTGCCATGTTACATTGGCACAGCCCTGAGGTGCCGGAACAGCAGAACCCCCCCATGAGTGAACCCATTTTACCAATTAAACCTCTCAATTCATCTAGGGGTGCCGTGATTATATTGACACCACAGGTGTGTCACAGACTTTTATACCATTGAGCAGTGAAGAAAAAATAATTTACATTTTTACTACCAAGATTGTGTTAGCTGCAAGTTTTACATTTTCACACTGGGAAATGGGTAAAAATGGCACCAGAATTTGTCCCCCAATTTCTTCTGAATGTAGAAATAACCATTTGTGGGTCTACAGTACTACTTTGCCATATAGAGTGACTCGGGAAAGATGGAGCGTTATTTGCTTCCTGGAGCGCTGATTTTCCTAGAGTAGTTTGCGGATTCCATGTAAAGAACCCCTAATTTTGTGTTTTCCAGAAACAGGCAGCAGTGGATGTTGCTAAGTGAAAATTGCAAACTGCCGTTGTAGTAGTGACCAGTACGTTTCAGTCACCAGTACATTATGCCCAGCTCATGATTCTGTAAATTAGGCAGGTTCTCATCACTACAGAAATGCCAAACGTGGGCGCTAAATGTTGTTTAGGCACATTTGGGGCTCAGAAGGGAAGGGGTGAATTTGGAGTTGGGATCGGAGAATTTGCTTAATTTCTGTGGGGAGTGAGGAGCCATTTAGCTTTTCCAGCACCATTATGCTACCAGTAACGTGGAAGCCGCCTATATTTCTTTTAACAGATGACAGGTTGTCACGCTGTCTAATGATATGTATACAATGTCAGTAAACTATTAATACAGGAACAACACTCTATACAACAACTAGTATAGCAACATCAGCATGTAAGTATAGAATAGATTTACCTGACACGATATCTGCTGAACTCAGGGTTAATCTTGAGGACTTGATGAGCTGAAACAGGAAAGAGGTGGACCGGGATCTAACCTGACCCTAAACTGGGGTCCTAACTAATCCCTCACCTTGGAGGTACTGATAATGGTTCAGAGGTCCAAGTCTCCAACCTAACCCTGTCTCCTATCAGACCCTGAACCCTGTAATCAGTCCTAAGAAGGATCCTGACTACCACCAAAGGGATATGGGCTGATCTTAGCTAAATACACAGATTAGACATATAAGACAGACAGGATAACACTCGCTTGCATACATACTCAAACACCAAAGGAACATAAATGGTATGGGAAATAAACTCTAACCAAGTTGAGCTTAGAACAACTAAGGAGCTCACAACTAAAGTCTATACAGATTCATTCCTATCTGTGGTCTGCATGAAGGTTTCACTGGCAACTCCCCAAGCAGACAACCAGAAATTTAAAGGAGACCAATCAACAAATAATCAATTGCAGCTGGGAGAAACTGCACCCAGTCCCAGCACCGAGCACAGACAGAATTAACTCCCTAGCTGCCAAACACAAAGAAACAGCAGCTCAGCTGTGAGAAGTCAAAATGTGCAACCGCGACGATCTTCGTGGCAATGCACACATGACAGTACCCCCCCTTCTACGAGGGGCCTCCGGACCCTCAGGGCCAGGCCTGCCCGGGTGAGTTCTGTGGAAGGTCCGAACCAAACGATCTGCGTTAACATCAGACGCAGGGACCCACTTCCTCTCCTCTGGACCATACCCCTTCCAATGCACCAAGTACTGAAGGGACCGGCGATTCAGACGTGAGTCAATGATCTTTGATACTTGAAATTCCAAGTTACCATTGACCAACACAGGAGGAGGAGGTAGAGGTGACGGTATGACTGGTGCCACATACCTTTTAAGTAATGACTTGTGGAACACATTATGAATTTTAAACGTAGGAGGGAGGTCCAGACGAAATGCCACAGGATTAATTATGGAACTGATCCTGTACGGCCCGATGAATCTGGGACCCAGTTTCCAGGAGGGCACTTTAAGTTTTATATTCCTGGTAGACAACCATACCAGATCGTTCACATTCAGATCTGGACCAGAAACTCTCCTCCTATCAGCCATACGTTTGTAACGGTTCCCCATCGCACTCAGATTATTCAATACACCTCTCCACACAGAAGCAAGTGACGACGAGAAACGCTCCTCCTCAGGAACCCCAGAAGGGCCCCCCCCATTGAAAGTACAAAACTGGGGATGAAAACCATATGCCCCAAAAAACGGGGACTTACCAGTGGACTCGCTCCGCCTGTTGTTAAGAGTGAACTCTGCCAGAGGCAAGAAAGAAGACCAGTCCTCTTGGTTCTCTGAGACAAAACACCGGAGATATGTCTCTAAGCTCTGATTCAGACGCTCTGTCTGACCATTGGTCTGCAGATGAAAAGCCGAGGAAAATGACAATTGCATCCCCCGACGTAAACAAAATGCCCTCCAAAATTTGGACACAAACTGAGACCCCCTATCTGACACCACATCAGAAGGCAACCCATGAAGTCTAACGATCTCCCTAATGAACACCCGCGCCAGAGTTTTAGCATTAGGGAGTGCAGGAAGAGCAACGAAATGTGCCATCTTACTGAACCTGTCAACAACCACCAGTATGACAGTATTCCCTGACAACGGAGGAAGGTCCGTAATGAAGTCCATAGATAAATGAGTCCATGGACGCTCCGGAAGTTTCAAGGGTAAAAGGGTCCCAGACGGACGGGTATGAGGGGTTTTAGAGCGAGCACACACCCCACATGACGCGACAAAAGTTATAACATCTTTATTAGCATTAGGCCACCAAAACCGGCGAGAAAGGAGATCTAAAGTAGCCTTACTCCCTGGATGTCCTGCTAGAGCAGAATTATGATGTGCCTCAATAACCTTTTGTCTCAACAGATTTGGGACAAACAGTCTCCCTGGAGGTCCTGCAGGGGCGTCCCCCTGAGCCTCTAACACCTCCTCCTCAAGCTCAGAAAATACAGCCGACACTACCACCCCCTCCTGAAGGATAGGACCCAGGTCATCCGTTTTCCCGGCCCCTGGGAAACTGCGAGACAAGGCATCAGCCTTTACATTCTTAGACCCCGGGCGATAAGTGACGACAAAATTAAACCTGGTAAAAAAACAACGACCATCGAGCTTGTCTGGAATTCAGACGCTTAGCGGATTCCAAATACAACAGGTTCTTGTGATCAGTAATAACGGTAACCGGGTGGACTGCCCCCTCCAAAAAGTGACGCCATTCTTCAAAAGCTAACTTAATGGCCAAAAGTTCCCTATTGCCGATATCATAATTCCTTTCGGCGGACGACAATTTCTTAGAAAAGAAAGCGCACGGATGCCATTTACCAGGGGACGGACCCTGGGACAATATAGCACCCACCCCTACGTCAGACGCATCCACCTCCACAATGAACGGCTGAGATGCATCTGGTTGGATGAGAACGGGTGCCGAAGCAAAACATTTCTTCAAAGAGGAAAAGGCTTGGCAAGCTTTGTCCGACCATTTAGAAAAATCCGTCCCTTTTCTTGTCATGTCAGTGAGAGGTTTGACGACAGATGAGAAATTACAAATAAATTTCCGGTAGTAGTTAGCAAACCCCAAAAAACGCTGCAGAGCCTTAAGATCCCCTGGCTGATCCCATTCAAGCACTGCTCTCACCTTTTCAGGGTCCATACGGAAACCGGAGGCTGACACCAAAAAACCCAAAAACTGAAGTTCCTGTACGGCAAATACACACTTCTCCAGTTTGGCGTATAATTTATTGTCTCGCAAGATCTGCAACACCTGTCTCACATGCTCCTGATGAGACACAAGATCTGGCGAGTAAATTAAAATGTCGTCCAAATATACAACCACAAACAGCCCCACAAGGTGACGAAAAATGTCATTAACAAAATGTTGGAATACTGCTGGTGCAGTAGTCAGACCAAAAGGCATGACTAGGTTCTCATAATGTCCCTCCGGCGTGTTAAACGCCGTTTTCCACTCATCCCCCTCTTTTATCCTAATCAGATTATACGCTGTTATGTTTCGGTAGCTGAGGAGTGCAGGTAAAAAGGAAATACACCAGAGCAGTTGGAATCTATGGGATTGCAGTACCCTGACTAACCACCACAACTAGAGGCAGCCGTGGAGCGTTCCTACGTTGGTCCTAGACGCCTCGTCACAGCCTGAGAAACTAACTACACCTAAAGATAGAAATAGGAAAGCTATCTGCCCCGGAGCAGAACCCCAAAGATAATAGAAAGCCCCCAAACATGTAATGGCGGTTAGACAAGAGGAAATACTGACACAGAAAGAAAATAGTATGAGCAAACGCTGGGGCCCAAACTATCTAAATAGAAAAGGATAGGAAGGGTACTTACTGCAATCCCAGAAAACACTGAAAAAACACCAACTCTACTAATTTCAAAATCACCTGAGATCACACGACCTCTACCACCTAAATTAGTTCTCTGGTGTAACAAAAACAGCAGCCACTGAAAAAACTGGAAAAAGCAAAAGTACAAAACACAGTGGCTGGACTAAACTGAGAGGGCAAAAGCCCCGGAGGGGACCCTGAAGGCCCCCACAGAAGTGCAGGACAAAATGCAAAAATATAGCAAAAACACAAAATAAGAAATTGTCTTATCTGATAGCAGGAGATGCAGACACGACACAGCAGGCTACAAGGGAAACTGGAAAGAAGGATTCAGACCAGAACAATTGATCACCGGCAACCCTGATGGGAAAATGATTCCCTTAAATAAGACCAATCAGTAACACCTGATTCCCAATCCTCACTAGTACCGCTTGTAACCACCAGAGGGAGCCTCTGCTCAGAACTCATCTCAAACCCATTCACAACAGTACCCCCCCCTTGAGGAGGGGTCACCGAACCATCATTTGAGCAACCAGGTCGGTCAGGATGAGTTCTATGATACGCACGGATAAGTCTCCTAGCATGGATGTCCGAAGCCAACACCCAAGAATTATCTTCCTGACCATAACCTCTCCATTTAACCAAATACTGGAGTCTTCGTCTAGAAAAACGAGAATCCAATATTTTCTCAACCACATACTCCAGATTGCCCTCAACCAAAACAGGGTCAGGAGGCACAGCAGCAGGAACCACTGGCTCAACAAACCTCTTCAACAAGGACTTGTGGAACACGTTATGGATCTTAAATGTCCCTGGAAGAAGCAAACGAAAAGAAACAGGATTAATAATCTCCATGATCTTATAAGGTCCAATGAACCTAGGCTTAAATTTAGGAGATGCTACTCTCATAGGAATATTCTTTGAGGACAACCAGACCAAGTCCCCCACTTCAAACCGAGGACCATCAGTCCTATGCCGGTTAGCAAACCGCTGGGCCTTCTCCTGAGAGAGGGACAACCTCTCCACTACCTGGTCCCAAATCTGCTGCATACGCTCAACAACAGAGTCAACACTGGACAGAAGCCTCCGTCTGTCCTGAAGAAAATCGAGGGTGAAACCCAGAATTACAGAAAAACGGAGACATCAAAGTGGCAGAGCTAGCCCTATTATTAAGAGCAAACTCAGCCAAAGGCAAAAAAGAGACCCAGTCATCCTGATCAGCAGACACAAAGCATCTTAGATAAGTCTCCAATGTCTGGTTTGTTCTCTCAGTTTGACCATTGGTCTGAGGATGAAATGCCGAGGAGAAAGACAATTGAACACCCAGTTTAGAACAAAAAGTCCTCCAAAATCTGGAAACAAACTGGACTCCTCTGTCAGACACAATGTTCTCAGGAATGCCGTGTAAACGAACCACGTGCTGAAGGAACAACGGCACCAATTCAGAGGAGGAAGGCAACTTAGGTAATGGCACGAGATGTATCATTTTGGAAAACCTATCACAAATTACCCAGATGGTGGTCATTCTCTGAGAAACAGGAAGATCGGAAATGAAATCCATAGAGATATGGGTCCATGGTCTCTTGGGCACAGGCAATGGCATCAACAAACCACTAGAGCGAGAGCAAGGCTTGGAGCGAGAGCAAGTCCCGCAGGACTGCACAAATTCCCTGACATCGCGAGACAAGGTAGGCCACCAAAAGGACCGACTAACCAAGTCTCTGGTACCAAAAATTCCGGGATGCCCAGCCAATGCGGAACAATGAATCTCAGACATCACACTCTTTTTCCATTGGTCCGGGACAAACAATTTTCCAACAGGGCAGCGCTCGGGCCTATCCTCCTGACACCCCTCCAGAGCAAGTCTCAAATTAGGCGAGATGGCGGAAAGAACTACACCCTCCTTCAAAATAACAGAGGGATCAGATAGCTCAGGAGAGTCCGCAAGGAAACTCCTCGAGAGGGCATCCGCCTTAACATTCTTAGTGCCAGGAAGAAAGGAAACCACAAAATTAAAACGTGTGAAAAACAAGGCCCACCTGGCCTGTCTAGGATTGAGTCGCTTGGCAGATTCCAGATAGACCAGATTCTTATGGTCCGTAAGGACCACCACCTGATGTTTGGCTCCCTCCAGCCAATGTCTCCACTCTTCAAAAGCCCACTTCATGGCCAATAACTCCCGATTACCCACGTCATAATTACGTTCAGTAGGAGAAAATTTTCGAGAGAAAAAGGCACAAGGGTTACTTTTAGAGGTCTCTGGATCTTTTTGGGACAAAACGGCACCTGCCCCAATTTCAGAGGCATCAACCTCCACCTGAAATGGCAGAGAAACATCAGGCTGCCGTAGAACAGGAGCAGAAGTGAATCTCTGCTTAAGTTCCTGAAACGCAGAGACTGCCTCAGGAGGCCAATTCACCACATCAGAACCCTTTCTGGTCAAATCAGTTAATGGTTTAACAATAACAGAGAAATTACCAATAAATTTACGATAAAAATTGGCAAAACCCAAAAATCTCTGAAGAGCCTTTAATGAAGTAGGTTGGACCCAATCACAGATGGCCTGAACCTTGACCGGGTCCATTTCAATAACAGATGGGGACAAAATGAATCCCAGAAATGAGATCTTCTGTACGCCAAAAAGACACTTTGATCCCTTCACATACAGAGCATTCTCTCTCAAAATCTGGAATACAGTTCGAACATGTTTCACATGAGAGTCCCAGTCATTAGAAAAAATCAAGATATCATCCAAATAAACAATCAGAAACTTGTCCACAAAATCCCTGAAAATGTCATTCATGAAGGACTGGAAGACAGAAGGAGCATTAGTGAGCCCAAAGGGCATCACAAGGTACTCAAAATGCCCTTCAGGGGTGTTAAATGCCGTCTTCCATTCATCCCCGTGCTTAATGCGAATAAGGTTATACGCCCCCCTGAGGTCAAGCTTGGTAAACCAAGTAGCGTTTTTCACCCTGGAAAACAGGTCAGAAATCAAGGGTAACGGGTATTGATATTTCACAGTAATATTGTTCAAGAGACGATAATCAATACACGGCCTTAATGAACCATCTTTTTTGGCCACAAAGAAAAACCGGCACCTAAGGGTGAAGAGGATGGTCTGATATGACCCTTCTCCAATGATTCCTTGATATAAGACCGCATAGCGTCATGTTCAGGTACAGACAAGTTAAAAAGGCGACCCTTAGGGAATTTACTACCTGGCACTAATTCAATAGCGCAGTCATAGCTCCTATGGGGAGGTAAGGATGCAGATTTACTTTCGCTAAACACATCAGAAAAATCAAACAAAAAGTCAGGAACATCCTCAGCCTGGGGGGAGGCAGAAAAAACAGGAGTGTTGGTATTAACACATTGGCAGCCCCAACTGGTTACAGACACAGATTTCCAATCCAAAACAGGATTATGAGACTGTAACCAAGGGAAACCCAGCACGATAATGTCATGCAGATTATATAGAACCAAAAATTTGCAGCACTCCTGGTGATCAGGTTCAACCCTCATTATCACCTGAGTAGAAAACTGGGGTTTATTCTCAGCCAAAGGGGTAGAATCGATCCCCAGTAGGGGAATAGACTTCTGTAGGGGTATCAAGGGAAATCCACAACGTTTAGCAAAATCATAATCCATCAGGTTAATAGCTGCTCCAGAATCAACGAAAGCCTGAGCAGAAAATGAGGACAGAGAGCATATCAGAGTGACAGTTAATAAAAACTTAGTCTGAACACTACCCAAGACAACTGAGTGTGCAAAACGTCTTCCCCGCTTAGGGCAGACTGAAATAGCATGAGAGGCATCACCACAGTAGAAACATAACCCATTGCGCTTTCGAAACTCATGACGCTGTGCCCCAGACACCACTCCATCACACTGCATGGGCTCAGCAGCTGGCTCACAAGGCAACACCACTCCACGCATACTTCTCCGCTCACGCAAACGTCTGTCAATTTGAATCGCTAATGACATAGAATCATTGAGACCAGAGGGGACAGGGAATCCCACCATAACATCCTTTACATTATCTGACAGACCCTTCCGGAAAAGGGCCGCCAAAGCGTCGTCATTCCATTTGGTCAGGACTGCCCACCTACGGAATCTCTGACAGTATAACTCAGCGTCATCAAGCCCCTGATTTAATGCCAACAAGGCTTTTTCAGCTTGATCAGTGACATTAGGCTCATCGTACAATAACCCCAAAGCCTGAAAAAATGCATCAACATCACTCAAAACAGGATCCCCAGGTGTCAGGGAAAAAGCCCAATCCTGAGGATCGCCGCGCAGGAGAGAGATGACAATTTGAACCTGCTGCGCTGCGTTTCCTGAGGACTTAGATTTTAAGGCAAAAAAAAATATACAGTTATTTTTGAAATTCTGAAACTTAGCTCGATCCCCTAAAAACAAATCTGGCATGGGAATCCTAGGTTCCACATCAGGCAACCTAGCAAGATATGCAGCAATACTCTGAACCTCAGTGGCAAGCTGATCCACACGGCCAGACAACTGTGCAAACTCCATTGGGAGAAAAGATCCTCCCCAGCACCCAGAGATACAGAGGAAAAAAAAAATGCAACAAACAGAAAAATATCTCTGACAACTTTTCTTCCTTCAAAATATTTTTTCCCTTCTGTGAGTACCATACAATTTTTGGTGGCCGGTGATACTGTTATGTTTCGGTAGCTGAGGAGTGCAGGTAAAAAGGAAATACACCAGAGCAGTTGGAATCTATGGGATTGCAGTACCCTGACTAACCACCACAACTAGAGGCAGCCGTGGAGCGTTCCTACGTTGGTCCTAGACGCCTCGTCACAGCCTGAGAAACTAACTACACCTAAAGATAGAAATAGGAAAGCTATCTGCCCCGGAGCAGAACCCCAAAGATAATAGAAAGCCCCCAAACATGTAATGGCGGTTAGACAAGAGGAAATACTGACACAGAAAGAAAATAGTATGAGCAAACGCTGGGGCCCAAACTATCTAAATAGAAAAGGATAGGAAGGGTACTTACTGCAATCCCAGAAAACACTGAAAAAACACCAACTCTACTAATTTCAAAATCACCTGAGATCACACGACCTCTACCACCTAAATTAGTTCTCTGGTGTAACAAAAACAGCAGCCACTGAAAAAACTGGAAAAAGCAAAAGTACAAAACACAGTGGCTGGACTAAACTGAGAGGGCAAAAGCCCCGGAGGGGACCCTGAAGGCCCCCACAGAAGTGCAGGACAAAATGCAAAAATATAGCAAAAACACAAAATAAGAAATTGTCTTATCTGATAGCAGGAGATGCAGACACGACACAGCAGGCTACAAGGGAAACTGGAAAGAAGGATTCAGACCAGAACAATTGATCACCGGCAACCCTGATGGGAAAATGATTCCCTTAAATAAGACCAATCAGTAACACCTGATTCCCAATCCTCACTAGTACCGCTTGTAACCACCAGAGGGAGCCTCTGCTCAGAACTCATCTCAAACCCATTCACAACAATACGCCCCCTGAGATCCATTTTAGAAAACCATTTGGCGCCAACAATTTGATTGAAGAGATCAGGAATAAGAGGGAGTGGATACGGATCTCGAACAGTAATCCGATTAAGTTCGCGGAAATCCAAGCAAGGGCGTAGGCCTCCATCTTTCTTCTTCACAAAGAAGAACCCCGCGGCTACTGGGGAAGATGAAGGTCTAATATGCCCTTTGGCCAGACTTTCAGAAATATAATCTTTCATAGCCTGCCTCTCAGGACCAGAAAGATTATACAACCTAGCTTTAGGCAACTTAGCATCAGGAAGGAGATTAATAGAGCAGTCATACACGCGATGAGGAGGCAACTCCTGACACCCCTCCTCAGAGAAAACATCCCCAAAATCCTCCAAAAAAGGAGGCAATGTACTAGGCACGACCGCACTGAGGACTGTGTTCATGCAGTTGCTTTTGCAAAACTCACCCATTGGCTTATTTCTCTGGACTGCCAATTAATCACAGGGTTATGTTTAACCAACCAAGGAAGTCCCAACACAATGGGAGTAGGTAGACCCTCCAACACATAACAAGATAATTTTTACTGGCCAGTCAAAAATGTCACGCTGTCTAATGATATGTATACAATGTCAGTAAACTATTAATACAGGAACAACACTCTATACAACAACTAGTATAGCAACATCAGCATGTAAGTATAGAATAGATTTACCTGACACGATATCTGCTGAACTCAGGGTTAATCTTGAGGACTTGATGAGCTGAAACAGGAAAGAGGTGGACCGGGATCTAACCTGACCCTAAACTGGGGTCCTAACTAATCCCTCACCTTGGAGGTACTGATAATGGTTCAGAGGTCCAAGTCTCCAACCTAACCCTGTCTCCTATCAGACCCTGAACCCTGTAATCAGTCCTAAGAAGGATCCTGACTACCACCAAAGGGATATGGGCTGATCTTAGCTAAATACACAGATTAGACATATAAGACAGACAGGATAACACTCGCTTGCATACACACTCAACACCAAAGGAACATAAATGGTATGGGAAATAAACTCTAACCAAGTTGAGCTTAGAACAACTAAGGAGCTCACAACTAAAGTCTATACAGATTCATTCCTATCTGTGGTCTGCATGAAGGTTTCACTGGCAACTCCCCAAGCAGACAACCAGAAATTTAAAGGAGACCAATCAACAAATAATCAATTGCAGCTGGGAGAAACTGCACCCAGTCCCAGCACCGAGCACAGACAGAATTAACTCCCTAGCTGCCAAACACAAAGAAACAGCAGCTCAGCTGTGAGAAGTCAAAATGTGCAACCGCGACGATCTTCGTGGCAATGCACACATGACACAGGTATGAGTGGGGCCTTACTTTTTTTGTGGACTGAGTTGAAGCTTTTATTGGGAGCATCTTACATAACGTTTGGGATCACATTTATCTGGTGTTCTACGCTGAGCACTTACTTTGGGGTTTCCATCTAAATCTCCAAGTGACTTGACAGATGAAACCCCGAGGGATCCATTTACTATAATGAGGCAATAGATTTACTCTGGACTTCGTCTGACCTCTGTTCAGTGGTGTCCTTTTCTGAAATGCACAAATCTGTGGCCGATGGCGCTTTTATGCAATCCTAAAAAGACGGACACCGCCGGATCACAGGTTCTATGGTGTCCACAGGGCCTCCATCTGCCTCATTATAGAGAATTTACTGCCGGAGCTTCTGTCTAAATCGCATATTTCACAGATTTACATGAAAATCCTGGTGTAAGCGCTCAACGCAGAGTGCAGAATAAATGTGCGCCTGAGCCTTACTGCGATCTTTAGGAGGCAGAATGAAAAAAATCATCAGCATGTGAAAAATTAGTTTTATTTATTTTTTACGCCGTTCCTTGTGCGGTATGAATGATTAGGCGACTTTATTCTTCGGGTCGTTGTGATTACAGCAATACCAGATTTATATCGGGTTTTCATGTTTGGATGCTGTCACGCACTAAAATACGCTTTTCAGCTGCAGATGAAGGAAGAGAGCCACAGTAATTCATTACTGATGGGTAGGCGGAGCCCCAGATCAGGATGTTACCTCAGATCAAAAGAGTGATGACTGGCTGGCCCCTCCAGCTCGGGCTCCTCCTACTCAGCTCCAGTCTAAGATTTGAGGTCCAGAGGATGGTCGCTGCTAATGCAGCTCCTCAGAAAATTTTATTATTTTAATATTCGGACAGGAGACTTGGATCACTAGTTGGTCTAGAGGTCTCAGGGGTATCAGCGCTGCTGTACCCCAACCTCTCCCTTGGCGGATCTGTATTTACTAAAAGTCCCTGCAGAATCCTTGCCGGCCCTGGGGGATGAGGAGAGCTTTCCTGGCGGGAACGCAAACCACACGTGCGGTCACTGCGTTCTTCGCCCTGGGGGGAAGCATGGGCACTGCGCCAGAAACCCCTGAGGGTCCCTGTGGCGCCTTGGCTGGTGAGTACTCCACACAAATTTTAATAATAATTATGTGTGAGTGCTTTAGCGTCTGAATGAGCAGCGCTATTACTAATGTCAGCGTTACTATGTCAGTATGCGTCAGCGCTGCTGTGACAGCGCTACTACATGTAATGTCAGTATGCTTCAGCGCTGCTGTGACAGCGCTACTACATGTAAATGTCAGTAAGCTTCAGCGCTGCTGTGACAGCGCTACTACATGTAAATGTCAGTAAGCTTCAGCGCTGCTGTGACAGCGCTACTACATGTAATGTCAGTATGAACGCTGCTGTGACAGCGCTACTACATGTAAAGTCAGTATGCTTCAGCGCTGCTGTGACAGCGCTACTACATGAAGATGTGGTGATTTTTTGTCCGCAGGCAGATACCTGCAGGACAGAGAGGGAGCAGGAGCGGGGAGAGTTTGCGCTCATTATTTGAGCTAGCAGGGGGCGTGGCCTATCTATCCCGGTCTTTTGAGCAGGAAGACGCGCGCTCTGGCTTTTCTCCTGCGATCCCCTCACTGTGGCGGCCATTACTCAGGCTCCTGGGCTCCTCGGACCGCTCCCCTCCTCGTATAACACCACGGCCAGCTGGGTGAGTGTGGATTCCTCACCCCGCAGCGCAGCGATCGCTATCCTGCAGCTGCAGTCTCATTAGAGACATAAAAATTGGCTGGGGCTCACAAATATATATATATTTTGGTGAGTTTGCAATATTAACCCCTTTGAGGGTTATTTCTACCTGCTAAATTTGCTGACTGAATACCGCTGGGGTAACTCTGCTTGGTGGAGCGTTAACCCTTCAGCGTTTGAAAAAAAAAAAAAAAAAAACCGCATAGTTTTTTGCTGGTATTACCGCTTTGACCTGTTCATACAGGTGAGACATGTCTGAACAGAGTTCAGATGCCGCGGATCACGTCCCAGTGCCATTGCGGCAATCAGATACGCAGACCTCCACAACGTCTAGCGCTGCGGTTGACAGTGGTGGAAAATTGGATGATATCGCTCGATCGATTAATAACTTATCTGACCTTTTAGGTCAATATGTGTCTGCTAATTCCTCTCAGAGGAAGCGACGCAGGCCGTTACCGGCCTCTACACGGAGCGAGTCAGATGTATCTGATATTGGGCAGAGTTCCCCTTTATATTCGGATGGAGAAATATCCGATTCTGATGCGGACGAGCCGCAGGGGCGTTCCTCTATGGCGAAGCGTACGGAGGCATTAATTGAAGCCATGAGAGATATACTACAGTTACCGGAGGAGGTAACTAGTCGTCCTGGTAAAACAGCACGCATGTTCCAGGAGTCCCGTGCTTCGCGCACAACATTGCCAGCTCTGGATGAGCTTAATGGTGTAATAGAGGAGGAACGTCTATGTCCAGATAAGCGTTTTCATGGAACGCATTTCTTTGATACACTTTATCCTTGCTCTACGGAGTTAAAGGCTAATTGGACTTCTGCTCCTGAAGTGGATGTGTCTTTGTCTCAGCTTAGTAAATCCTCACTACTCCCTATTAAGGGAAAAGCGAGCTTACAGGAGCCTTTGGAGAGAAAGGCAGAATTGGCGGCAAAAGCAAGCTATGAGGCTGCGGGTCATGGATTTCGAGCAGTGCTAGGATCCATGTGTGCTGCTAGAGCTTCTCTAAGCTGGTTGGCACGTCTGAAGACGGAGTTGCAAAATGAATCTCCGTTATCTGAGATACGGGAAACTTGTGAATGGTTAGAAACGGCAGCCTGTTATATCTTTGATGCCGGTCTGGATACGGCATCTCTGCTGGCCAAAGCGCAAGCTTCAGCGGTCACAGTCAGAAGAGCTTTATGGCTCAGACAGTGGGCCGGGGACGCAGTTTCCAAACAAGGGTTGTTGGCATTACCTTACAAGGGTGGCCATCTTTTTGGATCCGACCTCACAGAGCTGATTTCCAGGGCTAAGGCGAAGGAATCAGCATTACCACAGCGAAGGGCCATGGCCTCGGTGTCCAGTAAGCCTGGTGTTTATAGTGGTCGGCGGTCCTTTCGGGGCCGAGGGCGATCTAGTCACTCCTCGTGGGGATCGGGTCGTCCTTCTTTCTCAGGAAAGAAATCATCTCAGAAAACTCGTACTCCCTGGAAGCAGAGTTTCCGCCAGAACAAGCGGGAACTTGACAAGAAAACCGCAAAGTCGGATTGACGCCAGGGGTCCACTCGAGGATTCTCGAGTGGGGGGTCGCCTGCTTCTTTTCAAGGAGACTTTTGTGGCTCGCGTTCCAGATTCCTGGGTAACGCGGATAGTGTCGGCAGGCTATTTCATAGAGTTTGCTTCTCAACCCCCAAATGTTTTTTGTCAATCTCGCGTTCCGTCGGAACCCGAGCTTGTTGTCGCTCTACAGCGAGAGGTCGAATCGCTACTACAAAAGGGTGTAGTGATACCGGTTCCGTCAGAGGACCGAGGAAAAGGTTTTTATTCCAACCTTTTTATAGTTCCCAAAAAGGAGAACAAATTTCGCCCGATTCTGGATCTCAAGCGATTGAACCGGCATGTCCATGCCCGGAAATTTCGCATGGAGTCGCTTCGTTCTGTTGTGGCAGCCCTGTCACAGAACGATTTTCTGGTGTCAATCGACATTCGCGACGCCTATTTGCATATTCCCATCGGAAAGGCTCATCAGCGCTTTCTTCGATTTGCCATAGGTCAGAATCATTACCAGTTCGTGGCTCTGCCGTTCGGCTTAGCCTCAGCGCCAAGGGTCTTTACAAAAATTCTGGCGCCCCTCATGGCACTCCTTCGAAGACAGGGGATTACGATTCTCCCTTATCTGGACGATCTTTTGATCGTGGCTTCCTCGGAGGAGGAGGCATTGACGGCTCGGGATTTGTCTCTTCAGTTTCTGAAAGACTTCGGTTGGCTGGTCAATTGGGAGAAGTCGTCCCTGGAACCATCGAGGACAATTCTCTTTTTGGGAATGCATCTCGACACGTTTCGGTCGGTAGTTTCCCTACCACCAGACAAACAGTCATGTCTTCTTCGACATGTACAGATTATGACATCCTCAATGGCAATGTCCCTACGGAAGTGTATGCGTCTTCTGGGACTGATGGTGGCGTCCATGGAGGCAATTCCTTTTGCCCAGTTCCACTCCAGGACTCTTCAAAGGTTCATCTTGAGTCAATGGAATCAGTCGCAATCGCTGGATTGCAGTGTCACCATTTCTCGCGCGGTGCGGGATTCTCTAGAATGGTGGTTACGTCCAGGGGCATTCTCCCTGGGGAAGTCTTTCCTCCCTCTAAAGTGGTCAGTCATAACCACCGATGCCAGCCTGACGGGCTGGGGGGGTGTTTGGAACAATCTCTGGATTCAGGGGGTATGGTCACCGGAAGAGTCTGTGCTTCCGATCAACATCCTGGAATTGAGGGCGATTTTTCTTTGCCTCCAACATTGGACGGTCCCTTTGAGCGGTCTGCCAGTCCGTGTGCAGACAGACAATGCGACGGCTGTCGCGTATATCAATCACCAAGGTGGGACAAGGAGTTCCAGACTCATGGTAGAGGTGTCCCGAATTCTGATTTGGGCAGAGGCCAATGTACCAGCCATTTCGGCGATTCACATTCCAGGGGTTCAGAATATTACTGCGGACTTTCTCAGTCGCAGAAGGATGGATCCCGGGGAATGGAGCCTCCACCCGGAAGTCTTTGCACTACTGTGCTCTCGCTGGGGAACCCCCCAAGTGGATTTGATGGCTTCCAGGTCCAATGCCAAGTTACCGACATTCATGTCCAGGTACAAGGACCCGAAGGCGGTGGCGGTGGATGCTTTAGTGGCTCAGTGGGATCAGTTCAAGCTGATCTATGTATTCCCGCCGATATCCTTACTTCCTCTAGTGCTGCGTCGGATCAGACTAGAGAGAATTCCAGCTATTCTGATAGCTCCAGACTGGCCAAGAAGGGTGTGGTTCTCGACAATAATGTCGCTGTTGGCGGCACCTCCGTTTCCACTCCCTCTTCAACCGGACTTGTTGACTCAGGGGCCCATTTGTCATCCGGACTTGATGTCCCTGCGTTTGACGGCGTGGCTCTTGAGACCGAGATCTTGACCCGTAGAGGTTTTTCAGCCGAGGTCATTGCTACCCTTCGTGCTGCAAGATGTCCGGCTACTTCTAGGATTTACCACAAAATTTGGGAAACCTTCTTTTCGTGGTGTTTGGGGTCTTCTCGGAACCCGAGAAAATTTTCCATTCCCAACCTGTTGGCTTTTCTGCAGCATGGGCTAGACAAGGGTTTGGCAGTTAGCACTCTGAAAGGTCAGATTTCTGCTCTGTCCTTATTGTTTCGGAGAACCATTGCTTCAAATAGAGACGTGATCTCTTTTTTCCGAGGTATCTCTCGTAAGTTTCCGCCGCGGAAGGCACCCGTGTCTCCTTGGCGGCTCAACCTTGTTTTGGAGGCTCTTCAGCATAAACCTTTTGAACCTATGGTTTCTGCTAGCCTTTCTTTACTTTCTTGGAAGGTGGCTTTCCTTGTTGCAGTCACTTCCTTGAGGAGAGTTTCTGAATTGGCAGCTCTTTCTTGCTCGCCTCCTTTTCTGGAGTTTTTTCCGGATCGTGTAGTGCTTCGCACTCGGGGTGATTTTTTGCCTAAAGTGGTGTCACAATTTCATGTTAACCAGGATATTGTGTTGCCTTCACTCTGTCCGGATCCGAAGAATACGAAAGAGCGAGATTTACACACATTGGATTTAGTGCGGGCCTTGAAGTTTTATCTATCTATTACTCAAGGTTTTCGTAAGACGGACTCCCTGTTTGTGGTTCCGGCAGGTCGTCGGCGTGGTCAACGAGCTTCCAAGGGTTCTATAGCTCGTTGGATCCGGTCAGCTATTTTTGGAAGCTTACCGTCTTCGGGGTGAATCTTGCCCGATTAAGATTCGAGCCCATTCCACGAGAGCTGTGGCTTCATCGTGGGCTTTTCATCAAGGTGCCTCGGCAGTGCAGCTTTGCCGAGCGGCGACTTGGCGCTCTGTCCACACGTTTACAAGGTTTTATAAAGTGGACGTCAGTGCTTCCGCTGATGCAGCCTCGGACGTAGGGTCCTGCAGGCAGCTGTAGTTTAAAGTTCTGGATGAACTTGTGTTTAGCGCTGGTTGCGCTTTGTTGTTAAGGTTGTTGGGTTTCTGCCTTTTGTTGGTTTTTTCCCACCCTTATTTTTGAACTGCTTTGGGACGTCCCATCAGTAATGAATTACTGTGGCTCTCTTCCTTCATCTGCAGCTGAAACACGGATTTTGGTAAAGACTTACCTGTAAAATCCTTTTCAGCGAAGGAAGGAAGAGAGACACAGTACCCTCCCACGGCAGAAGTGTGTTGATGTTTTCAGATGCAGCGCGACCCTTATCTGATAGCGATTATCTGGGCTGAGGTCAGCGCGCTAAGGCTCTGTTCCAGCATCGCCAGCTCATCGCAGTAGTCAGGTTCCGTGAGTAGTACCTGGAACTCTGTGGTTTTTGGTTTTCTTTGCATGCATAACCTGTATCCTTGTGTTTTTTCTCTGAAGTTCCTTCAGAAGGGGTTATGTTGCTCCGCTGGTGATCTTGGCTCTTTTCCTAAAAGCTTTGATACGACTGGAGCTGAGTAGGAGGAGCCCGAGCTGGAGGGGCCAGCCAGTCATCACTCTTTTGATCTGAGGTAACATCCTGATCTGGGGCTCCGCCTACCCATCAGTAATGAATTACTGTGTCTCTCTTCCTTCCTTCGCTGAAAAGGATTTTACAGGTAAGTCTTTACCAAAATCCGTGTTTTATTGCGAAAACTAGTTTCTGCATCACCATATTTTGAGAGCTATAATTTTTTCATATTTTGGCTAACAGAGTCATGTGATGGCTTGTTTCGTGCGGGATGAGCTGAAATTTTTATTGGTACTATTTTCGGGCACATGACATTTTTTGATCGCTTTCTATTCTGATTTTTGGGAGACAGAATGAACAAAAACCAACAATTCAGGAATTGCTTTTTGTTTTTGTTTTTTTTCATACCGTTCTGCACGTGGTAAAATTAGTAAGACCGCTTAATTCTTCGGGTCAGTACGATTACAGCGATACCTCATTTATATCGTTTTTTTATGTTTTGGCGCTTTTACACAATAAAAACTATTTTATAGAAAAATTACTTTTGCATCGCTTTATTCTGAGAGCTATAACTTTTTTATTTTTCTGCTGAAGGAACTGTGTGACGGCTTGTTTTTTTGCGGGATAAGATGTTTTCAGCGGTACCATTTTTATTTACATCCATCTTTTTGATCGCGTTTTATTGCACTTTTTGTTAGATAACGCATTGTTTTTTGCCTTGTTCTTTAGTTATTTTTTTACGGCGTTCACTGAAGGGGTTAACTGGTGGGACAATTTTAAATAGCGGGATGTTAAAGACGCGGCGATACTAAATGTGTACTTTTATTGTTTTTTTAATTTACATAAATGTATTTATTAGAAAATATTTTTTGATTTTTTTTTTTCTTTCTTTATGGATATTTTAAAAATATTTTAACACTTTGTAATTTTTTTTTAAACTTTTTTACATTGTCCCAGGATAGGACATTACTATATTACATCAGATCGCTGATCTGACACTCTGCACTGCGGAATATCAGATCAGGATCTGACAGGCAGGGAAGGAGGCATCTCAGGTCCTTCTCTCAGCAGACGCTCACAAGCCACCTTTCCGGCAGGACCCCGTGGCCATCTTTGGGCCGGGGTTGTCCATTGAGACAATCTGGACAACACAATAACATTGTGTTGTCCTGATGGAAGCTTGCAGGGAACCCCCTCCCTGCACGATGTCCCTCTGTGCTAGCACCGATCATGAGCATTGCTGCCGGGTGTCAGCTGTCACATACAGCTGACACCCGCACCCGATTGTCGCGGCACTCAGCGTGAGGCCGTGCGATCGGTGCACCGTACTAGTACTGCTATTTTGCAGGAACGCAATTACCGCAGAACAGTACTAGTACGGCGCATGTCGGGAAGGGCTTAATTGAGAGTTCCCGGCATGTGATGTCACAAACTGCACAATTGCGGCCTCCATTGATTGAGGTAAGTTCCTGCTTCCATGCATTTTGGACGTTTTGTGTTATTCTAAGAGCACAGATTATTCATTTAAGGCTGGAGTCAGAAGGCCGTATTTCACGTGCGAGAATCGCATTGTAAAACTCGTCCTGGCTGTCGGTTCTCCTGACCTGAGCTTCACCTCTGCATAGTAATCCATTACGCTTTCTTGCTCAGGTCAGGAGAGGTGTCAGGCCAGTCCGTGCAGTGCGATGCGATTATCGCACGAGAAATACGGCCGTCTGACTCCAGCCTAATAGTGGATATGGTTTCTCAACACATAGATTTCTTCTCTATCTGTTATTTATGAGCTATTTTATGTGATGACTGGCTATTATAAGGGCATAAGTTTAAAAGTTTTCATAAATTAAAATGTTGACCTAAATCAATCACTAGCATGAAGTACAAGGTGTCACAACAAAGCAATCTCCAAATCACTGAAAGTGGAAGATATAGGAAAGATGTGTATCTTCGTACCGTGTTAGCCAGTAGATAGAAAAATATTTAGACTTGAGAGTCCTCAGTGGTTGATACCTTTTAATGGCTAACTGAAAAGATGGTAACAAATTGCAAGCTTTCGAGACTACTCAGGTCTCTTCATCAGGCATAGACTAATACAACATCTGAAGAATCACATATTTATACACAAAATAGCACAGAAAAAATGCAATAGGTAGGACAAGTGACATGAAGCAGAACTGTCATTATGGCAGAGGGATTAACATAAATATGACTAGTTCATAGATAAGGAGTGAAGGTTTTATTACCCTCTGATTGGGGTCTGGTATTGAGAAGGATAGAGAAGGATAGAAAAGTCTGGGAATATAAACTTATGATGACCTTTGACACTCTTAGTGCTGGGATGAATATATCCCAGAGTTTTATGTCGTTCTACAACAATTAAGGAATCTGCCTCCCTGACCTTTTAGGGTCATCACAACACAATACCAGACCCCAATCAGAGGGTAATAAAACCTTCACTCCTTATCTATGAACTAGTCATATTTATGTTAATCCCTCTGCCATAATGACAGTTCTGCTTCATGTCACTTGTCCTACCTATTGCATTTTTTCTGTGCTATTTTGTGTATAAATATGTGATTCTTCAGATGTTGTATTAGTCTATGCCTGATGAAGAGACCTGAGTAGTCTCGAAAGCTTGCAATTTGTTACCATCTTTTCAGTTAGCCATTAAAAGGTATCAACCACTGAGGACTCTCAAGTCTAAATATTTTTCTGAAAGTGGAAGAAACATTTAATTCCTGGAAGAAGTGCTGCATAGTTATTACCACATAAAAATTACTCATGCCACACAAAATAATATATAACATTAACCACATTTCTACCTCTGTATAATCATTTTGAAGCTATTTTTTATTTATTTTTGCTGAGCTCTTGGGTTAAAAGTTGGTCAGCATTTTTTTTTTCAGCAAAATTTACACTTTTTTTGTGACCACGTCACATTTGAAGTGAACTGTGGGTCAATATAACCCCAAACAAGTCCCCATTTTAAAAACTGTACATCTCAAAGTGTTCAGATCATATTCAGGAAGTTTATTAACCCTTGAGTTACTTAACGGGAATTAAAGTGTAATGAAAAAAATAAAAATATTTTTTTTTTCAGAATTCTGTTGGAAAAATAAAATGTAACAGATTCTTGCACAAGTACAAGTGACTTGAGTGAGGCAGCGCATGTCTAGTTGCAATATGGCTGGAAGTATGCATAAAACATGCTTTTGTGGTCACGTGACCGCCTGCTCTTTACAGCGGAGAATCCTGATGGGTGGAAGGATTCACTAGTGTGCAGTCATCTTTACACCAGAGAATCCTGACAGGTGGAAGGATCCACAAGTGTGCAGTCACTCTCTGCCTTCAGACTTTCATGCCGAATATGGACAACTCTTTCAAGAGTTGTGCAATTTGCCTTGGCATGCTGGATATCAGCTTTTGTGTCAAATGCTAACTGAGGGCAACCTATTCATGCCCTATGAGTTTTTGGAGTTTATCACAAATTCTCCTTTGTTTTTTTTTTTGTCAATTGGTTCTCAATGCTATTGAGATCTGGGGACTTTGCTAGATTTGGAATCAAAATTTGAATATTTTGTTCACTGATCCACTTGGTTATGACTTTTGCATTCTAGCATGGTGCTTCGTCAGGCTGAAAAAAAGAATTATTCATCACCAAATTGCTCCTGAATGTTTTGGCGAAGTTGTGTTTGGAAGCTTTTTTGATACAATTATTTATTCTTAGGCAAAATTGTGATTGAGCTCACTCTCTTATATGAAAAATCCCTGCACATGAATGATCTCACTATTCTTTACTGTTAGCATGACACAGGACTCAAGATAGCGCTTACCTTTTCATCTTTGGAAAATCTTTCTTCCAGGTGTCCCAAACAGTCTGAAAAGGATTTTGTGTCAGTGTCTTCACAAAATTGACTTCCATGGTAAAACAATCCCACGTGTGTGAAGTAGTGATGAGCGAGTACAGTCATGGCCAAAAGTTTTGAGAATGACACAAATATTAATTTTTACAAAGTCTACTGCTTCACGTTTTCTAATGGCAATTTGCATATATTCCAGAATGTTCTAAAGAGTGATCAGCTTAACAGCAATTGCTTGCAAAGTCAATATTTGGCTAGAAAATGAACTTTATCCCCCAAAACACATTTCAACATCATTGCAGCCCTGCCTTAAAAGGACCAGCTAACCTCTTTTCAGTGATTGCTCCATTAACACAGGTGTGGGTGTTGATGAGGACATGGCTGGAGATCAATCTGTCATGATTAAGTAAGAATGAGACCACTGGACACTTTAAAAGGAGGCTGGTGCTTGGTATCATTGTTTCTCTTATCTCTAAAGAAACATGTGCAGTCATCATTGCAATGCACAAAAATGGCCTAACAGGGAAGAGTATCGCAGCTAGAAATATTGCACCTCAGTCAACAATCTATCGCATCATCAAGAACTTCAAGAAGAGAGGTTCCATTGTTGCCAAAAAGGCTCCAGGGCGCCCAAGAAAGACCAGCAAGCGCCAGGACCGTCTCTTAAAAGTGTTTCAGCTGCGGGATCGGGCTACCAGCAGTGCAGAGCTTGCTCAGGAATGGCAGCAGGCAGGTGTGAGTGCATCTGCACGCACTGTGAGGCGGAGACTCTTGAAGCAAGGCCTGGTCTCAAGGAGGGCAGCAAAGATGCCACTTCTCTCCAGAAAAAACATCATGGACACACTGATATTCTGCAAAAGGTACAGGCAGTGGACTGCTGAAGACTGGGGTAAAGTTATTTTCTCTGATGAATCCCCTTTTCGATTGTTTGGGACATCAGGAAAACGCCTCATTCGGAGAAGACAAGGTGAGAGCTACCACCAGTCTTGTCTCATGCCAACTGTTAAGCATCCTGAAACCATTCATGTGTGGGGTTGCTTCTCAACCAAGGGAATCGGCTCTCTCACAGTCTTGCCTAAAAACACAGCCATGAATAAAGAATGGTACCAGAATGTCCTACAAGAGCAACTTCTCCCAACCCTCCAAGAGCAGTTTGGCGATCAACAATGCCTTCCAGCATGATGGAGCACCTTGCCATAAAGCAAAGGTGATAACTAAATGGCTCAGGGAACAAAACATAGAGATTTTGGGTCCATGGCCTGGAATCTCCCCAGATCTTAATCCCATTGAGAACTTGTGGTCAATCATCAAGAGACGGGTGGACAAACAAAAACCTAAAAATTCAGACAAAATGAAAGCATTGATTGTGCAAGAATGGACTGCTATCAGTCAGGATTTGGTCCAGAAGTTGATTGAGAGCATGACAGGGAGAATTGCAGAGGTCCTGAAGAAGAAGGGTCAACACTGCAAATATTGACTTGCTGCATTAACTCATTCTAACTGTCAATATAAGCTTTTGTTACTCATATGTTTGCAATTATATTTCTGTCTGTGATAAAAACATCTGTCAAACACACACATAAAAACCAGAGGGCAGCAGATCATGTGAAAATATAATATTTGTGTCATTCTCAAAACTTTTGGCCATGACTGTATACTCATTGCCCGGGTAATCTCCCAAGTATTTGGAAGTGCTCATAGATTTCATTTCTGTTGCTGCAGCTGCATGATTTGCGGCTATTTGACAGCCTGAATACATGTGGGGATTCCTTAAACAGGCATTCCTCACATGTATTCAAGCTGTCCAGCAGCCACAAATCATGCAGCTGCGGCAACAGAAACTAAATCTCCGAGCACTTCCAAATACTCGGAGACCACCCAAGCATGCTCGGGAAAACAAGTATACTCGCTCATCACTAGTGTGAAGTAAACTGGACTTTCAGCACTATATTGCACTCCGCATTCTATAAAGTGTGTGGTTTTTGTTTGCTTATAGAAAAAGTGCAACTTTTCAGCCTCACAAATGGCCTTTTCAAGCCTGAGTGTTGGATGTAGACGCACTCAAATTAACTAGATCCCTTATTTCAGTCACACTGAGCATCTTTTGAATGAATTGGTAAAACAGTTGCAAGCAAGACTTTCTTGTATGTTGAATCACGGTTGTTGAACAATTTCTCTTTTAGCCATATTAGCATAAATTTCTACGGACAAACACCAAAATGGTAATTGAGCATTTTTGAATTAGACGTCCACCAAATTTCTTACAGGTGTGATTGTCATGCTTAAACATACTTTGGGCCAACTAGTGTACCAGTTGTGTATATATAAGTTACTGAAATTAGTTTCAACTATGTAAATTTAATGCATTTTGCTTCTCTTTCTCTGAAAATGCAGGTGTAAAGAATTAATTTTGTCTACTTCAAGAGCTTTGTTCGACCTGATTGATGAAGATACAAGACAGGTTTGTTTCATGGTTTAATTTCTTTGCTTATATTTACTGTCTGCTGCCGCCTATCATATTATCTACATTTGTCACAGATGTATGTCACATTTGGGAAGGAGTTCCTAATCAAACTTGCGTGTGGTTGTTTAGTTCCCATAATTGGACAAATTTAAAAAAAAAACAAAATAACAAGTTAGGTAGTATTTTAAAATGTAGTGAAAGTACAAAAAAAAAACTGAAAAGTCTTTGTTAATAAATTATTTTAAATGGGTTCTTGCCTTTCAAATATAATTTGTCTATTCCTGCAATTTGTTTTGAAAAAAGGCTATGCTGTATTCTCCTTCCCTAGGTTCACTGGCGAATTTCAGCTGCTGCTCCCAGTTTGTGAAAAACAGAACACCCAGCTCCAGGAAGCTGAGCTCACTGACTGGCTGCTTACGTGATGTCAGTGCCACAGTTAGTGCCAGATATGGGCAGCAGCTGTGCAGACTTGCTGGTGTACCTGGAAAGGTGACAACAGCGTTTTTTTTGTTTTTTGTTTTTTTTAAAACAAAATGTAGTAAGAGACAAACTAAATTTGAAATGGAACAACCCATTTAACTGGCTGCTTTTGATCTAACTGTTAAAAAAGAAATGGAAGATAGAGTGAACAAAAAGTCATCCACCTAAGTGGTTGTTCTAGAAACGTCAGAACCCAAACCTTCACATAATGCTGTAGGTGGAAAAAAATAAATAAATACGGCTTTCAGAATATAGTGAAAGAAAGAAAATAGTATTTCTAGTGTGTAAAAGTAGCAAAGCATAAGAAAGTACAAGTTCAAAGGGAACCTGTCACCAGGTTTTCCCCATATAAAGTATGACCAGCACCTGTACGCCCTTGTATGCAGCATTCCAGAATGCTGTATATAGCGTATTTTTCAGATTATAAGACTCATTCCCTCACCCCCCCATTTGTCAGAAAAAAGGGGGTGCTTCTTATAATCTTAAGGTATGTTAGCTGTTGGGGGGGTGGAGGGGCAGCTGAGGTAGAGCGAGTCACAGGAGCCCGGGTCACTGATTCAGTAGGTCAGCGGCAGGAGGAGTGCTGCGGCGATACTGCGGGCCCCTTCCTATCAGATGACGTCTGCAACGGTGAGCGGAGGTCCCCTCTCCTGTACATTGGCTTTGGGAAAATGGCTATGGGAGGTTGGGCATGCGCAGATAGATATCTCAGGAATCTCGTCTCCCGAGATCTCAATCTGCACACGCATCGCCAGAGGCATCCATTACCTGGAGCCTACTGCAGCGTTATGTACAGGAGAGGGGACTTCCGCTCACCGGTGCGGATGTCTTCTGAGAGTACTGGGCCCGCAGCCGCCCTCCTGAAACATCGACACTGGCTCCTGTGACCCGTTCCACCGCTGCCGCCTCCATGCAAGCTACCGTTAAAACGGATTAGAAGGCGCACCACCATTTTATTTCAAGTATTTTTTTTCCTTTTTTCCACACCAAAATTTGTGTTGGGTCTGATAATCCGGTGTGTCTTATAATTTTCAAAATACGGTAAGTCCCCAATGCGCTGTGCATTAGAGAAAAAAAAACTTTTTATGATACTCAAAAACCTACAAGAGACAAAATGAGCAAAAACCCTGCTGTAACTAAATAATTAAAAAGCAATAGTGCATTTGAATAAGAGTTTTTAGTAAAACTGTTTTTGATCAAAAATAGCATAAAAGCCAACCCACCGTCGACAAGGTGACTCTGAATGGGACGGGTCCTACACTGTCTAATATTAAAAACCTTACCATGTGTCAGAGTTGACTTCAGTGTGTGAATAAGGGCAGACAAAAGGACAAGGTCCCAACCAATTGTCACGCTGTCTAATGATATGAATACAATGTCAGAAAACTATTTATACAGGAACCACACTCAATACAACATATAGTTTAGCAACATCAGAATGTAAGTATAAAATAGATTTACCTGACACAATCTCTGCAGAACTTAGGGTTAATCTTGAGGACTTGATGAGCTGTAACAGGAAAGAGGAGGACCGGGGTCTAACCTGACCCTACACTGGGGTCCTAACTAATCCCTTTCCTTGGAGGTACTGATAATGGTTCAGAGGTCCAAGTCTCCAGCCTAACCCTGTCTCCTGTCAGACCCTGAACCCTGTAATCAGTCCTAAGAAGGATCCTGATTACCACCAAAGGGATATGGGCTGATCTCAGCTAAATACACAGATTAGACATATAAGACAGACAGGATAGCACTCGCTTGCATACACACTCAAACACCGAAGGAACATAAATGGTCTGGGAAATAAACTCTAAACAAGTTGAGCTTAAAACAGCTAAGGAGCTCTCAACTTAAGTCTATACAGATTCATTCCTATCTGTGGTCTGCATGAAGGATTTCACTGGCAACTCCCAAAGCAGACAACCAGGAATTTAAAGGAAACCAATCAACAAATAATCAATTGCAGCCGGGAGAAACTGCACCCAGTCCCAGCACTGAGCACAGACAGAATTAACTCCCTAGCTGCCAAACACAAAGAAACAGCAACTCAGCTGTGAGAAGTCAAAACGTGCAACCGCGACGATCTTCGTGGCAATGCACACATGACAGTACCCCCCCTTCTACGAGGGGCCTCCGGACCCTCAGGGCCAGGCCTGCCCGGGTGAGTTCTGTGGAAGGTCTGAACCAAACGATCTGCGTTAACATCGGACGCAGGGACCCACGTCCTCTCCTCCGGACCATATCCCTTCCAATGCACCAAGTACTGAAGGGACCGGCGATTCAGACGAGAGTCAATGATTTTTGATACTTGAAATTCCAAGTTACCATTGACCAACACTGGAGGAGGAGGTAGAGGTGACGGTATGACTGGTGCCACATACCTTTTAAGTAATGACTTGTGGAACACATTATGAATTTTAAATGTAGAAGGGAGTTCCAGACGAAATGCCACAGGATTAATTATGGAACTGATCCTGTACGGCCCGATGAATCTGGGACCCAGTTTCCAGGAGGGCACTTTAAGTTTTATATTCCTGGTAGACAACCATACCAGATCGTTCACATTCAGATCTGGACCAGAAACTCTCCTCCTATCAGCCATACGTTTGTAACGGTTACCCCATCGTACTCAAATTATTCAATACACCTCGCCACACAGAAGCAAGTGACGACGAGAAACGCTCCTCCTCAGGAACCCCAGAAGGACCCCCCCCATTGAAAGTACAAAACTGGGGATGAAAACCATATGCCCCAAAAAACGGGGACTTACCAGTGGACTCGCTCTGCCTGTTGTTAAGAGCGAACTCTGCCAAAGGCAAGAAAGAAGACCAGTCCTCTTGGTTCTCCGATACAAAACACCGGAGATATGTCTCTAAACTCTGATTCAGACGCTCTGTCTGACCATTGGTCTGTGGATGAAAAGCCGAGGAAAACGACAATTGCATCCCCCGACGTAAACAAAATGCCCTCCAAAATTTGGACACAAACTGAGACCCCCTATCTGACACCACATCAGAAGGCAACCCATGAAGTCTCACGATCTCCCTAATGAACACCTGCGCCAGAGTTTTAGCATTAGGGAGTGCAGGAAGAGCAACGAAATGTGCCATCTTACTGAACCTGTCAACAACCACCAGTATGACAGTATTCCCAGACGACGGAGGAAGGTCCATAATGAAGTCCATAGATAAATGAGTCCATGGACGCTCCGGAAGTTTCAAAGGTAAAAGGGTCCCAGACGGACGGGTATGAGGAGTTTTAGAGCGAGCACAAACCCCACAGGACGCGACAAAAGTTATAACATCTTTATTAGCGTTAGGCCACCAAAATCGGCGAGAAAGAAGATCTAAAGTAGCCTTACTCCCTGGATGTCCTGCTAAAGCAGAATTATGATGTGCCTCAATTACCTTTTGTCTCAACTGATTCGGGACAAACAGTCTCCCTGGAGGTCCTGCAGGAGCGTCCCCCTGAGCCTCTAACACCTCCTCCTCAAGCTCAGAACATACAGCCGACACTACCATCCCCTCCTGAAGGATAGGAATCGGGTCGTCCGTTTTCCCGGCCCCTGGGAAACTGCGAGACAAGGCATCAGCCTTTACATTCTTAGACCCCGGACGATAAGTGACGACAAAATTAAACCTGGTAAAAAATAATGACCATCGAGCTTGTCTGGAATTCAGACGCTTAGCGGATTCTAAATACAGCAGGTTCTTGTGATCAGTAATAACGGTGATCGGGTGGACTGCCCCCTCCAAAAAATGACGCCATTCTTCAAAAGCCAATTTAATGGCCAAAAGTTCCTTATTGCCGATATCATAATTCCTTTCGGCGGACGACAATTTCTTAGAAAAGAAAGCGCACGGATGCCATTTACCAGGGGACGGACCCTGGGACAATATAGCACCCACCCCTACGTCAGACTCGTCCACCTCCACAATGAACGGCTGAGATACATCTGGTTGGATGAGAACGGGTGCCGAAGCAAAACATCTTTTTAAGAGGAAAAGGCTTGGCAAGCTTTGTCCGACCACCTAGAAAAATCCGTCCCTTTTCTCATCATGTCAGTGAGAGGTTTGACGACAGACGAGAAATTACAAATAAATTTCCGGTAGTAATTAGCAAACCCCAAAAAACGCTGCAGAGCCTTAAGATCCCCTGGCTGATCCCATTCAAGCACTGCTCTCACCTTTTCAGGGTCCATCCGGAAACCGGAGGCTGACACCAAAAAACCCAAAAACTGAAGTTCCTGTACGGCAAACACACACTTCTCCAGTTTGGCGTATAGTTTATTGTCTCGCAAGATCTGCAACACCTGTCTCACATGCTCCTGGTGAGACACAAGATCTGGCGAGTAAATTAAAATGTCATCCAAATATACGACCACAAACACCCCACAAGGTGACGAAAAATGTCATTAACCCCTTCCTGACCTGTGACACAGCGTATGTGTCATGAAAGGATCGCGTTCCTGCGGGTCGGGTGACCGGGGTCACTGAAAGGTCACCCGACCTGCAGGCACAAGACCCTTTGTGCTTCACCACAGGGGGGTTGGCTTAACCCCCACGTGGCTACAATCGCTCTGATTGGCTGTTAAAAGTCAAACAGTGCTCCATTTATTCCGAGCCCCGACGTGTGCCCAACAGTGGTTTACCCCCACATATGGGGTATCAGAATACTCAGGAAAAATTTCACAACAACTTTGGGGGTCTAATTTCTCCTGTTACCCTTGGGAAAAAAAATTGGGGACTAAAAAAATTATTTTTGTGGAAAAAAAAATGATTTTATTATTTTTCACAGCTCTGCGTTATAAACTTCTGTGAAGAACTTGGAGATTAAAATTGCTCACCACACATCTAGAGGAGTTCCTTGGGGGATATAGTTTCCAAAATGGGGTCACTTGGGGGGGTTTCTACTGTTTAGGCACATCATGGGCTCTGCAAACGTAACATGACACCCGCAGACCATTCCATCAAAGTCAGCATTTCAAAACGTCACTACTTCCCTTTCCGAGCCCCAACGTGTGCCCGAACAGTGGTTCCCCCCACATATGGGGTACCGGTGTACTCAGGACAAAACTGTACAACAACTTTTGGGGTCCAATTTCTCCTGTAACCATTGCGAAAATAAAAAATTGCGGGTTAAAAAAAATCAGTTTTTGAGGAAAAAAATTATTTTTTATTTTTACGGCTCTGCATTATAAACTTCTGTGAAGCACGTGGGGGTTCAAGGTGCTCACTACACATCTGGATAAGTTCCTTGGGGGGGTCTAGTTTACAAAATGGGTCACTTGTGGGGGGGTTCTACTGTTTAGGCACATCAGGGGCTCTGCAAATGTAACAAGATGCCCGCAGACCATTCCATCAAGTCGGCATTTCAAAGCGTCACTACATCCCTTCCGAGCACTGACGTGTGCCCAAGCAGTGGTTACCCCCCACATATGGGGTACCAGCATACTCAGGACAAACTGGACAACAACTTTTGGGGTCCAATTTCTCCTGTAACCATTGTGAAAATAAAAAATAGGGGGCTAAAAAATCATTTTTTGAGAAAAAAAAATATTTTTTATTTTCAGAGCTCTGCGTTATAAACTTCTGTATAGCACCTTGGGGTTCAAACTGCTGTGCGCCCAAACAGTGGTTTATGACCACATATGAGGTATCTGTGTACTCAGGAGAAATTGCCCAACAAATTTTAGGATCCATTTTTATCCTGTTGCCCATGCAAAAATGAAAAAATTGATGCTAAAATAAAATTTTTGTTGGAAAATTAAAATGTCCATTTTTTCCTTCCACGTTGCTTTAGTTCCTGTGAAGCACCTGAAGGGTTAATAATCTTCTTGAATGTAGTTTTGTGTAGCTTGGGGGTGCAGTTTTTATAATGGTGTCAATTTTGGGTATTTTCTACCATATAGACCCCTCAAAGTGACTTCAAATGTGAGGTGGTCCCTAAAAAAATGGTTTTGTAAATTTTGCTGTAAAATAAGAAATCGCTGGTCAACTTTTAACCCTTATAACTTCCTGACAAAAAAATTTTTGTTTCCAAAATTGTGCTGATGTAAAGTAGACATGTGAGAAATGTTATTTATTAACTATTTTGTGTCACATAACTCTCTGGTTTAACAGAATAAAAATTAAAATTTGAAAATTGCAAAATTTTCAAAATTTTCGCCAAATTTCCATTTTTTTCACAAATAAACGCAAAAATTATTGACCTAAATTTACCACTAACATGAAGCCCAATATGTCTCGAAAAAACAATCTCATTATCGCTAGGATCCGTTGAAGCGTTCCTGAGTTATTACCTCATAAAGGGACACTGGTCAGAATTGCAAAAAATTGCAAGGTCATGAAGGGGTTAACAAAATGTTGGAATACTGCTGGAGCAGTAGTCAGACCAAAAGGCATGACCAGGTTTTCATAATGTCCCTCTGGCGTGTTAAACGCCGTTTTCCACTCATCCCCTCTTTTATCCTAATCGATTATACGCCCCCCTGAGATCCAATTTAGAGAACCATTTGGCGCCAACAATTTGATTGAAGAGATCAGGAATAAGAGGGAGTGGATACGGATCTCGAACAGTAATCGATTAAGTTCGCGGAAATCCAAGCAAGGGCGTAGGCCTCCTTTTTTTTTCTTCACAAAGAAGAACCCCGTGGCCACAGGGGAAGATGAAGGTCTAATATGCCCTTTGGCCAGACTTTCAGAAATATAATCTTTCATAGCCTGTCTTTCAGGACCAGAAAGATTATACAACCTAGCTTTAGGCAACTTAGCATCAGGAAGTAGATTAATAGAGCAGTCATACACGCGATGAGGAGGCAACTCCCGACACCCCTCCTCAGAGAAAACATCCCCAAAATCCTCCAAAAAAGGAGACAATGTACTAGGCACGACCGCACTGATGACTGTGTTCATGCAGTTGTTTTTGCAAAACTCACCCCATTGGCTTATTTCTCTGGACTGCCAATTAATCACAGGGTTATGTTTAACCAGCCAAGGAAGTCCCAACACAATGGGAGTAGGTAGACCTTCCAACACATAACAAGATAATTGTTCCCTATGTATTGCCCGAAGGTCAATGTTATGAACCTCATGAACAAAGCTACCTTGGCCGAGAGGCCTGGCGTCAATGGAGAAAAAGGGATCGGTTTGACCAATACATTCAGATGCATACCTTGAGCCTGAGCAACTGAGCGTCAACCAGATTAGCCCCGGAACCACTATCC
>JARQOD010000007.1:154942941-155002520 GCA_033576555.1 Oophaga sylvatica
GGCATTCCCTGCACAGGAGCCAGCGCTGTGACTATATTTTAAACATCCCTCATTACAACTGATTGAACAAATCAGTTCAACCAGCTGTATGAACGTCTGTAAGAGGAGTGATACTTAAATTACAGTCACAGCACTGGCTCCTATACGTGAGATGTTATCCCCATGCAAGCACTGAAATAGCTGATTTGATTAATTGATACTGCAAAAATCAGAATGGAGAATGGTCACATATCAAAATTTGTTATCTAGGCAATGGTGTAGAGTTCTAACAGTGAGTATGTTACAAAAGGGTATGCCACACTAAACAACATCGCTAACGGGATCGCTAAAAAACGTCACTATTTAGCGATCCCGTTAGCGATGTTGTTGTGTGCGGCATCTGTCAGCGACGAGCTCCCTGCTGAGATCCTGCTGTGATCTCGCTCGTCGCTGGAATCGTTCCGGACCCTATTTTATCGTCGGCGCTCCCGCTGGGTAAGTATTATCGCTGAGTGTGGCACCTTTTCTTAGCGATTTAGCGGTACTTTTGTACCGCTAAAGTCGTTAAGGAGATCGCTAACCGCGATAGCGTCCTTAACGATATCGCTAAGTTAAGCCGCACTCAGCGATATATAAACAATCCCGCTAGCGATCGCATTAGTATGCGTCGTTATCGTTATCGCTAGCGGGATTGTTTAGTGTGGCAGTACCTAAACTGTCAACATTCTGCAGTCTAGTTCTAACACAAAGTATCAAGAAAGCCCAGACAACCCTATTAATGCCCACTGTTAAGTTTCCCTATTACGCTGCATAGATGTATTAGTGATAATATCTTAACTATTTTAACCCCTTTACCACCTGAGACTAATCCATACATCCCTGTGACCTGCTACTTATTAACCTGGGACATATTGATACGTCCCAGTGATGGCCGCCGTGTGTTAACTAATTCTGGCAGCTGACACCCGTTACTTAGTGCCAGGAGTGGTTCTGCACCGCTCCCGGCACTTTAACCCCCTAAATGCAGTGATCGATCTTGGTTACAGCATTTTGGGAGCCCTCTGTCCTTGGATTGGTGATCCCGCAACATCATCTCTGGGTCCCGATCGTTGCCATCATGTCCCAATGTCATCATGACGACATTCGGGTCACCAGAGCTAGCAAAGTTACTTGATCATGCTCAGAGCATGATGTAGCAACTTTGTCAGTGTAGTGCTGACAGTTTGCATAGCTTATGGATATTCCTGCATCTATATAAGCGATCAGCCTCCAAGAAAATGAAGAAAATGAAAGTCCCATAATAGAACAAAGTAGAAAAAATTTAAAAAATGTAAAAAAAAAAAATATTGTACCCATGAATTAATGTTTTAATGAAAAAAGAAATATAAACAATAAAAGTACACATATTTGGTATCGCCGCGTCCAGAATGCCCTGGCCTATAAAACTGTCCCACTAGTTAATTCTTTAGTGAATACCATACAAAAACAAGGCAAAAAAACAATGCTTTATCACAATACCGCCCAACAAAAAGTGGAATGAAACACGATCAAAAAGATAAATAAACATGGTACTGCTGAAAACATCATCTTTTTTTACAAAAAAAGCCACCATACAGGTCATCAGCAGAAAAATAAAAAAAAAATATAGCTCTCAGAATAAAATGATGAAATTTTTTTTTCTATAAGTTTTTGCATAAAAGCGATAAACATAAAAAAATATAAATGGGTATTGTACTGACCCGAAGAATAAAACTGCCATATCAATTTTACCACACAAAACAACATAAACCCTCCACCACTCTCTCCCCCCCAAAAAAAAAATCCTGAATTGCTGTATTTTGTAAATTCTGCCTCCAAAAATTCAAAATAGCAAGCGATTAAAAAATGTCATGTGTCTGAAAATGGCACCAATAAAAGTCATCTCGTCCCACAAGAAACAAGCCCTCACATGACTCTGTGGGACAAAATATGGAAAAATTGTAGCTCTCAAAATATGGTGATGCAAAACTAGTTTTTGCAATAAAAAAGCATTTTTTTTAGTACGTGACAGCAGCCAAACATAAAAAAATATATAAATCTGTTATCGCTGTAATCGCACCGACCTGAAGAATGAAACGGAAAACCTCCTTTTGAAGATTCCTTATAATGAGGCAGATGGAAGAACTGTCGAACTGTGGACGCCATCTGACCTGTGATCTGGCTGTGTCTGTCTTTGTATTGCATTAAACTGCCGTCGGCCACAGTTTTGTGCACTTCTGAAAACGACACCACTGAGCAGAGGCCAAACGGAGTCAAGAGTAACTTTGCTGCCTCATTATAGTGAATGGATACCTCGGTGTTTTTTATCTGAATCACATCACTCAGAGATTTATATGGAAACCCTGATGTAAGTGCTCAGCGTACAGTGACCGTATAAATGTGATCCCAAACGTTATTTAAAAACTCTCCACTCAGATTCGTCCTCTGTCAATGGAAATATAGGGGCTTACACGTTACTGGTGGTACCAAGGCTTTAAAAGCGAAATGGCTCCTTACCCCTTAAAAGAAATTCAGCAAATTCTGCGCTCCGAAATTCAAATGCCCCCCTCCCTTCTATGCTCCACAGTTTACCTAAACAACATATAGTGTCCACACGTTTGACATTTCTGAAGCAATGAGTGTTCTGCCTTCATACACGTTGACACGGTGTGCAATTTGGCATACAGCATAAACCACCATTCTATCTTCCAAATAAGCAGACTGTCCTCTGTAGTCTAACTTGTTTGTTGGTAAACAGTATAGAACATGCTCGGTAAAACTATAAAAATACAAATGACATAGATAAGTATTGGGCACACAGCTGACACTTACAATTAACAGGAAAGTATACAGTATGATGCAAACTTTAACATGGGAAAACACAGGATTCTAATAACATCTCCTATGCACTGGCTGCTATACAGTTAATAGCCTCCTAAACACTGCATTGCTAGAGAAGATATTAATCTTACCAGATATGCATTACCAGGATAGCAAACTCAAGATAGAGAGGTTACAGGAGAGCACATGAACATGTGTATTCCCTGAAGTACACAGAAGAAAATGGAGCGTCTTCTTCCTAGCATACCTTGCTTCAATCCCACAATGCAACACTATCTACTTGTTAACCCCTTCCCGACCTGTGACACAGCGTATGTGTCATGAAAGGATCGCGTTCCTGCGGGTCGGGTGACCGGGGTCACTGAAAGGTCACCCGACCCGCAGGCACAAGACCCTTTGTGCTTCACCACAGGGGGGTTGGCTTAACCCCCACGTGGCTACGATCACTCTGATTGGCTGTTAAAAGTGAAACCGCCAATCAGAGCAATCTGTAATATTTCACCAATGAAATTTGGTGAAATATTACAATCCAGCCATGGCCGATGCTGCAATAGCATCTGCCATGGCTGGACACCGAGATCCGACCCCCCCCCCCCCACACCGAGTCACGGCGGCGATTGGCCGCCGCCACCGATAGACGGCGGCGATCGGTCACCGCCATCACTAAATGCTCCCCTCTTCCTTGCCTCCGCTGCCCCCACCTTCCGATCCGCTCCTTACCTTCCGACCCCCCCCTACTCACCTCTCCCGGTCCTCCGATGTCCTTGGATCCGTCACGACGTCCGTCCGGGATGTTTCATGGGCACCGCCATCTTGCAAAATGGCGGGCGCATGCGCAGTGCGCCCACCGGCCGGCGCATGCACAGTGTGCCCTCCAGAGTCCAGAAATTTATTTTGGTCACTGTGATAAACTTTCACAGTGATCAAAATAGAAAAAAAAGTAAATAAACGCCCCATTTATCACCCCCATATGTAGGGACAAATAAAATAAAAAAATATATCTATTTTTTTATCTTTTTATTAGGGTTAGGGTTACGATTATAAGGCTGTGTTCATATTGCGTTATGGCAGTCCATTAGACGGACTGCGTTACACTGCGGTATAACGACGTGTAACGCAGTCCGTTAACGCTGCCATTCACCCCCATTTGTGGGCACATCGCCACGCATGCCGTATAGCGTCTGGGCTCCGTCTCCGCTAGCGCAGATGAATCATCTGCTGATTCATTTGCGCTAGCGGGAATAGCATAACGCGATCGCGTAATACTATACCGTTACCCGCCCGTCAACGCTATGTGTTGAACGGGCTTGTAAAACGCAATATGAACCCAGCCTTAGGGTTAGAACTAGGGTTAGTGTTAGAACTAGGGTTAGGGTTAGCCTTAGGGTTAGCATTAGGGTTAGAATTAGGGTTAGGGTTAGAATTAGGGTTAGGGTTGGAATTAGGGTTACGGTTGGGATTAGGTTAGGCTTGTGGTTAGGGTTATGGTTAGAGTTGGGATTAGGGTTAGGGACGTGTTGGGGTTAGGGTTATGGTTAGGATTTGGATTAGGTGTGTAGGGGTTAGGGTTGGGTTTAGAGGTGTGTTGGGGTTAGGGTTGGAGTTAGAATGGGGGGTTTCCACTATTTAGGCACATCAGGGGGTGTCCATACACGACATGGCGCCACCATTGATTCCTGCAAATTTTGTGTTCAAAAAGTCAAACAGTGCTCTCTTTATTCCGAGCCCCGACTTGTGCCCAAACAGTGGTTTACCCCCACATATGGGGTATCAGCGTAATCAGGAAAAATTGCACAACAACTTTGGGGGTCTAATTTCTCCTGTTACCCATAGGTAAATAAAAAATTGGGGACTAAAAAAATATTTTTATGGAAAAAAATGATTTATTTTCACAGCTCTGAGTTATAAACTTCTGTGAAGAACTTGGAGATTCAAAGTGCTCACCACACATCTAGAGGAGTTACTTGGGGATCTAGTTTCCAAAATGGGGTCACTTGGGGGGGTTTCTACTGTTTAGGCACATCATGGGCTCTGCAAACGTAACATGACGCCCGCAGACCATTCCATCAAGTCGGCATTTCAAAACGTCACTACTTCCCTTCCGAGCCCCGACGTGTGCCCATACAGTAGTTCTCCCACATATGGGATATCAGCGTACTCAGGACAAATTTGAAAACAACTTTTGTTGTCTAATTTCTCCTGTTACCCTTGGGAAAATAAAACAATTGGGGACTAAAAGATCATGTTTGTGGAAAAAATATGATTTTTTTATTTTTATGCCTGGTCAATATAAACTTCTGTGTAGACCTTGGGGGTTCAAAGTGCTCACCGCACATCTAGATAAGTTCCGTGCGATGTCTAGTTTCCAAAATGGGGTCACTTGTGGGGAGTTTCTACTGTTTAGGCACATCAGGGGCTCTGCAAACGTAACATGATGCCCGCAGACCATTCCATCAAAGTCAGCATTTCAAAACGTCTCTACTTCCCTTCCGAGCCCCAACGTGTGCCCGTATAGTGGTTCCTCCCCACATATGGGTTACCAGTGTACTCAGGACAAACTGTACAACAACTTTTGGGTCCAATTTCTCCTGTTATCCTTGTGAAAATAAAAAATGGCGGGTTAAAAAAATCAGTTTTTGCGGAAAAAAATGATTATTTTTACGGCTCTGCATTATAAATTTCTTGGAAGCACGTGGGGGTTCAAGGTGCTCACCACACATCTGAATAAGTTCCTTGGGGGGTATAGTTTACAAAATGGGGTCACTTGTGGGTGGTTTCTACTGTTTAGTCACATCAGGGGCTCTACAAACATAACAAGATGCCCGCAGACCATTCCATCAAGTCGGCATTTCAAAACGTCACTACATCCCTTCCGAGCACTGATGTGTGCCCAAACAGTGGTTACCCCCCACATATGGGGTACCAGCGTACTCAGGACAAACTGGACAACAACTCTTGGGGTCCAATTTCTCCTGTAACCATTGTGAAAATAAAAAATAGGGGGCTAAAAAACCATTTTTTGAGAATTTTTATTTTTTTATTTTCAGTGCTCTGCGTTATAAACTTCTGTATAGCACCTGGGGTTCAAAGTGCTCACTGTGCATCTAGATAAGTTCCTTAGGGGGTGTTGTTTCCAAAATGGGTACATTTGTGGGGGAGCTCCAAAGTTTAATCATACAGGGGCTCTCCAAACATGACATGATGTCCGCTAACCATTGGAGCTAATTTTCCATTAAAAAAGTCAAATGGCTCTCCTTCCCTTCTGAGCCCTGCCGTTCGCCCAAACAGTGGTTCCCCCCACATATGGGGCACCAGCATACTCAGGACAAACTGGACAACTACTTTTCGCGTACAATTTATCCTGTTACCCTTGGGAAAATAAAAAATAGCGGGCTAAAAAATTATTTTTGAGAAACAAAAATGATTTTTTTTATTTTCACTGATCTGCCTTAATAAACTTCTGTGAAGCACTTGGGGTTTCAAAGTGCTCACTACACATCTAGATAAGCTCCTTGGGGGGTCTAGTTTCCAAAATGGGGTCACTGTGGGGGGGTTCTACTGTTTAGGCACATCAGGGGCTCTACAAACGCAACATGATCCCTGCAGAACATTCCATCAAGTCTGCATTCCAAAACGGCGCTCCTTCCCTTCTGAGCTCTCCCATGCGCCAAAACAGTGGTTCCCCCCCACATATGGGGTATTGGTGTACTCAGAACAAATTGCACAAGAACTTTTGTGGTCCAATTTCTCCTGTTGCCCTTGTGAAAATAAAAAATAGCGGGCTAAAAAATCATTTTTGAGGAAAAAAATGATTTTTTTTTATTTTCACTGCTCTGCGTTATAAACTTCTGTGAAGCACTTGGGAGTTTAGGGTGCTCACAACAAATCTAGATAAGTTCCATAAGAGCTCTAGTTTCCAAAATGGTGTCACATGTGGTTTTTTTTTCACTGTTTAGGCACACGGGCTCTCCAAACGCGTCATGGTGTCCGCTAACGATTGGAGCTAATTTTCCATTCAAAAAGTAAAATGGCGCTCCTTCCCTTCTGAGCCCTACCATGCGCCCAAACAGTGGTTTATGACCACATATGAGGTATCTGTGTACTCAGGAGAAATTGCCCAACAAATTTTAGGAGCCATTTAATCCTGTTGCCCATGTGAAAATGAAAAAACTGAGGCTAAAATACAATTTTTGTAAAAAAAAAGTACTTTCTTTTTTTACGGATCAATTTGTGAAGCACTTTGGGGTTCAAAGTGCTCACTATGCATCTAGATAAGTTCATTGGGGGGTCTAGTTTCCAAAATGGGGTCACTTGTGGGGGAGCTCCAATGTTTAGGCACACAGGGACTCTCCAAATGCGACATGGCAACCGCTAAATATTCCAGCATATTTTCCATTCAAAAAGTCAAATGGCGCTCCCTCCTTTCTGAGCCCTGCCGTGCGCCCAAACAGTGGTTTATGACCACATATGAGGTATCTGTGTACTCAGGAGAAATTGCCCAACAAATTTTAGGATCCATTCTATCCTGTTGCCCATGCAAAAATGAAAAAATTGATGCTAAAATAAAATCTTTGTTGGAAAAATTAAAATGTCCATTTTTTCCTTCCACGTTGCTTAAGTTCCTGTGAAGCACCTGAAGGGTTAATAATCTTCTTGAATGTAGTTTTGAGTAGCTTGAGGGGTGCAGTTTTTATAATGGTGTCACTTTTGGGTATTTTCTACCATATAGACCCCTCAAAGTGACTTCAAATGTGAGGTGGTCCCTAAAAAAAATGGTTTTGTAAATTTTGCTGTAAAAAATAGAAATCGCTGGTCAAATTTTATCTCTTATAACTTCCGAACAAAAAAAAATGTTGTTTCCAAAATTGTGCTGATGTAAAGTACACATGTGGGAAATGTTATTTATTAACTATTTTGTGTCACATAACTCTCTGGTTTAACAGAATAAAAATTCAAAATTTGAAAATTGCGAAATTTTCTAAATTTTTGCCAAATTTCCATTTTTTTTCACAAATAAACGCAAAAATTATCGACTTAAATTTACCACTAACATGAAGCCCAATATGTCACGAAAAAACAGTCTCATCCCAGAATCGCTAGGATCCGTTGAAGCGTTCCTGAGTTATTACCTCATAAAGGGACACTGGTCAGAATTGCAGAAAATGGCAAGGTCATGAAGGGGTTAAAGGCACAGGCTATAAATTCAGCCACCACTAGATGGTGCTATAACAAACAAAACAGCACACAATACAAAACATACTGCCCTGTACTCAGATGGGCAGAACACTCCCCGCTTGGCATCAAGTGATGCCAGATACAGACTCTTTTGGCGAAAGCAGTAAAACTAGTTCCGCAACTGGTCTGAGGATTAGTTTACTCCCCCCTGTTTTCCGCACTCTGACCTCGACCTTGCGCACCTTCTCTTCCTTGCTTGGGAATACCTTGGTGATGAGGCCTACTGGCCACTCATTTCGGTGTGACTGGCTGTCCTTCATGAGCACAACATCACCTGGTTTGATGTTAGGCTTGTCGATCTGCCACTTCTTCCTAGGTTGTAGGGTAGAGAGATATTGTTTTCTCCATCTGTCCCAGAAAGTATTGGAGAGACTTTGAACTTGTCTCCATTGACGTCTGTAGAGGTCCTTGTTGCCGTATTTTCCCATTGGAGCGCTGGGAGTGTTGGTTTTCTGAGTGAGTAGCATGGCGGGAGTGAGAATGGTTGGATCTTCAGCATCACTGGAGAGTGCAGTCATTGGTCTAGCATTTATGATGGCTGAAACTTCTGCCAAGAATGTAGTCAAACCTTCATGTGTGAGTCTTGTGCTACCGTCTTGCAAGAAGATAGAGTCTAAAATTCTACGTGCTATCCCTATCATGCTCTCCCAAGCACCTCCCATGTGAGAAGAGTGTGGTAAATTGAAGGTCCAAGTGCATCCCTGCTCACTCAAGTATCTTTCCACACTGATAATGTCAAGATTGGAAGGAATTTGAAGTTCTTTGACTGCTCCTACGAAATTTGAGCCTCTATCAGAGCGAATGTGTTTCACGGTGCCTCTGATGGCAATGAAACGTCGGCGTGCATTTATGAAACTTGAAGTGTCCATGGATTCAATTACTTCGATATGGACCGCTCTGATGGACATACAAGTGAACATAACTGCCCAGCGTTTTGCATTGGCTTGGGCTCTTCTAGTGTGCTGTGTAACCACAGACCACTGCCCGAATACATCCAGTCCGACGTTGGTAAAGGGAGGATCCATACTAAGTCTGTCTGGTGGGAGATTAGCCATTTTTGGGTTTTGAGTCACGCCACGGCGTTTGCGACAAGTCACACAGTTGAAGACGAGTTTACTCACACATCTCTTTTCTCCAACTATCCATAGACCAGCAGTTAGTAGATTCCCTTCGGTAAACAATCGGCCCTTGATGTTTCACCAAAACATGATGGTGCTGTACGAGCAGAGTAGTGACATGATGATGACCAGGAATTATTACAGGGTGTTTTTCCCACAAATTCCACCTTAGCTTCCTGAAGACGACCTCCAATCCTTAACAGCTCGTTTTGGTCAATGATTGGATCAAGCTTTTTCAAGACACTTTCTCTAGAAATGGGTTATCCCTTGTTGAGGTTATCTATTTCTCTGGGGTAGGTTTCCTTTTGCACAACATGAAGTATTGTAACCTTGGCTCTTTCCCAGTTGAGGGCGGTAAAAGCATGCTTGCAGTGATGCCAACCTTTGCAAAATCTCTGGCTTGCAGGTAATGCTGACTTGTAGGACTGGGCCACATGAAGTAGACAAGCAACGGCTCGAACAAGTGACTTCCAGGTTGAGAACCTGCTGAACTGATGAGATTGCAGGTAATGACTTGAAATCCCAGTATGCAGAGCAGACACTCGAGGACGGAGGAAATCTTGTGTAACCTTAGGTTAGACTGAGCGAGCATTTCTTGAGCCCTTTTTAGTAGACTGACTGCAGCCTCATTTGTTGGTGTGGACTTCAAACAGTCGTCTACGTTGAAGTCCTTTTATACAAAGGATCTGACTTCTGACTAGTGTTGAGCGATACTGCTCGATATCTAAAAATATCGGATCGGAATGGTATCGCCGATATCACTAAATATCATCGATATCCGATTCCGATACCGGAAGTCCAATGTAAGTCTATGGGAACCAAATATCGACATTAAAAAAAACATTCTTGCCTTGTTGGTTAATTGTACATGAAGGAAAACAACAAAGACTAATGTAGAATGTATTGGGGGAGGTTGAGGAGACAATAAAGGCATACATGTTTAACCCAATGCATTGGAATAGCATTAATATATTTTTTTTTGGAAATACGTTTGGATTGACTAACAATAACAAATTGACAATGTTGTTAACCTTTTTTCTATTTTGGCAAATATGTATGTTTCACAACTTCCATGCTCTTCACCTTTTTAACTTTTGCCAGTGCCACACTTTCTCCTTCATAATCTTCAGCAGCAGCATCAACTTTCTCATCAAATTATTCTTCATCTTCACCTTCTTAATCTTCTTCTTAAACTTCTTGCTATTCATGTTTTTGTTTACATTACTCATATTGTTATTATTAAACTAATTAATCTTCTTCATATTCAAATTCTTCATCTTCTTCCTCTTCATCTTCTTCATCATATTCTTATTTGTGACAGAGATTCCTGTACTTGTAATCTGTAAAAGTATGAATTGTTCATCCTTCCGTTCTTGCTGTCACAAAAGATTTAAATTACAACAGTATTTGTCCGTGTTCAGTTTAGCCTGCAGCAGCAGGCATTTTCCAGGGGGACCACGAGGAGGAACGGACTCACCCCCATACACTGCTTAGTCTTCTTCTGCTTAGAATTTAGAGCATATATTTTGCTCTTCATTTTGGTCTTATACTTCATGTTCTTCTGCTTTTTGATCTTCTGCTTATTGTTCTTCTGTCTCTTGTTCTGTATCTTGTAGTTTGTCTTAACCTTCTTTGTCCTGTTGGTGATCTTCTTCTGGGTAATCTTTTATTTTTTCTTTGTGATGGTGTTCAGGCTGGTTGGCTTCATGCTCGTCGTCCTTGTTGTCGTCATCTTCTTCTGGGTGGTCTTTAAGGTCGTCTAATTTCCGAGAAACAGCTGACGTTACTGGAACCCTGACGGGTATCAGATGGAGCAAGAGACAATGGAAGTAACGAGGACCAGCTGACTGTGCTGGAACCCGGACGGGTAGCAGAAGGAAAAGAGGCAATGTCACAACCGAGTACCAGCTGACGTTACTGTGACACGGTTACTAAGCAGGAGGTACCTGTGCTCCAAAGCACTACCAAGGACCAGCAGACGTTGGTGGAACTCGGATACGGAGATGGAGGCACCTAGGCCAAAGGCACTGGGGAGAACCAGTTGACGGTACTGGACCCCGGACGGGTAGCAGAAGGAAAAGAGGCAATGTCACAACCGAGTACCAGCTGACGTTACTGTGACACGGTTACTAAGCAGGAGGTACCTGTGCTCCAAAGCACTACCAAGGACCAGCAGACGTTGGTGGAACTCGGATACGGAGATGGAGGCACCTAGGCCAAAGGCACTGGGGAGAACCAGTTGACGGTACTGGACCCCGGACGGGTAGAAGAACGCACCCATGAAAATGTAAGTTGACAGGACGCAAGCCGTCCGCAGTTACCGAATCACACAGTCCTACAGTGGGTGCTTGTCCTATTGTCACAATGGAAACCGCCTTTATTTACATATCCCACAGCACACACAGGAATCACCTAAACTGCAGGCACCATAGAGTCGGCTAACCCGAATGCAACACGACAGCACAACTTATTGGAGGATAATTGACGTTCACACTGCCAGGAAACAGCTGTCGTGCTGTAACCAGGCTGGCCAGGAGTCAGTACCCCTGCCAATTACTTACGAGCAACAAATGGCGGTGTTGTAGCCCAGGGAGTAGAGTTCAGGTGGTAGAAAGATGAACATAACAGGAGACATGGAAAACGTTGCCAAACAGTTATTTAATCTGAAAACGGACAGGCAAATTCAGGTGAGATCCATGCCTTGTTCATTTTCAGAAAAGTAAGCCGGTCTACATTCTCTGAGGATAGTCGCATGCGACGGTCTGTTACTACACCACCTGCAGCACTAAAGACACGCTCAGATAATACACTGGCAGCAGGGCAAGCCAGCACCTCCAATGCATACTGGCTAAGCTCTGGCCATGTATCCAACTTAGAGACCCAAAATTTGAAAGGGAAAGAGGCATCTGGGAGTACACTTAGAGGGAAAGCCCAAGTAGTCTGTCACCATCTTACGGAAACGTTTCTTTCTGGTGACTGGAGCCGTCTCGGATGGTGTAGACCTTGCTGGCGCTGTCACAAAACTTTGCCACATTTGTAACATACAGTTCTTGCCCTGTGCAGAGGCGCTGCTTCTGCTCCCTCTTGTTGTAGAGGTGTCTACACTGCCTCGACGCACAGAGCTGCTTTGTAAAGCAGTAGCAGCAGCAGCAGCTTTCTCGGCTGGAATGTACAACAGTATGGATTGCACCATTGTGTCTTGGTACTCCTGCATTTTACGGTCCCGGTTCACCGGTGTGATGAGGGTTTGTAAGTTGTCCCGGTAGCGAGGGTCTAGGAGGGTGTACACCCAATAATCTGACGTGCTGAGAATGTGGGCGATGCGGCGGTCTTTTCTCAGGCACTGAAGCATGAAATCAACCATGTGCTGCAGACTCCCAACTGGCCAACAAAGGCTGTCCTCTGGAAGAGGCGTCATCTCTGCCTCCTCTGCATCACCCCACCCTCGCTCTACATACTGACTAGAGCGTTGTGTACCTCCCTCTGTAGGGATTTCTTCCTCCTCCATTGACTCCTCCTCATCCTCCTCACAAAGTGAGCCCTGCCCAGCCCTTTGTGAGGAACCACGTTGCGCTGACTGTCCTGAAGGTAATTGAATTTGTGACTCCTCATCCTCCACCTCTTCCAAAACCTCTTCCTTTAGTGCTTTCAGTGATTTCTGAAGCAGGCAGATAAGGGGGACAGTCATGCTGACTAGTGCATCATCTGCACTCGCCATCCGCGTTGAGACATCAAACGCACGCAAAACGTCGCAGATGTCCTTCATAGAGGCCCACTCAGTAGTGGTGAAGTGTGAACGGCGCAAATTGCGAGTTGATTGCGCCTGTTGCAGCTGATACTCCATTACTGCTGGCTGCTGCTCACACAACCGCTCCAACATATGTAACGTTGAATTCCACCTGGTGGGTACGTCACATATGATGCGATGTTCAGGAAGGCGAAATCTGACTTGCAGAGCTGCAATGCGCGATCTGGCCATGCTGGAACGTCGCAAGTGAGCGCACTCTAGGCGGACCTTGTGCAGCAGTGCATCAAGATCCGGATAGTCCCTCAAAAAACTCTGCACGACCAAGTTGAGCACATGTGCGAGACATGGTATGTGAGTGAGGTTACCTAGGCCCAGAGCTGCCACCAGATTTCAGCCATTGTCACACACTACCAAGCCTGGCTGGAGATTAGCTGACAAAAACCACACGTCGCTCTCCTGCTTGATGGCATCCCAGAGCTCCTGCGCTGTGTGGCTTCGATTCCCCATGGAAATTAATTTCAGGACGGCCTGTTGACGTTTGGCCACGGCTGTGCTCATATCGGTCGCAACAGGTAAGCGTTCACGGGTCCATGTGGAGGTATACCGTGACGGCTCGTGCAGCGATGATTCTGAGTAACTGGAGTATGAGGAGGAATCAATGTGTACAGACTGGATTCCTGCAATCCTTGGAGTTGGCAGAACACGTACAGCGCCACTGGCAAGATCTGTACCCGGCTCCACAACATTGACCCAATGGGCAGTGAGGGAAAGGTATCGTCCCTGGCCATGGGTACTGGTCCACGCATCGGTGGTCAGGTGGACCCTGCTACTGACGGCGTTTAGTAGCACATGTTTAATGTTTCCCTCGACATGTTTTTGCAGAGCAGGGACAGCTTGCCTGCTGAAATAAAATCGGCTTGGCACATTATATTGTGGGACTGCCAATGCCATAAAGTTCCTGAAACTGTCAGTCTCCACCAGCCTGAATGACAGCATTTCAAGGGACAGGAGTTTTGCAATGCCAGCATTCAGAGCCTGTGCTCGTGGATGGTTTGCCGAGTATGGCCGTCTTTTATCCCATGCCTGTGGTACCGATGGCTGTTTTTTGTTCTGGGAGTGTGACGATGACTGTGAACTTGCTGCTGTGGGTGGAATAACAGTTTGTCTATGGACAACAGTGACCGAGGTTCTTCCATGGAGATCCTGTGAGGAAGCCGAACCAGTGTGTGTGAGCTGGAGGTAGAGGCTCCAACACGACCTGAAGATGTAGGTGCTGCTGTAGGTTGGCCTACATCTCCAGTGTGTCTTTGTAACTCAGCTACGTGCTTTGTCCGTACATGTTTCCACATATTTGTGGTATTCAGGTTACTGATATTTTTACCTCTTTTAACTTTTTGCTTACACAGCTTGCATTGAACATAGCAAATATCATCTACAAGTCTGTCAAAAAAGGACCACGCAGTGCAAGTCATGGGAGGGCCAATTTTGACATTTCTAAGAGAACTGCTCCCAACAGGTGCCAAACTGGAGGCTACAGGCAAGCGAGTCTGCAGCCTACCTCTCCCTCCTCTTTGTACCGTTGGGACAATCTCTTCCTCAGAGCTGCTCCCACCACCTTCTTGTTGCTCACGCCATGTTGGGTCTCGGACTTCATCATCTCCACTACCCTCTTCCTACACCTGCTGCTGTTGGATGGTCTGGGCAGCACCATGCTCCACAAAACCTGGCACCTGAGTCTCATCATCATCATAAGATGCGTTCTGCGGTGTGCTGTCCATCGGCACTGGCTCACCCGCCTCTTCAGATTGAGAGAGACACAGCTGTTGCGCATCACTGCATACGCCCTCTTCTTCAAATTGCAGAATGCTGCTTGCCTGTGCCCGTGTTTGCGAGCCAACAGATTCTGAGAACAGAAGCAGAGACTCAGCTGGCTCCTGTACAGAACTCTCTGACTGCCTGGGCAATTTGACAGGCGGTGAACAGATAGATGGTTGCTCAACAGTGTTGTGTTCCTGAGAGGAGGTGGAAGAAATTGAAGTCGATGCATTGGCTGCCATCCAACCAACAACGGCTTCAATTTGTTCTTCCCGCAGCAGGGGGGCACGCCGAGCTCCTACCAAAGTGCGCATAAAGGAACGCTCATGGGTAAAACTGGTGGATGCTGTGTCACTGAGGGCGGCAGCAGCCACAGAATCCCCACGTCCTCTCCCTGCTGAAACTCCACGGCCACGACCACGTGCCTTACTCACTGCCTTCTTCATCTTGGTAGATTGATAAAGAAAGTCAGAAAAGTTATAAGGCCTAAGTGTGGTTATTACGCAGAGACTGAAGTGAACACTGAAACACAACTGTTCACAATCTGTGAAAGGCTACTCCTTTGTCTACTTCTATAGTGTTTGCAACCAATGTATTGTATACGGATGGAAGTGCGTCACACTAATAGATTATATTTTAAATGGAATGGAGCAGAACCAATTGGAGATAAATGAAAAGGATGAGGCACTGAGACACGCTCAGCAGAGTACAAGCAGCAGTGCTTGAACAAGTAACTGGAGCGTGATGTGCACTCAAAAAATAAAAAACACAGACTGAAGTGAACACTGAAACACAACTGTTCACAATCTGTGAAAGGCTACTCCTTTGTCTACTTCTATAGTGTTTGCAACCAATGTATTGTATACGGATGGAAGCGCGTCACACTAATAGATTATATTTTAAATGGAATGGAGCAGAACCAATTGGAGATAAATGAAAAGGATGAGGCACTGAGACACGCTCAGCAGAGTACAAGCAGCAGTGCTTGAACAAGTAACTGGAGCGTGATGTGCACTCAAAAAATAAAAAACACAGACTGAAGTGAACACTGAAACACAACTGTTCACAATCTGTGAAAGGCTACTCCTTTGTCTACTTCTATAGTGTTTGCAACCAATGTATTGGATACGGATGGAAGCGCGTCACACTAATAGATTATATTTTAAATGGAATGGAGCAGAACCAATTGGAGATAAATGAAAAGGATGAGGCACTGAGACACGCTCAGCAGAGTACAAGCAGCAGTGCTTGAACAAGTAACTGGAGCGTGATGTGCACTCAAAAAATAAAAAACACAGACTGAAGTGAACACTGAAACACAACTGTTCACAATCTGTGAAAGGCTACTCCTTTGTCTACTTCTATAGTGTTTGCAACCAATGTATTGGATACGGATGGAAGCGCGTCACACTAATAGATTATATTTTAATGGAATGGAGCAGAACCAATTGGAGATAAATGAAAAGGATGAGGCACTGAGACACGCTCAGCAGAGTACAAGCAGCAGTGCTTGAATAAGTAACTGGAGCTTGATGTGCACTCAAAAAATAAAAAACACAGACTGAAGTGAACACTGAAACACAACTGTTCACAATCTGTGAAAGGCTACTCCTTTGTCTACTTCTATAGTGTTTGCAACCAATGTATTGGATACGGATGGAAGCGCGTCACACTAATAGATTATATTTTAAATGGAATGGAGCAGAACCAATTGGAGATAAATGAAAAGGATGAGGCACTGAGACACGCTCAGCAGAGTACAAGCAGCAGTGCTTGAACAAGTAACTGGAGCGTGATGTGCACTCAAAAAATAAAAAACACAGACTGAAGTGAACACTGAAACACAACTGTTCACAATCTGTGAAAGGCTACTCCTTTGTCTACTTCTATAGTGTTTGCAACCAATGTATTGGATACGGATGGAAGCGCGTCACACTAATAGATTATATTTTAAATGGAATGGAGCAGAACCAATTGGAGATAAATGAAAAGGATGAGGCACTGAGACACGCTCAGCAGAGTACAAGCAGCAGTGCTTGAACAAGTAACTGGAGCGTGATGTGCACTCAAAAAAATAAAAAACACAGACTGAAGTGAACACTGAAACACAACTGTTAACAATCTGTGAAAGGCTACTCCTTTGTCTACTTCTATAGTGTTTGCAAACAATGTATTGGATACGGATGGAAGCGCGTCACACTAATAGTTAAATTGCATGGAGCTGCAAGAATTACACTGAAGAAAAAAAAAAGAGTCTGTGAGTGACACGTGCAGATGCCTACAGACAGCGTTGCATGCAGAGCAAACTGCAGCGTCACCTGCACTCACACACACCTTGCAGAGCTGTTAAAACAACACTGCAGGCAAAAGGAAGCTTTACACAGCGGTTGGTGCTAGCCTGCCTACAGCACAGTACACTAAATCGCAATCTCTAACTGTCCCTCAGAGTCAGCACAGCAGCATTCTGTCCCTTACTGAATTCACAGCACAGTGACGCTAAAATGGCGGCGGCGCCTTTTATAGTGCATTCTGACATCATTTCAGCATCCAATCACAGCCATGCCATTAGTTAACATGACCGCAGCAGTACAGGATGTGCCCACACTTCTTAGGATTCCTCATTGGCTGACTAAAATCACATTGCCTCTCAAAGAATTATGGGAACTTCCGATTCCGGTATACGATATATGAAAAATATCGAAACTAAGTATCGAAAGGCCGATAGAGCTAATATCGGCCGATACCCGATACTTGCGGTATCGTATCGCTCAACACTACTTCTGACCCATACTTTTCGCCTTTTTTGGCAGAATTACGGAGGCCATAGATAGTGACTGCTGGGGAAGGGCTGTTTACGAAGATGTGTACCCTCATCCGGTACTCTGTGATGTCTTTGTCTGGGTCGTTGTCCCGGTATCAGAAGAACCTCAAGTAGTTTCTGTGTACCTCTTTGACGAGAAAACGTGGAACATCTGTTGTATGTCAGCCATAAATGCCACCGTAACTCTGCAGAAAGAGAGTAGTACTTCCAGAAGTCTGTTGTTGAGGTCTGGGCCCGACAGTAGGACATCATTTAATGAGACATCTTCACATTTGGCACTTGAGTCGAATACCACTCTTATTTGACCTGGCTTGTTGGGATGGTATACTCCGAAGATGGGCAGGTACCAACACTCCCCTGAGAGCCAAAGTGCATGTGCAATCTTTGTGTAGTTGTTCTTGAATATCCTTCTCATGAAGGTGAAGAAGTGTTCCTTCATCTCAGGTGACTTCTTAAGCTTGTGTCTTAGGGAGATGAATCGGCTGTAGACCAGTTCCCTGTTGTTTGGTAGGCACCTTCTCTGAGGTCGAAATGGTAAAGGTGCGATCTAACTGTTCGATTTGTCTTTGACTATTTGTCTATGCATGATGTCCAAGAACATACTATCTCCTATGGACATCGCTACCTTGTCATCTTCATTTGTCCTGTGGAAGACCGTACATCCCATGTGGTCTTGATCACCTTCACAGGCGTGGTCTTCGTTGGTAGGTACTGAGAAAGAGCATGGTAGGGGAGCGCTGTTTGGCAATTCCTTTACCAGCAGACTATTGTGACATGGCCGGAAGAGAGACGGACGTTCATTTTCTAGTGTGCTGGTGAGCATACTGTTGACTGAGGCCGGCTTGTGTGCTCCTCCTAGACAGACGTCTCCTATGATGACCCATCCAAGGTCGAGCCTCTGAGCGTACGTAGCATTTCTGGAGCCGTTTATATATTCTCTAGTTTTGTGGACTCGTAGTATATCTCTTCAGTCATCTGTCAAAAATCAACAACTCATTGCCCCCTGAGGAAGGAACTTCCGAAACGCACGTCGGGGTGGGCGGGAGACTCTGTGACACCCGGTATGTACTTTATTCATTTGGTTGATTTTTGACAAATGACTGTTATTTTTCACATGATTATTACATTATGTATCATGTTATGGGCATTTCTGATAGTTTCCTATGATCCTACGTTGTCTGCATTACATTGTTGCCCCAATTTACATAAGTCTGTCATTAATATTATGATGACTCCGGATTTTGTCACAATGTCTTGCCGCCTGGGCTAATGCAGTTATGTGTGTAACTTTTAGCCCTCACTTTGTCCCTTATTCATTTTGTTCTGTTGATATTAATAAATAAATTGTTATTTGCATAAGTCTTTTTGGACATTGCACTGATTTTTTTTTTTTGCTGTGGTGTCTCTATCTTCCAAATAAGCAGACTGCCCTCTGTAGTCTAACTTGTTTATTGGTGAACAGTATAGAAAATGCGTGGTAAAACTGTAAAAATACAAATGACATACACTGTGTTCCAAATTATTATGCAAATAATATTTTCTCAGATTTTCCCAAATTACCTATATGAATTTCAGTCATTGTAATTTTCCAGTCAAATAACTATTAGAGTACAATTGAAAGGTTTTTGTACAAACTGCTTATGATAACCGTATATTTTGTAAAAAATAAAACACTCAAACTTCACTCAAAATGCATGTTCCAAATTATTATGCACAGCAGAGTTTTCAACCTTTTCATTTTAATAAAGAACAAAAAATGGTCATTTTTGAAATTATAAGCATTAGCAGGTTCTTACAAACTGAAATGAAACAGTTTTCAACTCAAAACTTTATTCTAGGTGATGTTACATTTGCACATAGGACCCCTTGTTCGAAAGGAGCTTCTGAACTCTCTCGTCCATTGAATTTGTCAGGTTTTGGATGGTTTCTGCTTCAATTGTTTTGCATGAGGACAGAATACCCTCCCAGGGCTGTTGCTTAGATGTGAACTGCCTCCCGCCATCTTAGACACTCCTTTTGATGATGCTCCAGAGGTTCTCAATGGGGTTGAGGTCATGGGAGCATGGGGGCCACACCATAAGTTTGTCCCCTTTTATGCCCAGAGATGCAGATGTGTTATGTGCAGCATGAGACGGTGCATTATCATGCATGAAAATGATCTTGCTGCGGAATGCACGGTTCTTCTTCTTGAACCATGGCAGGAAGTGCTGTTTGAGAAACTCAACATACACTATGGAGTTCATCTTTACTCCTTCAGGGATCCTAAAGGGGCCGACAATCTCTCTCCCCATGATTCCAGCCCAAAATATTACTCCACCTCCTCCTTGTTGGCGCCGTAGCCATGTTTGCATGGGGTGTCCATCAACCAGCCATCCTCCACTCCATCCATCTGGACCATCGAGCGTTGCACGGCACTCATCGGTGAACAAAACAGTTTTGAAGTCAGTCTTCATGTATTGTTTGGCCCACTGGAGCCGTTTCTGCTTGTGTGCAGTGGATAGAGGAGGTCGACAGGATGGCTTACGCACAGCTGCAAACCTCTGAAGGACCCTGCATCTTGTTGTTCGGGGGACGTTGGAGGCACCAGCAGCTTCAAAAACTTGTCTGCTGCTATGACAAGGCTTTTTGCCGCTGCTCTTTTAACCTGACGTTATTGCCTGTAGGAAAGAGTCCTCAATTTTCCCTTATCAGCACGCACACGTGTGTACTGTGAATCAGCTACATACTTCTTGATTGTGCGATGATCACGATGAAGTGTCTTGGCAATGTTGATTGTAGTCATGCCTTGACCTAAACACTCCACAATTTGTTGCTTCTCAGCAGCCAACACATCCTTTTTCTTTCCCATTTTGGCTGAAAATGTAGGCTGCTTATTAATGTGGGACAGCCTTCTTAAGTAGTCTTGCCTTTCATTGGACACACCTGCCAAACTAATTAGCACAGGTGTCTGCAATTGCTTACAGTGATATAAAGAGCCCTGACACACATCACCATCAATGCGTTTAACTGACACACAAAAAACTTCTTACCTTATCACTCCTAAACAATTTTTGCACAATAATTTGGAACACAGTTTAGATCAGTATTGGGCACACAGCTGACACTTTACAATTAACAGGAAAGTATACAGTATGATGCAAACTTTAACATGGGGAAATACAGGATTCTAATAACATCTCCTATGCACTGGCTGCTATACAGTTAATAGCCTCCTAAACACTGCATTGCTAGATAAGATATTGATCTTACCAGATATGCATTACCAGGATAGCAAACTCAAGTTGGAGAGGTTACAGGAGAGCACATGAACATGTGTATTCCCTGAAGTACACAGGAGAAAATGGAGCTTCTTCCCAGCATACCTTGCTTCAATCCCACAATGCAACACTCTATCTGCTTGTTAAATGCACAGGCTATAAATTCAGCTACCACTAGATAGTAGCATAGTAACATAGTTATTAAGGTTGAAGGAAGACTTTAAGTCCATCTAGTTCAACCATATCCTATCCTAACCTGCCCTAAAATGTTGATCCAGAGGAAGGCAAAAAAAACCCAAGTGGCAAACAGTAAGCTTCACATTGGGGAAAAAAATTCCTTCCCGACTCCACATACGGCAATCAGACTAGCTCCCTGGATCAACGCCATATCTAGGAAACTAGTGAATATAGCCTATAATATTATACTTTTCAGGAAAAGCATCCAGTCCCTTTTTAAATTTTAGTAGGGAATCACTCATTACAACATTATACGGCAGAGAGTTCCATAGTCTCACTGCTCTTACAGTAAAGAATTCTCCGTCTGTGATTATGACTAAACCTTCTTTCCTCCAGACGTAGAGGATGTCCCCTTGTCCCTGTCACAGGTCTAAGAGTAAAAAGATTATTAGAAAGGTCTTTGTACTGTCCCCTCATATATTTATACATTGTAGTAAGATCACCCCTAAGCCTTCTTTTTCCAAACTACTGTATATACTCGTGTATAAGCCGAGATTTTCAGCACCTTTTTTCGTGCTGAAAATGCCCCCTCGGCTTATACACGAGTCATAGGGCAGAAACCAGCGGAGGAGGGGATGCCGCGGCAGGAGCCGGTGGCTGGGACATCATACTCACCCCTCCCCGTGCCATCACTGAACGTCCCTGCAATCCTACGTTCTCCCCGGCTTCCTGCAGCTCTCCAGCACTGAGCGGTGATGTAATACCCGCTCATTAAGGTCATGTAATATGGACGCGACGCCACTCCCATAGGCGTGGCCTCCATATTCATGGCCTTCATGAGCGGTATTACATCACCGCTCAGTGCTGGAGAGCTGCAGGAAGCCGGGAGAACGCAGGATTGCAGGGATGTTCAGCGATGGGGAGGGGTGAGTATGATGGAGGAGGACAAGGAGCAGGACGGGGGGGAGAACGGTGGACGGGGGAAGCATGGAGGAGGACGGGGGAGAACGGAGGACGGGGGAAGCATGGAGCAGGACGGGGGGAGAACGGAGGACGGGGAAAGCATGGAGGAGGACGGGGGAAGCATGGAGGAGGACGGGGGGAGAATGGAGGACGGGGGAAGCATGGAGCAGGACGGGGGGAAGAACGGTGGACGGGGGAAGCATGGAGGAGGACGGGGGAGAACGGAGGACAATGAGCACGGAGCAGGAGGGGGAGGATGTAGGGCACAGAGGAGCACGGAGCAGGACGGGGGGAGAGGATGGAGGGCACAGAGGAGCACGGAGCAGGACGGGGGGGCACAGGAGGACGGAGAAGGAATGGGGGAGCACAGCGGAGGACCGAGCAGGAGGGGGGGAGTACAGAGGAGAATGGGGAGCACAGAAATGGATGGGGGAGCAAGGAGCAGGACAGGGGCAGCACAGAGCAGGAGGGCAGTTTATACACCCGGCTTATACACGAGTCAATAAGTATTCCCAGTTTTTTTGTGGCAAAATTAGGGGGGTCGGCTTATACACGGGTCGGCTTATACACGAGTATATACGGTAAATAACCCCAAGTGTAATAACCTGTCCTGGTATTGCAGATCCCCCCCCCCATGTTCTCTAATAACTTTGGTCGCTCTTCTCTGCACCCGCTCCAGTTCAGCTATGTATTTCCTATACATTGGAGACCAGAACTGTACACAGTATTCTAAGTGTGGTCGCACTAGTGACTTGTATAGAGGTAAAATTATGTTCTCCTCATGAGCATCTATGCCTCTTTTAATGCATCCCATTATTTTATTTGCCTTTGCAGCAGCTGCCTGACCCTCTCCACTAAATGTGAGTTTGTTGTCAACCCATACACCCAAGTCTTTTTCAGTGACAGTTTTGCCCAGTGTTTTACAATTAAGCACATAATTATACATCTTGTTTGTTCTACCCAAGTGCATTACCTTACATTTATCCCCATTAAAGCTCATTTGACATTTATCAGCCCAAGCTTCTAGTTTACATAAATCCTCCTGTAATATAAAATTGTCCTCTTCTGTATTGATTACCCTGCAGAGTTTAGTGTCATCTGCAAATATTGAAATAATACTCTGTATGCCCTCAACAAGGTCATTAATAAATGTTAGAGAAGCGGCCCCAATACTGACCCCTGTGGTACCCCACTGCTAACCATGACCAAGTCTGAGTGTGCTCCATTAATAACCACCCTTTGTTTTCTAGCCCTGAGCCAGTTCTTAACCCACTTACACATATTTTCCCCTATCCCCATTCTTCTCATTTTTTGTATTAACCTTTTGTGTGGCACCGTATCAAAAGCTTTTGAGAAGTCCATGTACACCACGTCCACTGTGTTCCCTTGGTCCAGTCCGGAACTTACCCCTTCATAAAAGCTTATCAGATTAGTCTGACAAGAACGGTCCTTCGTAAACCCATGCTGACACTGTCATGAGGTTATTCAGCCTCAGATACTCCAATATAGTATCCCTCAAAAATCCCTCCAGGATTTTACCCACAGTAGATTTTAATCTCACTGGCCTATAATTTCCAGGTTCAGTTTTTGCCCCCTTTTTGAATATTGGCACCACATTTGCTATACGCCAGTCCTGTGGTACATACCCTGTTATTATGGAATCTTTAAAGATTAAAAATAATGGTCTGTCTATGACTGTACTTAATTCCTGCAGTACTCGGGGGTGTATTCCTTCTGGCACCGGATATTTGTCAATTTTAGTGAATTTTAGACGCCGCCGTACTTCCTGCTGGGTTAAGCGGGTGACATTTAATGGAGAATTTTTTTTTTATCACCGATCATGTTATCTGTCATGTGATTTTCTTGTGTAAATACTGTTGAAAAAAAGTCATTTAGCATATTGGCTTTTTCCTCATCCTCATCCACCATTTCACCCAGACTATTTTTAAGGGGACCAACTCATTCATTTTTTAGTTTCTTGCTATTTATGTAGTTAAATAATATTTTGGGGTTGTTTTTACTTTCCCTGGCAATGAGTCTCTCTGTCTCAATCTTTGCTGTCTTGATTCTGTAAAAAGCAAATTTATTTTATCTTCTGTATTTATTGAATTCCTCATCACTACCAACTTGCTTTAATTCCCTAAACACTTTCTTTTTGTCACTTATTGCACCCTTTACAGCTCTATTTAGCCATAGTGGTTTCCTCCTATTTCTAGCATGTTTATTCCCATAGGGTATATACTGTGCACAGGTCCTATTCAGGATGCTAAGAAACATCTCTCATTTTCTTTGTGTTTTTTTTTGTATCTCAGGATATCGTCCCAGTTTATTGCACTAAGATCATCTCTCATCCGTTGGAAATTCACCTTCCTGAAGTTTAGTGTCCTTGTAACCCCTCTACTACACATTTATTAAAAGATACATGAAAGCTTATTATTTTGTGATCACTATTACCCAAGTGACCCCCTACCCTTATATTTGATATGTGGTCTGGCCTGTTGGTTACTATTAGGTCTAGCAGTCTCCCCCCCTCTTGTTGGGTCCTGAACTTGTTGTGAAAGGTAATTGTCCCTCATAGTTGTCAAAAACCTATTACCTTTGCTGGAATTGCAGGTTTCTGTTCCCCAATGTATTTCAGGGTAGTTGAAGTCCCCCATAATAATGACTTCTCCTTGAGTCGCTGCTTCATCTATTTGTTTTACGAGGATATTCTCCGTTGCTTCCATTATTTTAGGAGACTTATAGCAAACCCTTATCAGTAATTTATTATTTTTTCCCCCTCCCCTTATCTCCGCCCACAGAGACTCTACATCTTCATTAGATTCACAGAAATTATCATGCAGGATGGGTTTTAAGAATGATTTTAAATATAAACACACCCCCACCTCGCTTATTTGTACGGTCATTTCTGAACAGACTATAGCCCTGTAAATTAAACGCCCATTCATGGCTCTCGTCCAGCCATGTCTCAGATATCCCCACCATGTCATAATTATGTTCCAACAAAATTAATTCTAATTCCGTCATTTTGTTGGTGAAGCTTCTGGCATTAGTATACATGCACTTTATGTATCTCTCTGTACCTCTATTCTTTCTTAAATTATTAACTGTTCTAACCCCACCCCCCATGCCACCCCCACCCCTAATTTCATTATTTGTGCCCAGGTCTCTATCTGCACTGTCTTCTCCTATAAAATGAATACCCTCCCCCCAGTCCCTAGTTTAAAGACTCCTCCAACCTTCTAGCCATTTTTTCCCCCAGCACAGCTGCACCCTCCCCAATGAGGTGCAGCCTGTCCCTAGCATAGAACCTGTAGCCAACTGAGAAGTCGGCCCAGTTCTCCAGGAACCCAAACCCCTCCTTCCTACACCAATTCTTGAGCCACTTATTAACCTGGTGGTTAGATGGTGCTATAACAAACAAAACAGCACACAATACAAAACATACTGCCCTGTACTCAGATGGGCAGAACAATGAGAGCCCGCCTAACTTATGGGTGCATGTCTCCAGAAGCATGGGGTTACCACAACAGAGAGGAGCCAGAAGATCCCAGTGTCTGATTGCTCCTACGCCTGCACTGAAAAGAAGCACTTCTCCTTCTTTTTAAATGTTGTTTATTTCTTTTGGCAGAACGGGTTAATTGGCCATGGAGACTCTGGGAGTATGAGCTGTCAGCTGAGCTTGGTTAGTCACTCCCATCCCCTTTATAATCTGGGTCCTGATTCAAACCCATGTCAGAGCTAGCTTTTACTGCATGGCTTGGTGGAGAGGTGTTCATATGAGAAGGAGTTTTGGAGGAGATCTGTGATTGCTGCGTGGTTTGTAAATGTGATAATTCCCTTCCCTCCTCTTACTTTGGTTATTCCCCGTCCTTCACTCCCCAGTGTATTCCTGTTATGTGGTAGTGGATATTTGTATGCTTGGTATTTCGGTTTACCCTTGTTTGTGATGCCTTGTTCTTTGAGTTGGTGTACTGCGGTGCACAGTAGCGCCCCTGTTCCCTGGATGGGGAAGTGAACAGAGGGCTGATTCATGAGATAAGGCAAGCGTGGCGGCCCCGGCATCTTCACCTTCAGAAGTATCTCGGGGAATAGGCAAGCTAGGGCGCCCCCTAGTGGTAAGGACAGGGAAGAAGCTCCTGGTCCCGAATGACACTACAGCTGAGTGATGACACATGAGCTGGGCATAACGTACTGGTCATTATAAGGTACTGGTCACTACAGCGTACTGGTCACTACAATGGCAGTTTGTAATTTTCACTCAGCAACATTCATTGCTGCTCATTTCTGGAAAACATTCATGTAGTCAAAATCGTCACTACACCAGTAGATAAATACCAAACGGGTATAATTTCCGAAATGGGGTCACTTGAGGGAGGGCTTCTGCTCTTCTAGCACTTAGGAGCTCTGTATATGGAGTCCGCAAATTATTCTAGGGTAATATGCTCTCCAGGAGGCAAATAGTCTTTCCGTATGGCTAAGCAGTACTGTACAGCTACATATGGGGTATAGCCTCGTTCAGGAAAAATTGTGGGACTCATTATGGTGCTATTTTTACCCTTTTCTCTTTGCGAAAATGTAAAATCTGGGTCTAAAACAAAATTTTGGTGGTAAAAATGTAATTGTTATCTTCACTGCCAAATGGTATAAAATTCCGTGACACACCTGTGGTGTCAGTGTGATCACTGCACCCCTAAATGAATTTGTTGAGAGGTGTAATTTGTAAAATGAGGTCACTTATGGGGGTTTATGCTGTTCTGGCAACTCAGGGACTATCCCAGTAGTCATGGCACCCACAAACCTAACAGTAAAATCTGCACTATAGTATGGGGTTCCTTCCCTTCTGAGTTTTGCACTGGGCCTGAAAAATATTTCTCGATTATTATACATAGGATATTGGCGCACACAGGAAAAAATGGACATCAGTTTGTTGTAAAAAAAAATGTCCTTTTAGCCCTTAGAAAAATTAAAAACTTGGGATTAAATCAACATTTTAGTGGTAAAAATGTAATTTATTCTTTCTTCACCTTTCAATGGTATAAAATTCTGTGAGGCACATGTGGTGTTGTCAGTATGTTCACTGCACCCTTAGATAAATTCATTGGGGAGTGTAGTTTGTAAAATGAGTTCACATATGGGGGATTTCTGTTGTACTGGCACTGTGACCATGGCACCTTCAAACCATTCCAGCAAAATCTGAACTCCCAATATGGTGCTTCTTTCCTTCTGAGCTTTACACTGTGGCTCAAAAATAGTATTGCCCCCACAGATGAGGTATCTGCGTACTAAAGATAAATTCCACTACAAATTGTGTAGTGCAATTTCTCCTGTTACCCTTGTGAAAATGCAAAATGAGGCTAGAAATCATTTTTATGGGGAAAATTTGATATTTATTTTTTATTTTTTTTATTTTTACGACTCAACGTCATAAATTTCTGTGACACACCTGGGGGAGTTCAGTATGCTCACCATAAATCTACAGTTAGGTCCATATATATTTAGACAGAGACAACATTTATCTAATTTTGGTTCTAGACATTACCACAATGAATTTTAAACAAAACAATTCAGATGCAATTGAAGTTCAGACTTTCAGCTTTCATTTGAGGGTATCCATATTAAAATTGGATGAAGGGTTTAGGATTTTCAGCTCCTTAACATATGCCACCCTGTTTTTAAAGGGACCAAAAGTAATTGGACAATTGACTCCAAGGCTATTTCATCGACAGGTGTGGGCAATCCCTTCGTTATGTCATTCTCAATTAAGCAGATAAAAGGGCTGGAGTTGATTTGAGGTGTGGTGTTTGCATTTGGAAGGTTTTGCTGTGAAGGAAACATGCAGTCAAAGGAGCTCTCCATGCAGGTGAAACAAGCCATCCTTAAGCTGCAAAAAACAGAAAAAACCCATCCGAGATATTGCTACAACTTCAGGAGTTGCAAAACCAACAATTTGGTACATCCTGAGAAAGAAAGAAAGCACCGGTGAACTCATCAATGCAAAAAGACCTGGGCGCTCACAGAAGACAACAGTGGTGGATGATCGCAGAATACTCTCCATGGTGAAGAGAAACACCTTCACAACAGCCAACCAAGTGAACAACACTCTCCAGGAGGTAGGCGTATCAGTATCCAAATCTACCATAAAGAGAATGAAAGTAAATACAGAAGGTTCACTGCACGGTGCAAGCCACTCATAAGCATAAAGAAAAAAAGGCTAGGCTGGACTTTGCTAAAATAAATCTAAAAAAGCCAGCACAGTTCTGGAAGAACATTCTTTGGACAGATGAAACCATAATCAACCTCTAACAGAATGATGGAAAGAGAAAAGTATGGCGAAGGCGTGGTACAGCTCATGATCCAAAGCATACCACATCATCTGTAAAACACGGCGGAGGCAGTGTGATGGCTTGGGCATGCATGTCTGCCAGTGGCACTGGGTCAATAGTGTTTATTGATATGACACAGGACAGAAGCAGCCTAATGAATTCTGAGGTATTCTGAGCCATACTGAGTGCTCAGATCCAGCCAAATGCAGCCAAACTGATTGGTCGTCGTTTCATACTACAGATGGACAATGACCCAAAATATAAAGTCAAAGCAGCCCAGGAGTTTATTAACCCCTTAATGACCGCCAATACGCCTTTTAACGGCGGTCATTAAGCGCCCCCCAGAGGCGCATTTTCTCCGGGGTCTAATCGGGTCGGTTTTTACCGACCCGATGTTGCGGTCGCCGTTATTAACCCTATAACGGCGACCGCAACAAAAAAAAATCTGATGTGCCATTTAATTTCTCTGTCCCCTGATGTCATCGGACATCAGAGGACAGAGAAAAAGGGTCCCCAGGCCCCCGTGTGACCCCCGATCCAGTCCATGTGGCCCCGGGCCCTCCGTTGTCCCCCGGTGCCGGCGCTGTTAAGAAAATGGCGGGCGCATGCTCAGTGCGCCCGCCGCTATGTGCCGCTGTGCTGGTGGGGGGATGGGCAAATATTGATCCGGGTTGGTATTCACCGATCCCGGTGTTGCGATCGCGGCTATGCAAGCATAGCCGCGATCGCAAAAAAAAAAAAAAAAAGATTTCTCTCCCCTCTGATGTGATCGAACATCAGAGGGGAGAAAATGAGGGTCCCCGTGTCCCCCTGAACCCCCTATACTTACCGGTGTCCTCTGGCAGGTCCCCCTGGCCTCCGATCATCCCGGTCTCCTTCCTGCACAAAAAAAATGGCGGGCGCATGCGCAGTGCGCCCGCCGATCTGCTTGGCGGCAGATTCAAAAAAAGTTTCATTCATTCTCCAGAAAGTGCATTTTGATCACTGTGATAAACTATCACAGTGATCAAAATAAAAAAAACAGTACATAACCCCCCCATTTATCACCCCCTTAGTTAGGGACATATAATAAAAAATAGAAATTATATTTATTTTCATTTTTCTGTTAGGGTTATAATTAGGGTTAGGGTTATAATTAGGGTTAGGGTTATAATTAGGGTTAGGGTTAGCATTAGGGTTAGGGTTAGCATTAGGGTTAAGGTTATAATTAGCGTTAGGGTTAAGCTGGGTTCATACTGCGTTATGGCAGTCCGTTAGACGGACTGCGCTACACTGCGGTATAACGCAGTCCGTTAACGCTGCCATTCACCCCCATTTGAGGGCGCATCGCGACGCATGCCGTAAAGCGGCATGCGTTTGCGACGTGCCATCATTCAGTGACGGAGCCTCGGATGCGGGCTGCAGCGTCTGGGCTCCGTCACCGCTAGCGCAGATGAATCATCTGCTGATTCCTCTGCGCTAGCGGGTATAGCATAACGCGATCGCGTTATGCTATACCGTTACCAGCCCGTCAACGCTATGTGTTGAACCGGCTGGTAAAACGCAAAATGAACCCAGCCTTAGGGTTAGGGTTAGAATTAGGGTTAGGGTTACAATTAGGGTTAGGGTTACAATTAGAGTTAGGGTTACAATTAGGGTTGGAATTAGGGTTGGGATTTAGGTTAGGATTAGGGTTGGGATTAGGGTTAGGGGTGTGTTGGGATTAGGGTTGGAGCTAGAATTGAGGGATTTCCACTATTTAGGCACATCAGGGGGTATCCAAACACGACGTGGCGTTCAAAAAGTCAAATGGCGCTCCCTCCCTTCCGAGCCCTGCCGTGCGCCCAAACAGTGGTTTACCCCAACATATGGGGTATCAGCATACTCAGGACAAATTGCACACCAATTTTGGGGTTCTAATTTCTCCGGTTACCCTTGGGAAAATAAAAAATAGCTGGCTAAAAAAATCATTTTTGAGAAAAAAAATGATTTTTCATTTTCACGGCTCTGCGTTTATAAATTTCTGTGAAGCACTTGGGGGTTCAAAGTGCTCACCACACATCTAGATAAGCTCCTTAAGGGGTCTAGTTTCCAAAATGGGGTCACTTGTGGGGGGTTTCTACTGTTTAGGTACATTAAGGGCTCTGCAAACACAACATGACGCCTGCAGAACATTCCATCAAAGTCTGCATTACAAAATGGCGCTCCTTCCCTTCCAAGCACTCCCATGCGCCCAAACAGTGGTTTCACCCCACATATGGGGTATCAGCGTACACAGGAAAAATTGCACAACAACTTTTTGGGTCCAATTTCTCCTGTTACCCTTGGGAAAATAAAAAAAATAGCGGGCTAAAGAATCATTTTTGAGGAAAAAAATGATTTTTTTATTTTCACGGCTCTACGTTTATTAATTTCTGTGAAGCACTTGGGGGTTCAAAGTGCTCACCACACATCTAGATAAGTTCCTTAAGGGGTCTAGTTTCCAAAATGGTGTGATTTGTGGGGGGTTTCGACTGTTTAGGCGTATCAGGGGCTCTCCAAACGCGACATGGCGTCCAATTTCAATTCCAGCCAATTTTGGTTTGAAAAAGTCAAACGGCGCTCCTTCCCTTCCAAGCCCTGCCGTGCGCCCAAACAGTGGTACCACCCCACATATGGGGTATCAGTGTACTCAGGACAAATTGGACAACAACTTTTGTGGTTTTAATTTCTCCTGTTACCCTTGGGAAAATAAAAAATTGGGGACTAAACGATCAGGTTTGTGGAAAAAATATGACTTTTTATTTTCATGCCCTGGAGTTATAAACTTCTGTGAAGCACTTCGGGGTTCAAAGTGCTCACCACACATCTATATAAGTTCCTTAGGGGTTCTAGTTTCCAAAATGGTGTCACTTGTGGGGGGTTTCCACTGTTTAGACACATTAGGTCCTCTACAAACGCGACATGGCGTCCAGCCAATTCTGAGTTGAAAAAGTCAAACGGCGCTCCTTCCCTTCCAAGCTCTGCCATGCACCCAAACAGTGGTTTACCCCCACATATGGGGTATCAGCATGCTCAGAACAAATTGCACAAAAACTTTTGGGGTCTTGTTACCCTTGGGAAAATAAAAATTGGGGTGAACAGATCGTTTTTGTGGAAAAAATATGATTTTTTATTTTCACGGCTCTATGTTATAAACTTCTGTGAAGCACTTGGAGGTTCAAAGTGCTCACCACAGATCTAGATAAGTTCCTTAGGGGGTCTAATTTCCAAAATGGGGTCACTTGTGGGGGGTTTCCACTGTTTAGACACATCAGGGCCTCTACAAACACGACATGACGTCCAGCCAATTCTGCGCTGAAAAAGTCAAACGGCGCTCCTTCCCTTCCAAGCTCTGCCATGCACCCAAACAGTGGTTTACCCCCACATATGGGGTATCAGCATGCTCAGGACAAATTGCACAAAAACTTTTGGGGTCTTGTTACCCTTGGAAAAATAAAAATTGGGGTGAAAAGATTGTTTTTGTGGAAAAAATATGATTTCCACTGTTTAGACACATCAGGGCCTCTACAAACGCGACATGGCGTCCAGCCAATTCTGCGTTGAAAAAGTCAAATGTCGCTCCTTCCCTTGCGACCTCTGCCGTGCGCCCAAAAAATGGTTTACCCCCACATATGGGGTATCGGCTTATTCAGGAGAAATTGCACAACAAATTTTGTGGTTCATTTTTTCTTTTAACACTTGTGAAAATAAAAAAAAATAGGTTCCGAAGTAAAGTTTTTGCAAAAAAAGTTAAATGTTAATTTTTTCCTTCCACATTGCTTCAGTTCCTGTGAAGCACGTAAAGGGTTAATAAACTTTTTGAATGTGGTTTTGAGCACCTTGAGGGGTGCCGTTTTTAGAATGGTGTCACTTTTGGGTATTCTCTATCATATAGACCCCTCAAAGTGACTTCAAATGTGATGTGGTCCCGAAAAAAAAATGGTGTTGTAAAAATGAGAAATCGCTGGTCAACTTTTAACCCTTATAAATTTGTAAAATAAAAAAAATTGCTGATGTAAAGTAGACATGTGGGCAATGTTATTTATTAAGAAATTTGTGTGACATATCTCTCTGATTTAAGGGCATAAAAATTTAAAGTTTGAAAATTGTTAAATTTTAAAAATTTTCGCCATATTTCCGTTTTTTTCATAAATAAACACAAGTCATATCAAAGAAATTTTACCACTAACGTGAAGTACAATATGTCACGAAAAAACAATCTCAGAATCAGCGGGATTCGTTAAAGCGTTCCAGAGTTATAACCTCATAAAGTGACAGTGGTCAGAATTGTAAAAATTGGCCCTGTCATTAAGCTGCAAAATGGCTCTGTCACTAAGGGGTTAAAGCAAAGAAGTGGAATATTCTTGAATGGCCAAGTCAGTCACCTGATCTCAACCCAATTGAGCATGCATTTCACATGTTAAAGACTAAACTTCAGACTGAAAGGCCCACAAACAAACAGCCACTGAAAACCACCGCAGTGAAGGCCTGGCAGAGCATCAAAAAGGAGGAAACACAGCATCTGGTGATGTCCATGAGATCAAGAATTCAGGCAGTCATTGCCAACAAAGGATTTTCAACCAAGTACTAGAAATGATTTTTTTTATTTCTCCAAATTGTGGACTAAATTGCAGACTAACAAAAGATCTGTCACAAAATGAAACACAATTTTGCAATCGTGATGTTACACCATCAGAGTTAATCAAATTATCATGATTTTTTTGGGTTACAATACGTCGAGCTCTATTGATCATCCAACGAGGATAATTTCGACTAAATAATTTGTCATCTACCATATTAAATTGTTCCTCCAAATTAGTCTGTGAGCTGCATTTTCTCTTGATTCTAATGTATTCGCCCAAAGGAATAGATTTGATAGTGTGCTTAGGATGACTGCTGCCCGCATGTAATATAGTGTTGCCCCCAAAGGTTTGCAATGTGTTAATAGGTTTTTACCACTTTTATATGAAGATGACATCCTATGTGAAATCTTGCAACCTGGTGTCAATATAATAGCCAGAAAAGCCCCATCCATTGGCAACAGGATTTCGCCCAGCATGTTTCATGCTGGGAATAAAAATGATTCATGGTTAAAATTTAAAGGTTTTTTCAAATGTGTTGTAAATAATTGCAGAACATGTAAACATGCATTAATCACCAAAACTTTCAGTAACAATAATCAATCTGTCAGTTATGACATTAAACAATATATTAATTGTAATTCAACGCATGTGGTTTACAAGATTAATTGTACTTCTTGTAGCCTGTCATATATTGGATGTACAACCAGGAAATTAAAAACAAGGATATCGGAACATTTATCTGACATTGGAAACACCACTAATTCTAATCGAAATGTATCAGCAGCTGCTAAACATTTCATTTCTTTCCATGATCGCAACACTATGTCTTTTCAGGTTAGCGCTATAGAAAGAGTTAACAAATTTGTGCGAGGTGGAGACATGGGCAGACATTTATTAACTAGAGAGGCTTTTTGGATTTTTTCCTTAAATACGAGACATCCAAATGGATTGAATAAAAGAAACGAATTGATGTATCATTATAATTACTGATTGGATCTCATGCCATATTGTATTTTATTATTTTGTTTATTTTTAACAATGTAAATTCACTGTTGTTTTCCAGGACCTTTGACTATTGTTGATCGCAATTTACCTTCTAGGACCTTCGATTTATCATGTGATTGTCAGTTTTGATTTCATTGGTCTGTGTGTAATATATAGGTCTGTGTGTTTCACATATGTATAGCAGCCTTGATGATCATCTGATCGAAACGCGTCGCTGTATGTGGCTTTCCTTCATGGAGCATACACCACTCTGTTTTTTATTTCAAATGGATGAATAAAATTTTGAATTTTTTAAGGAGCTGGAACATTTCCTTTTTATCATTCTTAACTCAAATGACTTACTGAATCTAGGAGATCGCGTTATTTATGCTTCTTTTCAAACATATTTTCAGTTCTATATTTCATACTAAAACATGTACATGTTTTACATGTTTATTTTTTTTATTAGGTAACTGAAGATTCCAATAAAAGAATGGCCATCTTGAAACATCACTTTATCAGACACCCAGCTAAACTATATGAATCTTTGGATGAAACAATCATAAACGTTTCAGGTTTGCAGAATTTAACTTCGTAAGCAATTATGGTAACATATTCAATGTTGTGATGTGAGTTCTACTTGGTTGGATATTAAAGTGATTGTCCATTCAATTTTATATATAAGGCCAGAATCACACTAGTGAGAAATACGGACGAGTACTATGCGAAAAAAACTCGCATAGCACTCGGACCAATGTTATTCTATGGGGCAGCTCCCAGCAGCCGATTTTTTTCTCGGCCGTATTATACGGGCCGAGACAATCGCAGCATTCTGCGATTGTCAGCGTATTACTGGCATAATACGCCAATGCAAATCTATGGGTGCGAGAAAAATACAGATTACACACAGACCACATGTGTGACTTGAGAGAAATACACACTGGTGTCCTTTAGAAAAGCCGGCAATTCAGTTCGCTATACTGTAAAATCACACTGACATGTTTAATAAAGAATGGAAAGAATATATATATACACATAGAATACATATATATATATATATATATATATATATATATATATACAGTACAGACCAAAAGTTTGGACACACCTTCTCATTCAAAGATTTTTCTGTATTTTCATGACTATGAAAATTGTAGAATCACACTGAAGGCATCAAAACTATGAATTAACACATGTGGAACTATACATTACACTTTACAAAAAAAGTGTGAAACAATTGAAAATATGTCTTATATTCTAGGTTCTTCAAAGTAGCCAAGTTTTGCTTTGATTACTGCTTTGCACGCAGAAAAGGTGAACGGATGGACTCAACATGCCTAGTTCGCACCGTGAAGCATGGAGGAGGTGGTGTGATGGTGTGGGGGTTAGGGTTGAGCATTCCGATACTTCCGATACCTGAAATCCAATGTAAGTCTATGGGAACAAAATATCGGAATTACTTCCGATACTTCCGATATTTTGTTCCCATAGACTTACATTGGATTTCAGATATCGGAAGTATCGGAATGCTCAACCCTAGTGGGGGTGCTTTGCTTGTGACACTGTTGGGGATTTATTCAAAATTGAAGCGGTGAGCGGTCCAGCTCACCCCAAACCATCTTGATTGGGTTCAGGTCTGGTGACTGTGGAGGCCAGGTTGTTATGAATGTGCTAGAGATGGTTTCTGGCAGAGGCTCCCTCTGGTGGTTACAGACAGTACTGAACCTTTCAGCGAGGAATTGCAATCTGGGATCACGGACTGGTCTGATATAAGGGAGGTTCCCTCCCATGATGGTTGCCGGTGATCAATTGTTCTTGTCTCAATTGTGGTTCTTTGGTTCATTTGGAAGTTTGCTGAGTCTTGCCTGCATCTTCTGCTATCAGATAAGATATTTTCTGCTTTTATTTTTGTGCTTGCTATTTGCATTGTTTTCTGCACATTTTTTGGAGGACAGCCGGGTCCCCTCCTGGGGCCTGAGCTCCTCAAAGTTTGTCTGTAGCCTCTGTTGTTTTTTCATTTGCCTTTTCCTGCTTTTTCAGCGGCTGCAGCTTGGTTTTGTTCACACTGAGATCTGATTTAGTGGGTGGCGAGATCGTGTGATCTCAGTATTTTTGTAATCAGAATTGTTGCATTTTTGTAGGGTTTTCTGGGTTTCAGAAAGTAATCTCTCCTGTCCTTTCCTATTTAGTCAGCTTGTGGCCCCAGCGTTTGCTCAATCTGTTTTCTGCCTGTGTTTGTATTTTCATCTTGTATAACCACCATTATTTATTTGGGGGCTGCCTATTCTTTTGGGGCTCTACTCCGGGACAGTTAGCTTTCCTGTTTCTATCTTTAGGTATAGCTAGCTCTCAGGCTGTGACGAGGCGTCTAGGATCAATGTAGGAAAGCTCCACCTTTACCTCTAGTTGTGTGGTTAGTTCAGGTTTCTGCAACCCATTAGTTACCAACATCTCAGGTGTTCGGCTGCTCTGCTGTTGTTCCTGTCCTCCTTAGCTACCGAACACAACACCAGGTCATCTGGCGTAGAACCCCAACACTCTCCTTCTTGGTCAAATAGCCCTTACACAGTCTGGAGGTATGTTTGGGGTCATTGTCCTGTTGAAAAATAAATGATGGTCCAACTAAACGCAAACCGGATGGAATAGCATGCTGCTGCAAGATGCTGTGGTAGCCATGCTGGTTCAGTATGCCTTCAATTTTGAATAAATCCCCAACAGTGTCACCAGCAAAGCACCCCCACATCATCACACCACCTCCTCCATGCTTCACGGTGGGAACCAGGCATGTAGAGTCCATCCATTCACCTTGTCTGCGTGCAAAGCAGTAATCAAAGCAAAAGGTGGCTACTTAGAAGAACCTAGAATATAAGACATATTTTCAGTTGTATCACACTTTTGTAAAGTGTAATGTATGATTCCACATGTGTTAATTCATAGTTTTGATGCCTTCAGTGTGATTCTACAATTTTCATAGTCATGAAAATACAGAAAAATGGTTGAATGAGAAGGTGTGTCCAAACTTTTGGTCTGTACTGTATATATACATATATATATGTATCATTGTGACATATACACATATATATATATATATATATATATAAAATATATATATGTTAGGGTTCGAGTTCCTGCTGCTGCACAAGGGGAGTCTCGAACCCGTCCCGCTGCGGTCCCCCATCCATCTCCGTCCGCAGTGGATCCTGCTCAACCTAGACGTCGGTCCCAGCGTCTCGCCCAGTCTAACAGTGTGCAGAGGATTACTGCTGCCTCTCCAGGCTCTGCTATTGTGGCCAGTACTGGTTAGCGGCGAGCAGACGTCTTTAGGACAAAGTCCTTGTTTTCCCCTTCTGAGCATGCCCAGGGTGAGATCTCTCATTGGAGATCAGGGGGTCACATGCTCAGGTACTTAAGCAGCTCCTATTGGTCCGCCAGGAAGGTCCTGTGACTACTGGTGTTCTGGAACGGTTTCATTGGTCCTTGTTTCTGGCAGGTCCTGTAGCTGTTACTATAAAAGAGTAGCATGGCTGGGCCGCCATGCGCTAGTATCAATCGTTATATGTTTTGCGCCAGTGTGGTCATGCGTGTGTGTGGTTAGGGCCCGGCTGAAATAAGCCCCTAGAATACCGACTTAATCGGTGAGGAGTTTGGTATGCTAGCTGGTCAGAGTCGGTGTCCTAGATGCCCTAGATTACCGGCATAACCGTTGAGGAGTTTGATTGCCGTATTCAGGGCCTGGCGTTCAGACGCCATAGATTGCGGGTAACAACCGCGAGGACATTAGCGCAAGATCACGTTCTATGTTCGCTTAGCAGTCAACTGTGTACCTGGGTGCCTGACAGGACACAGAAGTTTGTCTCAGCGGCTCTGTGACGTAACAGGGTTCACTTTCAACACTAGACAGCGCCCTAGCGTGTTTATTTTGCGACTCAGTTGTGTTAAGTGAGTTCGCACACATCGCCATATAGCGCTGTGGCACTCCTAGCGGCTCTGTGGAATAACAGAGTTCGCACATATTGCCACAGCGCGTTACGGCGTTTATTTTGGCGACTCTGCGGGATAACAGAGTTCGCTTCTTGCGCCATTTTACTAGCAGCAGGCTCCACCTGCACGGTGGAGCCCGGGCTGCGAGCGCACCTCTCTACATCATATATTTGGTGCGTTCCGCAGACCCTAACATATATATATATATATATATATATATATATATATATATAGATATCTATAGATATATATATATCTATAGATATATATATATAGATATATATATATATCTATAGATATATATATATCTATAGATATATATTATATATATATATATATGGTTTTCATTAACAATTATATGAGTGTATGTGTGCAAGATTTCATACATGCAGAGGTTAATTTAATGTGTAATTTTGTTGTGAAAAAATGTGTGGGCTCCCACGGTATTTTCTCCACCAGACAGGGAAAGCCAGTGAGTGGGGGCAGATAATAGTCTAGGGAGGGTGCATTTTTTTGTGCCCCCCTGTCTACTAACATCTGCCCCCAGCCACCCCAGAAAAGGCACATCTATGATTAGATACACCTTTTCTGGCACTTAGCCCGTCTATTCCCATTGTCCTGTAGCGGTGGCTAATGGGTTAATAATGGGTTAAGGCCACCTTGCTATTGGAAGGTGACTTTAAGCCAGGTTAATAATTGGGAGTTGTCAATTAGACTACTCTCAATTATTAATCCTATTGTATGAAATAAAAAAAAAAAAACACACATTAATTAAAAATAATTTTAATGAAATAAATACACAGTTTTTGACCATCTTTTATTGTACTGGTAATCCTTCGATTCCCTTGTTCTCCTGTAATAATAAAAAATAATAAAACAACATTATTCTTACCTCTCCGGCGCTCAGTCAGGTCCCCCGCTGTAATCCATCTGAAAGGGTTAACATTTTTACAGCGGGAACCGGAGCTAATGCTGGCAGCCTTGATGTAAATCCCAAAATGAATGAGCTCATCTCCCTGCTGACAGAAGATGAAGTGATTAGCTGGGAAGCTTAATTGATTGCTTCCCTCGGTCAGGCGGGAACTGCGCACAGCCTCAGTGACGTCAGAGGGAGTCCCCAGCTGACCTAAAGTGAACTGATTACCGTGGGATGCAATCAATTAAGCTTCCCAGCTAATCCACTCTTCTCCTGTCAGCCGGGAGATGAGCTCATTCATTCGGGGGTTTACATCAAGGCTTCCAGCATTAGCTGCGGTCCCCGCTGTAAACATGTTAACCCTTTCAGATGGATTGCAGCGGGGGACCTAACTGAGCGCCGGAAAGGTAAGAATAATGTTTTTATTTTTTTTTTTTTACAGGAGAACAAGGGAATTGAAGGATTACCAGTACAATAAAAGATGGTCAAAAACTGTATTTATTTCATTAAAATTATTTTCAATTAATGTGTGTTTTTTTTTTCATTTCATACAATAGGATTAATAATTGAGAGTTGTCTAACTGACAACTCTCAATTATTAACCTGGCTTAAAGTCACCTTCCAATAGCAAGGTGGCCTTAACCCATGATTAACCCATTAGCCACCGCTACAGAGCAATGGGAATAGACGAGCTAAGTGTCAGAAAAGGCGCATCTAATCATAGATGTGCCTTTTCTGGGTGGCTGGGGGCAGATGTTAGTAGCCAGGGGGGCACAAAAAATGCACCCTCCCTAGGCTATTATCTGCCCCCACTCACTGGCTTTCCCTGTCTGGTGGAGAAAACACCGCGGGAGCCCACGCATTTTTTTACAACGAATTTACACATTAAATTAACCCCTACATGTATGAAATTTTATACACATACACTCATGTAATTGTTAGTGAAAACCATATATCAAACTACATGAAATGACATGGTTAACTGTATGTAAACCATGTGTCATTTCATGTCGGGTTCTGTAATAATTTACAGAAACCGGCAATTGAATTAGCGGCTATTATACTATGTATAAGTGTATGAACTATAAATATATGTATATATATTGTAAGACAGTGAAGGGGTACGTACTGGACGGGGTGTACATCTCGCCCAGGTTTCTTAGCTGGGTGGCATGAGGAATGTAGGAGTGATGTATGGCGTTGCAAAACTAGTTGTGGAGCAAGTTTAAAGTGTGGCTGCTGGGCCTACATTTCATGGAGTGAAGGTAGGTTGGCAGTGCGACGTTGACTCCACTCCCCATCCAGTACAGGCTTGCAGCCCAACCCTGAGTGCACTCAGCTGTCTAATTAAGCAGCCAGAAGTAGGTGGTTGAGTTACACAGACTGGGCTCTCAGTCTGAATCTGGCTTCAGACGCTGCTGGAGTCTAATGGAAGTCAAGCTCTGGTAATTAAAAATCTGTGTTGTTTTGGCCAGGCTGTTAGAGCCTAGACCACGGTAGTGAGGGAACTAACTGTGTCTAGCTAGCAGCCGGCCAGGCTTAGGACTTTGTTTTATGGTTTGGTTTGTTTGTTGCTGTGGACTTTAATAAAACTGGTTGCCGCCAGTTTACACCAGTACTGCTGTCGGTGCTTGGATTCTTTTATGCCACTCCGTCTACTCAAGACGGCGATCCCAGAGCTATATACCCCCTGAACTGGCTACAATTGGTGCTCGAATGCGGGCAACACAGTGGCTAAAACAGCAGCAAAGAAAAACGTCTGTCAAAGCAGCCTTAAAGAGACAGTAGCCCTAATAGTGTCTGCACAGAAAAAAAAAGCTGAACTTGCTGTGGAAAAGACTTTGGAGTGTGCATGTCCTGGGTAAAGGCTGCCGTTGCCGGGACAGACAAGTCTGACAGCATGGAGGAGCTGCTTAAACATATGGCGCAAGCTAGTGTGCAACAGCAGGAGACTAACCGATTGTTAATGGAGCAGGTTGCAGCACTACGCCAGACTCTCAGCACCTCGTCCCAGAGTGATGACGCAAGGTCACCTGCGTTGTCCGCTGTAAAGAAGGCGGTAAAACAGACCCTGCAGAAGATGACGCCTCATGACGATGTGGAGGCATATCTAGCTATATTTGAAAGACTGGCAGAGGAGAATCTGCCACCATCTGATTGGGCCATGGTGGTCGCGTCCTATCTGACTGGAGAACCCCAAAAGGCTTATTTTGACCTTAGCGAGCAGGACAGCAGAGACTATGCCAAGCTGAAAGCGGAGATTCTTGCCCGCCTGGGTGTTACGGTTGCAGTCCGTGCCAGGAGAGTCCATGACTGGAGATACAGTTGGGACAAGCCTGCTCGCTCACAAATGTATGACCTGATTTATTTAGTTAAGAAGTGGCTGGAGCCTGACGTCAGCACCCCCTGCCCAAATGGTCGAAAAGGTAGTGGTGGACCAGTACATCTGGGCCCTTCCTCCTGAGGTGCAGCACTGGGTCGGACAGGGAGACCCCAAAGACTCCAATCAACTGGTCAGCCTGATAGAGAGGTACTCCACCACCAAAGACTACCTCCGTGACCAGCCGTCCGAGCGGTCGTCACTTCGGAGTTCCCGGCTTCCGACATCTCCCGGTAAGAGAGTTCCAGCTGGTGGGGCCAGGGGGGCTGCTGATAGACGGCGTCAGCCCCGAGGGGACATGTGTGAGGCAAGGGCCAATGCTTCCCTGTCGGGAGTCCCCAGGCCTAGAAAAGTCTCCCCTTCTGAACCACCAGACCCGAGACAGTGTTGGAGATGCCGTGAACGGGGTCATGTTTCAGCCAACTGTCCACTAGTGGGGGAACCTATGGACTGTGATGCTGGAAGGTCCCTCTCTCTCTTCGCGGAACCCGTGTACGTGGCCACCCCAGCCGAGGAGAATGGCCCACAGGTGTCCCAGGTGGTTATAAATGGCTGCCCCGTACAAGCCCTCCTAGACTCAGGGAGTCGAGTGACTCTGGTACATGCCAGACTGGCTGATAGGGACTTCATCCCCGATAAACACCTGAACGTGGTGTGCATCCATGGAGATACCTGTTACACTCGGTCCCAGCGCTGGCTCTGCACTCCGTTCTGCTCACTCACCTGTTCCTCTAGCTGTCCCTCTGCAGCAGTCTGCGCGCAGGCTGGGGTCTCCTGTCCCATCTGCTCGTCGGCGTCCTGTGTCCTCCTCCACTTCCTGGCACGCTGCTGGCAGGCCTCCAGATAGTCTGCTTAGGACGCGAGGCCGCGCCCACCGTCTCTCTTAAAGGGGCAGCGTGCATTTTTGAAATAGCTAATTAACCAATGGCTGCGCACTCAGTACTATATCTGGTCACTCCACCATTAGGGGAGTGCCGGAGCAACGTGTTCTATCATTGCTACATCCGGTTCTGTTCCTGATCTGTCTGCGCTGTGTCTGCAGTCTCTGTGCTTCGCTGATACTGTTTGTCTCCTCAGATCATTGCTAACCTGTATCTGGCTAACCTGGACAATCTCGGCTATTACTGGCGCAAGTGTCATTCCGTTCCGCCATCAGCCATCCGTACCCGTGGACCGTGACAAGGTCACTGGAGCCAGCCTACTACCATCCGTTCTGGACCAGGACCTTACCCTTCTCCGTCAAGAACCCTCCACGGACTCTGTAAATACCTGTTACCCTTTTGGTCCCTCTGGGACAGCTGCCACGTGTCCGGGGTCTAACTGGAGGTAGCACCAGTGTCCTCCGGGTATTCCATTCTGGTCCTGTTCGAGGGGCCTTACTACGGGTACCCGGGGCTCACTAGTTACGCCCCCTTCGGAGCCCCCCGGACCACGGTCTCGAGGTTCCACATTAAAAAATAAAAACGAATGTGAACTTCACCACCTCTGCCTCCGCTTCCATTCGTTACAATACCAAAGTCTACCCGGTGGCTTCCGTGGACTTCGTCACAAAACTCGGGGAGATCTCGTATGAAGTGGGGGTAGTGAAGAACCTGATGCACCCATTCATATTGGGTCATGACTCTCACCTGTTTTGGGGTCTGTGGGAAAAAAATAGGTTCTACCGGACAGTGTAATGAAGCTCCTACTGAGGTTGCGCGGTCCATAGGGGCGGACCACAATGCTAGTGTGTTGTTGAACTTAGGTAATGATAATGATGAATTTCCATTTCAGGTGATGTTGGGGGAGGGGGATAATGGTTCTCTGGAACAGAATGTCCCTGACCTACCTGTGTCCCGTGGCAATTTTGGGAGTGAGCAGTTGTGAGACCCCACTCTTAAAAATGCCGGGGAAAGTATAACTGTTCTGAATGAGATCCCACAAGAGCCCCGCTCTGATAAACGATTTCCCCATTTTGCCATGAACAATGACCTGCTATATAGGGTCACTAAGGTCAATGGAGAGGTCGTGAGTCAGCTCCTGGTACCTAAGCCATATAGAAGTATGGTGCTAGGTTTGTCACATAACCACGTGCTTGGTGGGCACCTGGGGATGGACAAGACCCAGGAAAGAATCCTCCAGAGGTTTTACTGGCCAGCGGTTTATCGAGATGTGGGGGATTATTGCAAATCCTGCCCCACATGTCAGATAAATGCTCCGGTTTCCCACTTCCGCAGTCCATTAGTCCCGCTTCCGGTTATCGAGATAACTTTTGAAAGGGTCGCGATGGACTTGGTAGGTCCTATTGTGAAATCAGCTAGGGGGCACCAATACATACTAGTGGTACTTGATTATGCAACCTGGTACCCCGAGGCTGTCCCCTTAAGAAATATGGCGTCCAAAAATATTGCACGGGAACTCTTTCATATGTTTTCCAGGACAGGAACCCCTAAAGAGATACTCACGGATCAAGGCACACATTTTATGTCCAAGGTGATGAAGGAGCTGTGTAAGTTGCTTAAAATCTCGCACATTCGAACATCCGTGTATCACCCCCAGACGGATGGGCTGGTTGAACGTTTTAATAAAACGTTAAAACATATGTTAAAGAAAGCAGTGGAGAAAGATGGTCGAGACTGAGACTACCTGTTACCCTACCTAATGTTTTCGGTCAGAGAGGTGCCTCAAGCCTCTACTGGTTTTTCTCCCTTTGAGTTAGTATATGGTCGGCACCCGCGGAGCTTGCTAGATATAGCCAAGGAAGTATGGGAGACCGAGGCAACCCCATACAAGAGTGTTATAGAGCATATTGCCCAGATGCAGGATAGAATTGCTAAGGTTATGCCATTGGTTAAGGATCACCTGCAGAGAGCCCACGAGGCTCAAAGCAGAATATATAATTGGTCAGCAAAAGTTAGGACTTTCAACCCCGGGGATCGGGTTCTGATCCTAATACCCACGGTGGAAAGTAAGTTCTTGGCCAAGTCGAATGGCCCCTACGAGATAGTACAGAAAGTGAGCGAGGTCACCTACAAAGTACACCAACCAGGGAGACGGAAGCCCTATCAGGTCTATCATATTAACCTGATCAAGCCCTGGAGGGCTAGAGAGTCATTGTTGGCCTCGGGTGAATTAGAGAAAGGGTTAAAACCACCTATACCTCCTGTGATAGTTGGTGAGACGTTGTCAGTACACCAAAAACAGGAAGTACGGGAGTTTCTGCAGGAAAATCAGCAGAGTGTTATGATTTGGTAGCTGAGGAAAGCAAGCAAAAACGGCAATACACCAGAGAGGTTGGAATCTACTGGATTGCAGTACCCTGACTAACCACCACAACTAAAGGCAGCCGTGGAGCGTACCTACGTTGGTCCTAGACGTCTCGTCACAGCCTGAGAGGTTAACTACAACTAAAGATAGAAAGAGGAAAAGCTATCTGCCCCGGAGCAGATCCCCAAAGAACATAGGAAGCCCCCAAACATGTAATGGCGGTTAGACAAGAGGAAATACAGACACAGACAGAAAATAGTATGAGCAAACGTTGGGGCCCAATCTTCCTAGACAGAAAAGGATAGGAAGGACACTTACTGCAATCCCAAAAAAACCTAAAAAGTACCAACTCTACTAATTGCAAAAACACTTGAGATCACACCACCTCTACCACCTAAATTAGTTCTCTGGTGTAACAAAACTAAGCCGCAGCCACTGAAAAAAAACTGGAAAAGGCAAATGAACAAATAATAGTGGCTCAGATAAACTGAGAGGAGCACAAGCCCCCGGAGGGGACCTGGCTGACCTCCACAGAAGTGCAGGAAATAATGCTAAAAGCAAGCACAAAAATAAAAACAGAAAATGTCTTATCTGAGAGCAGGAGAAGAGGCAAGATTCAGCAAGCTTCCAAGTGAACCAGGAACCACAGTTGAGACAAGAACAATTGATCACCGGCAACCCTGATGGGAGGGAACCTCCCTTATATAGGACCAGTCTGTAACTCCTGATTGCCAATCTTCACTAAATGGTTCAGCACTGTCTGCAACCACCAGAGGGAGCTTCTGCTCATAACTCATTTCTAACACATTCACAACAGCAGAGGTTTTCAGCCTTGCCCTGCCGGACTTCTCTCGTGAAGCACCATATCGAGACTGAGCCCGGCACTAAGGTCAAGCTGAAGCAGTGCAAGATACCGGAAACCCGTAGAGAGATAGTCTCCACTGAGATCAAACGGATGCTAGCCCTCGGGGTCATTGAGGAGGCCCAAAGCGGGTGGTGTAGCCCGATTGTCCTGATCCCAAAACCTAATGGAACCTGGAGGTTCTGCAATGATTTTAGAAAGTTGAACGACGTGTCAAAGTTTGACGCATACCCTATGCCCCGGGTAGACGAGCTAATCGAGAGGTTAGGGTGCACCCGTTATATTTCAACCCTCGATCTGACAAAAGGGTACTGGCAGATACCCCTGTCTGATGAGGCAAAAGAAAAAACGGCCTTTGCAACCCCTGACGGCTTGTTTCAGTGACTTGTGATGCCATTCGGGTTGCATGGAGCCCCGGCTACCTTTCAGAGGCTGATGGACCTGATCCTGCGCCCGCATCGAGCCTATGCAGCTGCCTACCTGGATGATGTGGTAATTTTCAGTTCTGATTGGAAGAGCCACCTCGCTTAGGTACAAGCCGTCATAGACTCGACAGGCGGAGCTGGGCTGAACATAAACCCAGAGAAATGCGCAATCGGCCTAGAAGAGGCCAAGTACCTGGGCTACGTCATTGGCAGGGGGCTGATTCAGCCCCAAGTCAATAAGGTAGAGTTGATTCAGAACTAGCCTACACCCCTCACAAAACGACAGATCGAAAAGAAATTCTGGGCATCACTGGGTACTATCGCAGATTTGTACAAAATTTTGCCTCCATTGCTGCCCCGTTGACCAACCTGACAAAGGGTGGGAAGTCAAAAATGGTAGTTTGGACTCTGGAGGCAGAAAAAGCATTTCAGTCTTTGAAAAGGGCTTTATGTCAAAGCCCAGTTCTGGTCACCCCTAATTTCAGGGAGGAGTTTCTTGTTCAAACTGATGCCTCTAATGTGGGGTTAGGGGCGGTTTTGTCGCAGGTCGTAAAGGGTGAGGAGCACCCGGTCATGTATCTGAGTCGGAAACTGACACCTGCTGAACAAAATTATGCCATTCTGGAGCGAGAGTGCCTCGCAATCAAATGGGCGCTGCACTCGCTACGTTATTACCTCTTGGGCAGGAAATTTAAATTGCAGTCAGACCATGCTCCTCTGGCATGGATGAAGCAGAACAAGTAAAGGAATGCCAGGGTGACAAGGTGGTTCCTTTCGCTTCAAGAATTAAATTTTTCGGTAGAGCATAGGCCTGGGAAGTTACAGGGTAATGCCAATGCCTTTTCCAGAGTTCACTATCTCTTTGGGGTTGTTGACCAGCCCTCTGGTCTGGAGAAGAGGAGGGGGATATGTAAGACAGTGAAGGGGTGCGTACTGGACGGGGTGTACATCTCGCCCAGGTTTCTTAGCTGGGTGGCATGAGGAATGTAGGAGTGATGTATGGCGTTGCAAAACTAGTTGTGGAGCAAGTTTAAAGTGTGGCTGCTGGGCCTACATTTCATGGAGTGAAGGTAGGTTGGCAGTGCGACGTTGACTCCACTCCCCATCCAGTACAGGCTTGCAGCCCAACCCTGAGTGCACTCAGCTGTCTAATTAAGCAGCCAGAAGTAGGTGGTTGAGTTACACAGACTGGGCTCTCAGTCTGAATCTGGCTTCAGACGCTGCTGGAGTCTAATGGAAGCCAAGCTCTGGTAATTACAAAATCTGTGTTGTTTTGGCCAGGCTGTTAGAGCCTAGACCACGGTAGTGAGGGAACTAACTGTGTCTAACTAGCAGCCGACCAGGCTTAGGACTTTGTTTTATGGTTTGGTTTATGTTTGTTGCTGTGGATTTCAATAAAACTGGTTGCCGTTCTTTTATGCCACTCCGTCTACCCGAGACTGCGATCCCAGAGCTATATACCCCCTGAACTGGCTACAATATATATATATATATATATATATATATTCACAATGATATTATATATATATATATATATATATATATATATATATATATATATATATATGTATATATATAAATATATATATGCATATATATATATATATAACACCGTATTTTTCAGACTATAAGACGCACCGGACTATAAGACGCACCCAGGTTTTAGAGGTGAAAAATAGGGAAAAATATATTTGAAGCAAAAAATGTGGTAAAATATTTAATAACATACTATTATATGTGGTGTTATTATTTATAATAGCATGTTATTATGTAGGAAGCTACCGGTAGAACATGGTGCTGCGGGACCAGTGTGGTGTCTGTAAACTACTATGTGAAGACGCTGGAGGGTGAGTATAAGGCCGGGGTCACACATGCGAGAAATTTACACGATTTTTGTGCGAATCTCTCTCGTGAACACCCAGCACTGCCGCTGGCACTCAGACTGGAGCATGCGGCTGCATAGAAATACATGCAGCATAGAAATACATGCAGCCGCACGCTCCGGTCCGAGTGCCGGCGGCAGTGCCGGGTGTTCATGCGAGAGATTCGCACAAAAATCGTGCAAATTTCTCGCATGTGTGACCACGGCCTAAGAATGGGGTCATAGGGCTTATATTTAAAGCCACACTCCAGCACTGATAACACTGGAGTGCTGCTTTAAGATCCCATGGGAGAACTATAACTCCCAGCATGTCCTGCAGATCCTGTGGCATGCTGGGAGTTATAGTCCACCACAGAATGGCAGAGTGCTTTTTAATGTGCTGTATTTACTAACCTTTTAATTATTTTTTTCTTGTACAGTGTGTCTGAAGGACCTGTGATGACATCATGAAGAGGCAGGGCTTTGTGTGGTCATGTGATGCTCCAGCCCACCCTCTTCATGACCTCATCACAAGTCCTCCACAGGAGCATTCAGCATCGCATCAGCACAGCCCCCAGGCTGTCAGGTATGCGATGCCTCCTGCTGCACTATGCTCCTGCTGCCTCCTTCTACTTCCAACACAGATCCCCACAGCTGCTGCAGGAATCAGGCGCTGGGGAACCATGTGGCTCTGTCATTTGCTGCTCCCCGCTCACTGCTCAGCTGATAGGTGGGCGGGGAACCGGCTAATGAATATTCACTGCACTTAAGTATCGGGACCAGTGGTTTCCCCAGCGCTGAGGGGATATTTTCCGGCCTCCTGCGATCTCACTCCACCGCTGCCCCCTGCCCCCCTCCTCACATGTTACATTCCGACCATAAGACGCACCCACACTTTGCTCCCAAATTTGGAGGAAAAAAAGTGCGTCTTATGGTACGAAAAATACGGTATATATAATGTAGGGATTCGCTCTGGTAGGCAGTGGCCGGGCCGCAGTAATGAGGCAACACACAGACTTCAAGTCCAAATTCAGTGGTTTAATAACACTTTGCCAATCCGGATAAAACAAACAAAAACAGAATGTAAAGATACTCCAACTTGGAGAATCACTGTTCCCCAGACTCACCCTTGCTAAGACGGGCTAAGCGGCTGCCAGGTTAGCAGTGACCGCCAGGTGCCATTCCCCGGGTGGTCTGGAATCTGCTTGCTTGAGTTTTCTGACACAGTGCACCAAAAACCATGTACACAGGATGGCTCCAGCCAAGCTCCTTCTCTTCCACACCCACACACTACAACAGATCCTTATTAAATAGCCCTAGACCACACCCTCAGGTGAGGTACACATCACCTGTGCTGCTCACGTGACTATGACCTCATCACAGGTCCTTGTGTTCAGGGAAAATCCTGACCAAACTTTAGCCTGCTGGGAAAAATATATCTCCCATCCAGCAAGACCCCTTTGCTGTACCACAATATACATATATATACAGTGTGTATATATTATATATATATATATATATAATATATATATATATATATTCTAGTGTATAATTGTGAGACAGTGAGGGTATGTGTGTTGAATGGGGTGTACATTTCACCTAGATCCTTTGCTGACTGGTATAAGGGAAATGTATGGCTTTGTAAACCTAGTGGTAGAGAAAGGTCACTACACCTTACATTCAGTACACACTTGCAGCTCAGGCCTGAAACCACTCAGGTGTTAATTAGGAAACCAGAAGTAGGTGTCTGCGAACACAGACAGAGAGCTCGCTTAGTCTGGACAGGAGGAGTCCAGGCACAGAAGGAGACTCCAGGAGGTGAGCTCTCTGTCGGGGTGCTCGAGGTGCCCCGGACACAAGAGGAGTCTCTGCGACACTCCATGCTGGTAATCACTGAATATAAGGAGAACTCTCTCAGTCTGGATGCTAGGTGTGCCATTCAGACACAAAGAGGAGATTCTAGGAAAAACCATGCTGGTAAATGCTGAATATAATGTGTTGTTTTGGCCCAGGCTGTTAGAGTCTGGTCCCTGATAGTGAGGGAAATTATCTATGTGTAGTAAGTGGCTGGAGAAGCCCAGGATTTATGTTTATGATTTGGTTTTGATTATGTTCTGTTTGCTGTGGACTTTAATAAAACTGGTTGCGGCCAGTTTTTACCAGAACTGCTGTCTGTGAATGGACTCTTTATGCCACTCCGTCTCCCCATGACGGCGATCCCAGAGCTATATCCCCTGAAAAGCTTACAATTGGTGGAGAATGTGCGTGCAGCACAGTGGCTAAAGACAGCAATAAGTGAGAAGTCTGTTGAAGCAGCAGCAGAGAGAAAAAAAGTGTGTCAGCAAAAACGTCTGTTGGAGCAGTCTTAAAGAGACAGTAGCCCTAATAGACTTTGCAAAGAAAAAAAAAGTGTCTGCACAGCAAAGCTGAATTTTCTGTGGAAAAGACTGTGGAGTGTGTATGTCTTGAGTGAAGACTGCCGTTGTTAAGACAGAGAAGTCTGACAGTATGGATGACAGCCTGGAGAAGCTGAATAAACAAATGGCGCAAGTTAATGTGCAACATAAGACTGCCGTTGTTGAGACAGAGAAGTCTGACAGCATGGATGACAGTATGAAGGAGCTCATTAAGCACCTGGTCCAGGCCCAGCAGAGCATGCACCTGCAGAGCATGGAGCGACAGCGCCTGCAGCACCTGCAGAGCATGCAGCGGGCCCAGCAGAGGTGGCAGCAGCAGCTACAGGAGACTAACCGGTTGTTTTTTGAGCAGGTTGCAGCACTACAAAAGACTTGCAGCGCATCGTCCCAAAGTAATGTTGCAAAGTCACCTGCATTGTCCGCTGTAAAGAAGGCAGTAAGACGAACCCTGAAAAAGATGACGCCTCATGACGATGTGGAGGCATATCTCACTATATTTGAGGGACTGGCAGAGAAGGAGAACCTGCCACTATCTGAATGGGCCATGGTGGTCGCGCCCTTTCTGACTGGAGAACCCCAAAAGGCCTATGCTGACCTGAGCGAGCAGGACAGCAGAGACTATGCCAAGCTGAAAGCGGAGATTCTTGCCCGGCTGGGTGTTACGGTGGCAGTCCGTGCCAGGGGAGTCCATGACTGGATATGCAGTTGGGAGTCTGCCGTCGGCAACCCTGCTCATGGGGTCAAGGAGGTGATAGTGGACCGCTACACCCGCGCACGTCCTCCTGAGGTACAGCCGGAGGTCGGACAACGAGACCACCAGGACGCCACTCGTCTGGTCAGCCTGAGGGAGAGGGCCTTCGCTACCAAAGACTGCCTCCGTGACCAGCCGTCTGAGAGGTCGTCACTTCAGAGTTCCTGGACGCCGAACTCTCCCGGTAAGAGCGTTCCAGCTGTTGGGGACATGGGGTGTGCTGATAAGCGGGTTCAGGCCCGAGGGGACATGTGGGTGGAAAAGTGTGATGGACAGTGTTGGAGATGTCGTGAAATTGCAGCCAACTGTCCAATAGAGGGGGAGCCTATGTATTGTGATGTTGGCAGATCCCTCTCTCCCTGCGCAGAACCTGTGTGTGTGTCCACCTCAGCCGAAGAGACTGGACCACAGGTGTCCCCGGTGGTTGTAAATGACTGCCCAGCACAGGCCCTCTTGGACTCAGAGTCCAGTGACTTCCATATGTGACAGCCTGATTGATAGGGACTTCATCCCTGATAAACACCTGAGTGTGGTGTGCATCCATGGAGACACCAAAGTCTACCCAGAGACTGTCGTGGACTTGGTCCCCAAACTCGGGGAGGTTTCATATGAAGTGGGGGTAGTGAAGAACCTGGTGCACCCCGTCATATTGGGTAATGACTTTCCCCGGTCTAAGGATCTCTGGGGAAAAATGTCTTTGATGGACAGTGTGATGAAGCTCCTGCTGAGGGTGCGCAGTCCCGAGGGGCGGAACACAATGCTAGTGGGCCGTTAAACTTATGTGATAATAATGATGATGATGATGATGATAATGATAATGAATGAAGATAATGATATGATGATGATCATGATAAGATGATGATCTGATAATGATAGTCGTATGATGATGTACTGATCATAATCATGATAATGATAATGATGATGACTGTGATAGAGATGAAATTCCTTTGCAGGTGATGTTGGGAGACGAGGATGGTGGTTCTCGGGAACCGAGTGTCCCTGACTTACCTGTGTCCTGTGACAATTTTGAGAGTGAGCAGTGGCGAGACCCCACTCTTAAAACGGCACCGGAAAATATAAGTGTTCTAAATGAGGTTTCCCAAGAGCTTGGCTCTGAGGAGAGGTTTCCTCAGGTTGCCATAAACAATAACCTGTTGTATAGGGACACTGAAGTCCCGGGTGAGGTCGTGAGTCAGCTCCTAGTACCTGAGCTATATAGAAGTATAGTGCTGGGGTTGTCACATAGTCACATACTTGAGGGACCACCTGAGGGAAACCAGGGACCAGATGGTGAAGTTAATGTTGTGGATGACATGTTAACTAAGGTTCCAGATCAGGATGTGAATGAGAATGAATTGTATAACCCTGAAAGTGAGCCGGATGTGGCTGAGAAAAAGGGGTCAGACAGGGATAGTGGTAGTGATAGTGAATCATCTGATGACGATCAAGCAACCAGTGCAAATGAGGAAGGCATGGTAGCAGAGGAGGTTGAGAGTCCTGAGAAGAAAGCTGATGCTGACCTTACAGCCGGACAGAAGATGGCATCTGAAGATGTTTTACAGTTGGCCGGTTCCCTGGCGAAGACTAAGGTGAAAGGAGGAGAGCTGAGCTTTGAAGGCAGGACTCTGAGACTGAACACAGCACAAGTGGAGGCTGTTGGAAGTGGGAAGTTGTTGATGTGTGGTGTGGATCTGCATCATGCCAGGGACTCTGGGGGAGATGCTGCAGAGGTGGAAAAAGCCATGGAAGTGGTAGTCACCAAGCCAGATGCCTCATCAGAAGCTGAGGTCTCAAGTGAAGCTGTGAGGAACAAGACTGAAGATATGGGGACTGACTCTGTCCAGGAATCTGTTTCTGCCGGAGACAGCGGCGTGGACAGGTTACGGTCTGGATCAGTAGCTGCAACTCGTGAAGCTCAGGCTGGAAGTTCGGCGCCTGGAGCCCCAGCAGTGTTCCCGAGTGACACCAAGGATCTGGATAAATCACAAGATGAGATTTTGAGACATCAGGCTGGCATTGGTGAGCTCAAGCGCACTTTCATGGAGTCTACATCGGAGCCACGTCCCAACAAATGGGAAAAGCGATGTCACTCCGTTGCCGCTGCAGACACACGGGAGCTCAGATGGGATGCAGAACGTGGTGGAAGAGAAGAATCCGGCGGGTTCTGAGTATACAGATGCAGCTATCAAGGAGAACTTGAAAGCTGGAATAAATGGAGATATTGGAGACCATAATGATGTGACTGAAGAGGTAGAATGTAAGACTGACGGTAGGGCTTCTGAGCATGTTCAACCAGAAGAGCCTGAAGAAGGGGCCGAAGACATAAAGGACGTCCAACAGGTACCAGATGAATTGATTACTTCTCAGAAAAAACTCCAAACTGTGATGAAGGAGTGTGATGAAAGCCATGAGCATCTTCGTGAGAAGGTCAATGAAGTAAAAGGAAGGATACAGGGAATCTCTTCGTTGCAAGAGCAAATGCTGCTCAATAAGTCTAAGGCTCTATATAAGAATGCTGTTGTCACGGTAGAACATTACAATTCAGCTGGAGACTTAGCGGATGAATTATGTGTACTGCAAAAGAAAAACGATCAGCTCCTTCTACAGTCCCAATCATTTGAACAGTGTAGCTTAAAATGGTCAGAGACCATGGCAGACGAGCTTAAGGTCTGTGAAATAGACTTTGAGTCAACCGATATTCAAGAAAATAGATGTGCTAAAGAGGGTTCAAGTGGAACTAGAGAAAAGTGAAAAACCCCCTATACCTCCTGTGATAGTTGGTGACACATGGTCAGTGCACCAAGGACAGAAGGTACGTGAGTTTCTGAGGAAGAGTCAGCAGAAGTGTTCTGATGTGCCGGGTCGTACTTCTCTGGCCAGGCACTATATCGAAACTGAGCCCGGCCCTATGGTCAAGATGAAACCGTGCAGGATACCTGAGGCCCGCAGAGAGCATAGGCCTGGGAGGGTACAGGGTAGTGCGGATGCTTCAGATGAAGAGAAAGCTGATGTTGGCTATGGCTCAGGTGAAGATACAGATGACAATAGTGAAGATGAAGCTGATGAGGGCCCTGACTGGTCCAGAGTTCACTGTCTCTTTTGTATTGTTGACCAGCCCTCCGGTCTGGATGACCAACCCTCCGGTCTGGAGAAGAGGGGGGGGATATGTGAGACAGTGAGGGTATGTGTGTTGAATGGGGTGTACATTTGACCTAGATCCTTTGCTGACTGGTATAAGGGAAATGTATGGCTTGGTAAACCTAGTGGTCGAGAAAGGTCACTACACCTTACATTCAGTACACACTTGCAGCTCAGGCCTGAAACCACTCAGGTGTTAATTAGGAAACCAGAAGTAGGTGTCTGCGAACACAGACAGAGAGCTCGCTTAGTCTGGACAGGAGGAGTCCAGGCACAGAAGGAGACTCCAGGAGGTGAGCTCTCTCAGTCGGGGTGCTCGAGGTGCCCCGGACACAAGAGGAGTCTCTGCGACACTCCATGCTGGTAATCACTGAATATAAGGAGAACTCTCTCAGTCTGGATGCTAGGTGTGCCATTCAGACACAAAGAGGAGATTCTAGGAAAAACCATGCTGGTAAATGCTGAATATAATGTGTTGTTTTGGCCCAGGCTGTTAGAGTCTGGTCCCTGATAGTGAGGGAAATTATCTATGTGTAGTAAGTGGCTGGAGAAGCCCAGGATTTATGTTTATGATTTGGTTTTGATTATGTTCTGTTTGCTGTGGACTTTAATAAAACTGGTTGCGGCCAGTTTTTACCAGAACTGCTGTCTGTGAATGGACTCTTTATGCCACTCCGTCTCCCCAAGACGGCGATCCCAGAGCTATATCCCCTGAAAAGCTTGCAATATCTATTCTTTCTTTTGTGATTTAAAAACTATCATTTGGATCCATTATATGTCGGTTTTGCTAGCCACCGACAAAATCTTCCCAGTCGGATGTCTAACGTACGCTCAGATGTGAGAAAATCGCATCCTCGCATTCCATGACAGACAGATCAATGTTCAGGAAACATTTGTGCAATTATCGGCCGTCTAAAACGGTCCGATTTTTTTAGATGTGTGTGACTCCAGCCTAAGAATAAGAATGGAATTGCAGATTTAGTTGAGACCCAACCCGTAATATCGGCGGTTAAATTTAGATCCTTTCACTCCTACTTTAACCTGTGATATTGACATCTGGTTTGTTTACTTTACAGTGATTCTGGTCTGGATTCTACCATTTCAAAGTAGCCCTGAATTGTTCCAGTAGCTTCGATCCAGGCTGAGATACAGCCTATAAAACTGCCCTTCTCCTCCCTATGTCAAATTTTTCAAATCTGACATGAAAGTTTACATGGTAGAATCACTGGGATAAGTAAAATTATTCCTGAGATATTGAGATTGTTTTATTGTGACACCTTTTACTTTGTTACTGGTAATTGATGATTGATAAAGTTTGCGTTTGTTTAAGTAAATATCAGAAATTTAGCGAAAATATAGAAAAATAATTCAAACTTTTTTTTATGCCCTTAACTTCTTTGTGACATATGATGTACCGATACGTCATATCTTGTGGGTGCTTCCAGGAAATTGACATACCAGTATGTCATGGCAATTGTGAGGGCACTGGAGTTGTTCACGCACTCTCTCCGGCTTGAGCTTGACTTAATAGCCAAGCTCTGGCTGTGGCAGCCAGGCATGGTGCTCGCACTGCCCCTAGCATTTTAAGCTCTTATTGCCGCAATCAATAGCAATGGTTACCATAACAGCAAGTAAAATAATGACCTCCGGGACTATCAGCTGCAGTGGCCTGGATAAAAAAGGATATTTGTGGATATATTCCACGCTGCTGAATGAATAAAGATGTCAGTCCAGAAATGGATACATGGAGAATATTAGTGGTTTATTTTACTCATTTGGAAGTGTCAAACACTTCTTCAAGAATCAACCACATGTACCATGCTCTAGTTTTTCAGTTTTCTATTGAGCTACACTGGCCTGTTAGACCATGCCAGGAGCATGGTGTAAAAGGCATTCTGGCAGTGTAACACTGACAGGTGTACATGTGTATTGCAATGAATTATAATGATCAGAGTAATAAAAGTTGAAGCCCATAAAGGGACTAAGTAAAAAAAAAAAAAAAAGTTATCAAAAAGTAAAAAAAAAAAATTAAAAATTTTAAAAAACAAAAATGCTCCTTCAATGAATACATATTTTTAGATACAAACTAAAATAAACAAAAACGTACACTTATTTGGTATTGCAATTTCTAGAACAAGCTGTTCTATAAAATGGTCACAGTACTTAACCCCAACAGTGAGCATCTTTAAAAAAAAAATAAATAAATAAAAAGCATAGCCAAAACTGTTTTGTTCCGCACAATACAAGTCCCATGCAGCTCTATCATTGAAAAAAAATAAACAAACACTCACTCTGTAGCTATCAGAATAAGGCCATGGGAAAAAAAAAATTTCTATAAAATTGTTTTTGTGTAAAAACAGCAAAACATAAACGTTGCCTGATCTTAGATGCCCAGTCACAAGTTTTTACTACAACCACAAACATAAGGAGAAGTGGGAATGGCTTCTTACATTACAATACCTAAGACACAATTAAGTAGTTGGGAATAACAAAATTGTAAATTATGGATTCTGTTAAATTCCTTTCAAACTGGTTCTACCCAATTTGCTATACTTTCAGAAACAAAGGAATGTTTAACACAGACACCTCTATATAAGATGTAACGCCCTGTTTTATTACTTTTATGAATAACTCTTATAAAGTTAATACTAAAATGCTAAATTATCAGCGATATATAGATAGATTTAATTGTCTAAATAATAATCAAAGCACAGTATATTTATTTACCATAACACTTTTAATCATACTGACCCTATGAATAAGGCTATGTTCACACGTTGCGTTTTTGCAGCTTTTTTTAATGCCAATTTTAAGCTGCATTTAAGTTGCTTACAAAAAGCAGGTTTTGATTAGTTTTTTCTGCTTTTTTTACTGCATTTTTGTCAAGGTACATTTGTCTCTTGTGCATGCTGATAAAGTTTAGTGCATAAAAAAATCTGATTCAACTACATCAGGTTTTAGCACCAAAAATACAGCAAAACCTGATACTTTAATTTTTTGCACTACCCATAGCTTTCAATCGGAAAAAAAAAGCTGAAAGAAGTGACATGATGCATTTTGCAATAACAGCTTTTTGACAACACAGGAAAAAAACAAAGTGTGTGCATGAGATTTCTGGTACTGTGAAACACAGCTGAAAATTTGCATAAAAAACTGCAAAAAAACAACAACTTGTGAACATAGTCTTAAGCTTTTACGACACTGAATGGCGTAACATAAAAAAATCCTGAATTGCTATTTTTTTTGTTCATTTTGCCTCCCAAAAACTGGAATTGAAAGCGATCAAAAAAATATTGTGTGCCCAAATATGCTATTAATAAAATCTTTAGCTCATCCTGCAAAAAATAAGCCCTTACAGGGTGATGCAAAAAAACTTTAAAATAAAAATAAAAATCTTAGTGTGATAATACCAAATCATAAAAAACTGTATAATCGTGGTATCACTGTAATCGTAGTGACCCAAAGAATAAAGCTGCCTTATCACTTATACCAGAACGGTTAACAGCATAAAAAACAAATATATAAAACCAATTCTTGAACTGCTGTTGTTCATTCTGCCTTCCAAAAATCGCAGTAAGGCTTGGCTCACATTTATCCTGTGCTCTATGCTGAACGCTTGCATCGAAGTTTCCATGTAAAATTCTGTAAAAGGTTATTCAGACAAAAACCTTGTCAGAAAATTCACTATGAGGAAAATGGAGTAATTTTGAACTCCCGTCTGGACTATGATCCGGAGGTGTCCGTCTTTTTTATGCATTTACAAAAGCAGAGTCTTGTGCATATTTGAAAAGATGCACACCACTGAACAAAGACCAGAAAGAATCCAGAGTAACACTGCTGCCTCATTAATCATTAATGCTTCCTCATTAAATCTTGATTTTAGATACTCTAACTCAATTATTTTTATACCTTTTGCTTACTAGACTGTATGGGCACGTTTGGAAATAAAAAAAAAAAAAAAAAAATGAAATTGAAATGTTTATTTTTATTTTTTTTATTCCGAAAAAACTTAGTAATAAGCAAAATGAAAAATAACAAACTACACATATGTGGTAAAAAAAAACTTAACCAAAACAAGCAAATCAAACATTTTGTGAAAAAAAATTAAAGATAGTAAACACTTCAATTTGAACATATTTGCATGGTAATATTAATTTATGTATTCTTGCATGAAGAACAATAAACATGGGCTTTGCATAAGAATTTTTTGCATCCAGAACATGTAATACTTATTTTATTAGCACAAGAATAAGGGCAATAGCTGCACCTTTTTCTTTTTATTCTTGAAGCACCGCTGGTAGAGGCCATGGGGTTAGAAGTGCTTGTGGAGGCCATGGTTTCAGTTTCGTGAGCATGTTGCTGGATGCTCTGTACAAGGCCTTTCTTTGCTCAGTATACGGCCTAACCAGTGATTTTCCAAGTTCTTTGATAAAGAGTCTTCGTTTGTGGAGTTTGTTTGTATTCCAGTTCGGGTTGATTTCCCTCCACAACACAAAAGCATTGTATGCCGACAAATCCACAATGTTGTAAAACACAATCATAGGCCACTGATTTGATTTTCTTTTGCAGCTATATGTACTAATGACCTGATCTAATGTGTCTACACCACCTTTGGTTGCATTATAGTCCAAGATCATGTTAGGTTTTTTATCTTCCCGGGTACTTACTGCGTTATCATGGTGGTTCGTACTCATTAGTATTACTTGTTTATTTTTTTTGGAACATACGCAACAATTGTTGTATTTGCAGTAAAGTAGAACATGGAACTATGTACATTTCTTTTACTCAAGATACCTTGTGGTAGTTCTGGCTTGTTTTTTCGGATCGTACCCAACATGGTAAGTTGTCACTTTTGTAACATTTGCCCTAGTTGGTAGGAAGTAAAAAAATTATCACATGTGACATTTTGTCCTTTGAGTCCATATGTCAAATCAAGGACAACTCTCATCCCGATTTTTTTCTACTCTTTGTCCTGGTGTTTTTCCAGTATACACCTGTGTATTGTAAAGGTAAAAACTTGTGCTGTCACATAATGCCAAATTTTTATACCGTCTTCCCGCGCTTGAAAATACTTTGAAATGGGACCTACCACAAAAGACACTAGTTGCCCCATCAACGGTTTTCGCATCAAAACTTGTATAAATTTTTGGGAAAAATTCGACCCTTTTTTCCCAAAAGTCTCTAATAGGGCAAAACTTATCCTACTTTTCGTTCATTCGGGCTATTTTTTTTTTCAAATGGAAAACACAGAAATTCGGAACCCCTTTTAAAACAAAATTCCCCAAATATTTTGGTAGACCGCGTCAGCAATTCCAAAAACTTTTTGTGATTCCCGTAGACTTATATACGCCTGCTAAGAATAGACCAAGGTCAGGGCAAATTTTTCCCTTTTCCCAAAACGTGGGGTCCTTCAATTTACCATTTGTAGGAAAAATTTTGTATTTTTCAAATTATACAATGCAAATGCAATTCAATATCGGTATTCTTAAATCGCAACCCCCCGGGAGGGCCAGACTCACTTATGATATTTTCAGGGATTTTTTGCCACCAACAAGAGGGGCAAATTCCACATTTCTCCTTATTTTTAGAAAGGATTCTTTCCATCTATTTTTTTGCTGGATCAGGTTCCCATCGTTTCTATTTTTTGAAACTGAGTTTTTTTACTTTTCTTTTACCTCACTATTGAGTCCCCCTTTACACGCTTTCCACTGAATGCATCTAATCAAGGTAAGGAACA
>JARQOD010000007.1:155002620-155298324 GCA_033576555.1 Oophaga sylvatica
TAAACCTCATGTATTGCCTGTTGGTTCCCTTTCCCGCACGCCCAGAGTAATCGGATCTGTGAAACCTGCGATTCCGAACGCGCCCAGGAGCCCTCCCCTGTGACTGAGCCCAGTGCGTCAGGTCCCCCTGAGTGGGCCCTGTCTGTGTCACAGTCCATGGAGTCACTTACAAGAGCTATTGAGTCCTTTCAAGCTCCCGATAGGGGCAGGGATAGTGGTTCACCTGTCTTGGAGGGGTTCTCCATCTCTCAGGAACCTCCGGCCTGCAGTGGCCGTGCTCTCACCAGGCAGACGTGGGGGAAGCGAACCCACACAGCGTCGCCTGGGCCATCCGGGGCCTCGGCATCCATCAGTTCCGTCTCCCTTTCTCCCTCCCCAGCGGAGATGAGTTAACAAGGTTCGAGCTCTGAGGCTGAAGGGTCCCTCAATCTAGAGGCACCTAGTTGTCAGGAGACAATCGACAGTCTCATTGAGGCCGTCAACCAAACCCTAGGGGTAGACGATGAATCCACCTTGGTTTCTGGTCATAAGGTGTCCTTCAAGTGGGCCAAACAGCCTCATAAGGTATTTTGCGCTCACCCAGAATTCGAGGACCTGGTGCAACGCGACTGAGAGCGGCCAGACAAGCGCTTTTCAGGACAAAATGCTCTCAATGCCAGATGTCCTTTTTCCCCTGAGCTCCTTAGGAAATGGGCAGAATCCCGTGCGGTTGACCCTCCTGGATTGCGTTTGGTATCCAAAACGCTACATTCCCTTCCCAGCGGTTCCTTGATTAGAGCTCCGACGGACCGTCTCATTGAAAGCTTGGCTTGCTCAGTGTTTGAGGCATCAGGCTCTGCCTTCTCTCCCTCTTTTGCAGCGACCTGGGTGGTTAAGGCCATGATATCCTGGTCGGAGTCTCTGAAAAGAGCCCTCCACGGTAGGGATCTGCCATCGGAGGTGGTTGAGATCTCTAACCAGATCCCTCTTGCAGGAGACTATTTGATTAATGCTTCCCTGGATGTGGCAAATTGCGCAGCTCTAGCTGTCGCAAACGCAATTGCTATCAGGAGAGCTTTATGGTTAAGGACATGGCAGGTGGACTCAACCTCAAAGAAGTCCCTTACGTCTTTACCTTATCAGGGTGGCCGATTATTCGGCGAAAAATTAGACCAGCTCATTTCGGATACCACAGGAGGGAAAAGCAGTTTTCTTCCTCAGCAAAAAAGTAAGCAGCCCTTTCATCACCAGCTTCAGCCACGGTTTAGGGCCTTTCGCAACCCTGGATGGGCCACGGCAGCAAGCTCCGGCGGCTCAGGTCGACCCAATCAGGCCAGAGATCGTCAGAGCTCTTACAAGACCGACCCTTTGGGAAAGATGCGATCCCACCAGCCAAAATCTACAGGGTCTAGGTCCCACAGATTTTCGGCCAAATGACTGGAGGCAGGATCTGGTCGATTCGTCCAGAGTGGGCGGCCGCCTACTCTGGTTTCGCCCCGCCTGGCTCATGGTCACTCACGACAGGTGGGTCAGGGAGTTAGTCTCCTTGGGGTAGAAAATAGAATTCATCAGCCGTCCCCTAAGTCGATTTTTTCCCTCTCGTCTTCCCAGAGCAAAATCGCGGGTTCACGCCTTATTCAAGGCTGTCGAATCCCTTCAGCGCAGCGGGTTATCGTTCCAGTACCGGAGGGCTAGAGAGGTCAAGGGTTCTATTCCAGCCTGTTCAATGTACCCAAGAAGGACAGCGCTGTAAGGCCCATCCTGGACCTAAAGCTGCTGTACAGGTTTGTCAGAGTTCGGCGGTTCCGAATGTAGTCTCTCCGTTCGGTCATTGTAGCCATGGAAAAGGGGGAGTTTCTGAAATCAATAGACATCCAGGATGCCTATCTTCACATCCCCGTATTCCCCTCTCATCAGAGTTTTCTATGTTTTGCCATCAGCAACCTACACTTTCAGTTTGCAGCCTTGCCCTTCTGGCTAGCCACAGCTCCCAGGGTGTTCACGAAAGTCATGGCTGCCATTGTGTCTGTTCTGCACTCCCGAGGTATAGTCGTCTTGTCATATTTAGACGACCTCCTCATCAAGGGGCCGTCTTTTCGGGCCTGCAAGGAAAGTGTCAGCATCACGCTGGACACTCTGGTTCGCCTGGGGTGGCTGGTGAATTTGAAAAAGTCATCTCCTGTGCCATCTCAGAAGATCTCCTTCCTGGGGATGATCTTCAACACCGCTCAGGGGTTGACAATGCTCCCCCAGGACAAGGCCCTAGTTCTCTGTCTGGAGGTACGGGTCTTTCGCCAGCTGGTTCCTCACACAATCCGGTTTTGCATGAGGGTCTTAGGCAGGATGGTGGCAGCAATAGAGGCCATTCCTTTTGCACAATTTCATCTTCGCTCCCTTCAGCATGCCCTCTTGGCAGCTTGGGACAGGAACCCTTCCTCTCTCAACCTCCGGTGCCGTCTGTCCGCCCAGGTCAGACAGACCCTTACTTGGTGGATAGTGAGCTCCTCTCTTCAACAGGGGAAGTCTTTTCCCCCAGTCCATTGGCTGGTAGTCAAAACAGATGTCAGCCTTCTCGGATGGGGAGCGGTGTTTCGCCACTACACAGCCCAGGGATGCTGGTCTCCGCAGGAATCAACCCTCCCGATCAACATACTAGAGATTCGGGCCATTCGGCTGGCTCTGCGGCATTTTCATCACCATCTGGCTGAAAGCCCCGTCCGGATACAGACAGACAACGCCACAGCTGTGGCATACATAAATCATCAGTGGGTACCCGCAGCAGGGCGGCCATGCACGAGGTAAAACATATTCTCGGCTGGGCCGAGAAAAACAACTCTGTGATATCGGCATTCCACATTCCGGGCAGATTTCCTCAGCCGTCAGGGTCGGGCATCTGGGGAATGGTGGCTCCATCCCGACGTATTCCAGCAGATTTGCCTGCGCTGGGGAACGCCGGACATGGACCTGATGGCCTCCAGAATAAATGCCTAGGTACTCAACTTCATTTCCCGATATAGGGATCCACAGGCAATCGCTGTGGACGCCCTAGTTCTACTGTGGAATCAGTTTCACCTCCCATACTTGTTTCCTCCGCTAGCTCTGCTCCCGTGGGTGATCAGAAAAATCAGGACAGAGGGAGTCTCAGCGATATTAATCATTCCAGATTGGCCTCGTCGCTCTTGGTACACAGAGCTAGGACAGCTGCTCGCCGGGGCACCCTGGCATCTGCCAGAGCACGCGGACCTTCTCTCCCAGGGCCCGGTTTACCACCAGAACTCAGGGGCCCTGTGTTTGACGGCCTGGCCGTTGAATCTTGGATTCTGACCCAGGCTGTATTCTCCCAGAAGGTCACTGCCACAATGGCTAGCGCCCGAAAACCCACCTCGGCACGTATTTACCACCTCACTTGGAAGGTCTTTTTTACATGGTGCAGAGAACACGGTTATTCCCCACTTCAGTTTTCGATTCCCAACATTCTGGCATTTCTCCAAGCCGGCCTAGATTCAGGTCTAGCACCAAGTACTCTTAAAAGACAGATTTCAGCCTTGTCGGTTCTTTGTCAGCGTAGAATTGCCACCAACTTACAGGTAAAGACCTTTATTCAGGGGTTTTCCATGTAGTACCCCCCTATAGGGCTCCCTTAGATGTTTGGGATCTCAACCTGGTTCTGGGAGTTCTGCAGGAATCTCCATTCGAACCTCTTCCGGAGGTTTCTTTGACATACCTTTCCTGGAAAGTTGTGTTTCTGGTGGCCATAACTTCCATAAGGCGGGTCTCGGAGCTGGTGGCGCTGTCCTGCCGAGCTTCGTATTTACTTTTTCATCACGATAAGGTTGTGCTCAGGCCAACACCACCTTTTTTGCCAAGCGTCGTGTCCTCATTCCACATCAATGAGGACATTGTTTTGCCCTCTTTTGCCCAGCGCCGACGCACCAGATGGAAAAAGCTCTCCATACGCTGGATCTGGTGAGAGCACTCAGGAGGTATGTATCTCGGACAGCATCCTTTCGGCAGACTGACACACTGTTCATCCTCCCCGAGGGTCGCAGGAAAGGACTCGCGGCCTCAAGATCAACCTTTGCCAGATGGATACGGTTAACCATTCAGGAGGCCTACCGCATCAGTGGCGCGGTTGTTCCGACAGGGACCAGGGCTCACTCCACGAGAGCGGTGGGTGCCTCCTGGGCTCTTTGGCATCAGGCTTCGGCGGAACAGGTTTGTAAGGCGGCAACCTGGTCCAGTCTACATACTTTTCTAAGCATTATAATATCCATACTCAGGCTTCAGCGGATGCAGATCTGGGTAGAATAATTCTTCAGTCAGTGGTAGCGCACCTATAGGCAATACCTAGTTACTGCTTATACTGTGGAGTCGGTTCCTCACCCAAGGGACTGCTTTGGGACATCCCACAGTCCTGTGTCTCCCAATGAGACGAAGGAGAAATACAGATTTTTGTGTTACTCACCATAAAATACTTTTCTCCGAGACGTTCATTGGGGACACAGCACCCACCCTATCAGCTTCGTTTTTGGTTTGACTCTATTGTTTTTTTCGGTGGGTTTAATTCTGGATATATTGTATCTGTATTAATGCTGATTTACTTTTTGTTCTCCTACTGCTTTTTGCACCAAACTGGGTTTGCCTGTGGCCAGTGTCAGGGTGTATACGGCGGAGGAGGAGCTAACCTTTTTTTATGTTTACTTAGTGTCAGCCTTCTAGCGGCAGTAGCATACACCCACAGTCCTGTGTCCCCCGATGAGCGTCTCGGAGCAAAGGATTTTACGGTGAGTAACACAAAAATCCGTATTTTTCAGCACATTTTTGGTGCTGAAAAAGCCTCCCTTTGATTATATTCGAGTGTGGGTCCCAGAAGATGGAGGGGGAGCTGCAGCAGCAGATCAGCTGGTCACAGGAGTCAGGAACCAGCTTCTGTGGCTAAAGCCTGTGCCCGCTGCTAAAGAGAAATGAATATTCACTGCGCTGGCAGTGCATATTCATTTCTCTTTAATAGCGGGCACATGTGATCGCCTGGCCTTTCAGTGGGGCCTAATGCTACGGTTAGGTCTCCTTGCCCTTTCTTCCCGGCAGGCATGTCCTTGGACAGCCCTCCGTTTTTCTGCTGACGTCTTGTTAGACAGCCTGCTTGCCGGGGTCCTTTGTGCAGGACCCCGGAAACAATATGGCGCCGCCCATGCATCGGAGCCCTCGCTCTGCTCCCCGGGCATGGTGGCGCGGGACATGCTGCAGCCGCTGACGGCCCCCTCCCTGGTGACCCCCGCTCCACTAGCACCTCTGTGGACCCTGCGGAGCCCACCAGCCTGCCCCCCCCGCCAACTCCTTGTCCTATGATACCGCCCTTTCTACCTGGCAATTTAAATCCGGCTGCTCAGCGGAGCCTGCGGCATCCGCCGGCCGGCTCCTGCCCGACGACCTTCGTCCATTGGACCCGCCGCTCCTAGTAGAGGACCCCCCTGCCTTCCTCCCGCTTGGTGCTGTCACCCGCCTGCTCCGGTACCCTGGCCCGATCTCCTCCTGGCCACCGGCAGTTCCTGGCCGAAACCATCACAGGCACCCCCAGGATACCTTCCACAACGTTCTCCAGCCATCCTGGAGGGTGAGCGCTGGCGGCCACCTGGAACCTGTCGACCACATCCATGCTGGTAAGGAAAAGGGGGGCCTGTGTTGTGGAGAGCGTGGGTGGGCTGCTTGATGTCCAGACTTCCCTGGTCAAAGAGGGGGATAGCCCCTCTCACATCCTTTTTGTTGCCCTGGCCCCTCCTCTGCCTATGTTACTACCCCCCTGCTTTTTCCCATTTTTTTTTCCCATGTGTCCTTTTTTGTCACTTGCTCCCTGCCAGTGTCATGCCCTCCTCCCTCCAACCCTCCGTCCGGATCTCGTCCAGCGGCTACTATGCTTAGAGCAGGCTGTTTACAAGGTGCATGACAGAAAACGAGTATGTGATTTCTTCTCAGAAGCATACAGGAACAATGGCTGCTGTTCCTTCCACAGTGTTATAATAAGACCAGAATGCAACAGGAACAATCCCACAGTGCTCTAGGAACTTCCCATAATACATTGCAAACTCAACTAGAATGTATACATTAAATCGCCAGCAGATGGTGCCGTTACCTTACAATATAAAAATATAAGAAGGGTTGACCCCTTAGTGACTGAGACAATTTGGTACTTAATGACCAAGCCAATTTTTAAAATTCTGACCACTGGTTTTATTTTTTTAATGATGGCCCCCTTAGTAGCCCTCACTCTGTGTGAGGGCGCTCTTTGTAGCCCTCGCCCTGTATGAGGGCCCCCTTACTAGTCCCCACATTGAATGAGAACCCTATAGCAGAACCTACTCTGTATGAGGGTCCCGTTAGCAGCGCTCTGTCTGCATGAGGGCTCCAATAGTAGTGTCCACTCGGTTTGAGGGCCTCCTTAGTAGTCCCCACACAGTATGAGGGCCCCCTTACTAGCCCCTACATTGTACGAGGGCCCCACACTAAGGGCTCACTTAGTTGCTCCCACGCTATACAAGAGCACCTTGAGTAACCCCCACTCTGTATAATGGTCTCCTTAGTAAAACCACGATTTATGAAGGCCCCCTCATTACCCCACACACTGTATGACAGCCCTCACACAATATTAAAATAAAAAATAAACATATGCTTACATAACTCTGTCGAACCCACGGACAGTCAACGGCAAGAAACGGGCGGACTAACGCAGTTATATTGTGCCAGGGCACTCACAGGACGTCAGAGTCCCAGCGCGACGACTGTTACATTTCTCCACCTAGCACCTGCCGATCTGCGGGCCAAAAGTGACCTGCGGCCTGCATAACGGAGAACAGTAGTGCAAGGAAACCATCTCTCATTGCTTACTGCAGAGTTTGACCCCTTTCCGACATCCGCTGTACATTTACACTGATGTCGAACTCCCTCCCGCTGACAAGTGCCCGGAACAGCCGCGGGTGGAATTGTGATCCACCCGCGGATATTAACCTGTTAAATACTGCTGTAAAACGCTGATAGCGGCATTTAACATGCGCTTATGTCAATCACGCCGGAAATTTGCCCACCGGTGACCTCCGTCATGTGATCGCGGGTCACCGGGTGAGTTGGCATGACAACCGGAGGTCTCCTGGAGACTTCTATGATTGTCTCTGCCGACTTGCTGTGAGCGCTGCCCAGTGGTCGGCTCTCATAGCAAGTAAGTAATTCAACTACATGTAGGCGATGTGATCATCGCCTATATGTAGCTGAGCCAATCAGGCTATGGAAGCTTCTAGTCTTCCCTGGAGACTGTCGAAGCATGCCAAAAGTAGAAAAAAATGTTTTTTAAAAAATAAAAAAAACATAGTTTCAAATCACCCTCCTTTCGCCTCATTTAAAATAAAACAAAAAAAAATAAAACGTACACATATTTGGTATGTCCGCGTTCAGAATCGCCAGATCTATCAATAAAAAAAAGATTAACCTGATCGCTAAACATCGTACTGAGAAAAAAAAAGTAAAAACACCAGAATTACATTTTTTTGGTCACCGCGACATTGCATTAAAATGCAATAATGGGCGATCAAAAGATCGTATCTGCACCATAATGGTATCATTAAAAATGTCAGGTTGACACGCAAAAAATAAGCCCTCACCCAACCCGAGATCACGAAAAATGGAAATGCTACTGGTATCGGAAAATGGCACTTTTTTTTTTTTAACAAAGTTTGGAATTTTTTTTCGCCATAAAAAAGAACCTAGACATGTTTGGTGTCTGTGAACTCATAATGACCTGGAGAATCATAATGGCAGGTCAGTTTTAGCATTTATTGAACCTAGTAAAAAAAGCCAAAAAAAAACAAGTGTGGGATTGCACTTTTTTTGCAATTTCACTGCACTTGGAATTTTTTTCCCGTTTTCTAGTACACAACATGGTAAAACCAATGGTGCCGGTCAAAAGTACAACTCGTCCCACAAAAAACAAGCCTTCACAACGCCATATTGACGGAAAAATTAAAAAGTATTGGCTGGGAAGAATCGAAGTAAAAAACTAAAATACCTTCGGGGTTAAGGGGTTAAGTGCATCAGCGTACTATGATGCATACTGGTACAGTTAAGTGTGATTGTCACACCGGCTGGACACCTGTGAGTCAGGGGCACCCTCTGATCCCCCATTTACTTCACTGCAAAAATACACTAAAAAGAAAAACTCATATAAATCATATATATATATGTCCAGAAGGAATTATGTCCTCATTGCACTGCAAGAATTGTTGACGGATACTTTGTTGTTACAGGCATACATGTGGACTATTATCTTACTTTTTAAAGGAAACCTGACAGTCAATTCATGATCTGAAAACTACAGCCAGATGACTAGTAGGGCATGTCATGCGCATTCTTCTCGTCCCATTCTTGTACATTGACAGATATCTCCCCATACAGAGAAACCACTCCGTATAGGGGAACGGAGCTCAAAGAAGCCACTGGAGACATCACGGTTTCAAAGTAAAGGATGCATGGATGCAGTACTGCAGCCAATGTCTGATTCAATCTGTCTGTGTTTCGGGCAGTATTACTATACTAAAAGATTCCCTTTAATAGTATAACTATTTAAAAATGTACGCCCCAAATATGTCAGCACACTATTACGTTATTTATCTTTTTATTATTGATGTAGATTTTTTATTTATATGCATTATTAATTAATTACGGTATATCCATTATTTTTCAGGTACTCCAAGATGGTTTCTTATCAAAACAAAGGACTGGGGTCTTAGAGTTTCAAAGGTAGCTAATGTGGTTTCAGTGCTAACCGTCTTTATATTTAAATAAATTAAAACATTCTGCACACAAAAATGGTAAAGAAGTCTCTTGCTTTAGTATTGTTGGAAGGTTCTTTATTATCCACTACACGCCTCAATGCCTACTGTTGTCTTTATCAAGTGTGAAAAAACGACTGGTTGCTCCTGTCGATTTTTTACACTTCATAAAAAGCAAGTACAGAATTGATATGTGTAGTGGATAATTAAGGCCCTTTAATGAATACCGCAGCAAACGACTTCTTTCCAACAGCCAAGCCAGTTTTTAAATGTGATTTTATCCTGTTTTGCTCATTTCCATTTGGCAAATTTTTCCTCCAGCCGTGGGGCAGCAACCACTGGCTATTTGAACCTTTACACAAACACCCAAGGTGAGGAAAACTATTGTTTATTCTATCTCCTATATTAGAGTGTTACCCTATTGTGTGCTTCTCCCTTCACAGTTACTGTTTCTGCAACATACAAAAAATGATGGTTCTATGAAGAAGATCTGGAAAGCAGAATTTGTTTCATCATGCAAAACCATAAACATTTTTCAGTAGGATTCATTTAAAAATTTCTGTTATGACAAGTATTCATACTGCATATTACAGTTGAATCAATTGACTGAGTCCCAGAGTTCATACAAATTGATGCGCAGGAAGCTGTCCGTCGGCCAATGGACAGTGCCCTGAGCACCACCGCCTCTTACCTGACAGCATCCCCGGCCTTTCTTTGGATTAGCCTGCCTGTCGATACGTCACATGTGTGTCATGTCTCAACTTTGACAATTCTCCATGTTGGGTAATGAAAAGTGGAGTCAGGGATGCCAATAGGAAAGAGGCAGTTCTCAGGGAGAAGCAAACGCAAATTATTACTGACGTGGTCAATGGATGGGGTCCTAAGTGTACTCATAGCAACTCGGCTATTATCCAGCTGGCATTGGTCAGTCACAAATACATTTTGATATTTGCATTTGTTGAAGTTTCTGTGCAATCCACGCTATGTATAATCTTGTAGTCCTATGCAAATAAGGTAATATTACAGGGAGTATATTTTTTACAGGTTTCTCATTTTCATGCCCACATGACCGGACTGTAAGTGGGCTCAAGAAAGAAGAAACACACAGCATATAGCCAATTTCAGCACCTGACTGTGTATGAACTGTTATGTTCAGACTGACTCTAGGTTTGGTTTCCTAACCAGAGTGCAACAGCTGATAATTACTATAGTCAATGACAGGGTTTCCTGGAGAGCAGCCACTGAACTTTTATGTCACTGACTTGATTTAAAATGAGCTCACAGGACTGGTTACATGGCAGAAAAACTCACTCCTGTCATAAAACAGTCAGAGAAATGTTACCTCAAAAAAGCAGCAACTATGAGCAGTGTTGTATTTTTTACTCAGTAATCATAAGTTACTTGTGCTTCCTCCCCCCAGCTGGGATCTGTGGTATGTGTGCCAACCATGTACTGGAGCAGCTCCGTACTGTGAGACACGGCCATTACACAGTAGGGGCACATTTGTAAGATTATCTCAGCACAGGAACATTTTATTTCAACACATATAGAAATATGGGAGATATGAGAGGTTTTTACTGTTTTCCCTTTGTTTATTCACATTTTTGCATAGATTGCATTGCATCATTAGCAGCACAAACCATATTGGTGCAGTGATTGGCATTCATCATCAATCACTTATAGAATGGACGCCTATGTTTTCCATTTTAATTGTAGAGACCGACTGAGATGACCAATGACTATAGCTCTGTTTCCACCTAATAGTTGTGCAAGTAAAGGAGCAATGCAGCAGATGGGAGTAACTTCATGATGATAACAGGAAGACTTTAGCTAAGGGGTAACACTTCATGGTGCTATATTGCTTACTTAAATTTTTAGTGATATATACACACACAAAAAAGTTTTGCTTTTTACCAGTATAATCACTACTAAAACTTAACATTAATAATAAAATACAGTATGGTGTCCTGGGGTGAATGCACTTAAAATCAGCTAGAAAACAAAGTATTGGCGCAAAAATTGGCATCAAATGGCCACCCAAAGGTGTTGTTTAAAGAGGTAAATTACTTTGGGCAACTGATTTCACATTGCCACACATAGATACGGATTCCCACATAAATTCAGTTCACTCCAGACTGGCCCAGTTCAGTTTTGGCCACGAAATATATAATATTTTGTGCTCCCACACTGTAGTAGTTTCCCCTCTGTCTCCACTAATAGTGCAATCTCTGTGCCATCACATGGTATTCGCCTCTCCACAAAATAATAGTGCCAACTCTGTGTCGCCCCACAGGAAAACAATTGCCCACACAAAATATTACTTTTTTTGCTTCCACAAAGTAATGTCCCCCATTAGTACTTACACTTAGCAATATTTTGTCCCCGCTTTCTAATATTACCACCATATGTGACCCCACTTGCTAATATTCCCCAATATGGAATCCTTAGCAGGTGGGGGCATATATCTGGAAATACTTGCAAGTGGGTATACATATGAGGGAATATTTGCAAGTGTGGATGCAGATAGAGAATTTTACAAAGTGTGATGCAAATGGGGGCATATTAGTAAGAAGGGTGCAAAATGGGGCATTATTACTAAGCAGGGGAGCAAATATCAGGAATATTACTAAGTGGGGGTGCAATTGGGGGATCATTAGTAAGTGAATATAATCTGATGCGGACACCCCTATTTGTACTACTGCAATGTGATATTGTAATATTTATTACAGTATCACTTTGTGTACAGCAGTTGATTACTTGTAATTTTTGAAACCCCCTGACTCCCCATGTATAACCCATAAATACCTTTCTTGTTTCACCCGCACTGTATGTTAATGAGTTGGGTCCGGTCCGATGGGCGTTGTCTTTGGTCCCTCACTCCATCCCTCCTTGGCTGCTGTACGCAATATTTCTCATAAATTTCGTAGTTCGCGCCCTACTTATTTCCGGCTATGCCCGCAGTAGGGCAAAGCATACTGCGAACGCACGAGAGAACATTGCAATGTGCATGCGTGAAATATGGACGCGAAATGCGACATTTATGAGAAATATTGCGTACTCAGCCAATGAGGGGTGGAGTGAAGGACCAAAGACAATGCCCATCGGACCGGACCCAACTCAACATACAGCGCAAAATAAAAAAGGTTATTACTGGGTGATAGATGGTGAGTCAGGGGATTTCAAAAGTAGTTTGAAAATGCATAGCTGACACTCAATCCAATGATATTTTTAGCTGATAAGCCTAAAATGTGGTGACCGATTTAAATTGCTGTACTACTTGCAATCCAAAAGCCACAGGTCTCAGCTATATCTACTATATAATTGTCTAATTCTGTCTGTCTGTAACAGAAATCCCGTGTCGCTGATTGATCTGCTCAGCTGCCTCCGGATTGGATGTGGGTGTTGCTGGAGGAGTGGTGCAGGCACGCCCCTTGGATTCCCGACCGCGGCCTTAGCAACGTCACAGGGACTGTCACAGAACCTGTGTTAGAGAGCAAACGGAGGGGAAAATAATTATTGCAGCGTGATGGCACGATGTGTGTGGGCGGCGGTGGGTGCTGACGCCGGCCCTGCGTAGTTCACTCATGTTTACTAAACAAGTTCTGTCAGTCACAGTGTGATGTACTTCTGTCACGTTTACTGAATACTTTCTGTCAGTCACAGTGCGACATAGTTCACTCACGTTTTCTGAACACGTTCTGTCAGTCGCGGTGTGACGTACTTCTGTCACGTTTACTGAATACTTTCTGTCAGTCACATTGTGACATAGTTCAGTCAAGTTCACTGAACACGTTCTGTCAGTCACAGCGCGCTGAACAGATACTTCTTTACTGTACGCTATCACGATTTACTCTTCCTGTCTTCCAATGGGTCTTAAGCGAAAATACGCCACTGAGGATGACAGAAAAGCAGAAGCAAGGCATAATGATAATGTATATATTTTACCCGGAAAATCCTGTGTATTCATTGCATTATTCTTAAATCTTCATAAATAAACTACATACATATTCTTGAATACCCGATGTGTTCGAATCGGGCCACCATCTAGTTATCTATAAGTGGCATAACCACAAACTTGCGCCAATTAATTTTGAGACCTGATTGTTCACCAAAACAGTTAATAAGGGCCATTGCTCTCGGAAGAGATTGCTTAGTGATCGGACCCAAAGAGTGGTAGTAAATGGCCGCCCATCCAGTTGGAAGAATGTTTCAAGTGGGGTACCACAGGGTTGTCTTGGGCTCTGTATTGTTCAGCATCTTTATCAATGATTTAGATGAAGGAATTGAGGGTAAACTGCTTAAATTTGCTGATGACACAAAGCTAGGAGGGATAGCGAATACTAGAGAAGAGAGAGAGAGGATACAAAAAGATAGAAATAAGCTGGCGCAGTGGGCAGCAACTAACAGAATGGTTTTTAACAGGGAAAAATGCAAAGTACTACATCTGGGCAATAAAAATTAAAAAGCATATACTGAATGGGAGGAATAGGGCTAAGCAACAGCACATGTGAAAAAGACTTGGGTATACTAATAGATCATGGACTGAACATGATTCAACAGTGTGATGCAGCAGCAAAAACGGCAAATACAATGCTGTGATGTATTAACAGAAGAATACAGTCTAGATCACGTGAAGTCATTATTGCCCTCTACTCCTCTTTGGTCAGACCTCATCTGGAATACTGTGTCCAGTTTTGGGCACCACATTTTAAAAAGACATCAACAAACTGGAGCAAGTTCAGAGAAGAGCAACCAGAATGGTGTCCGGTCTGCAAACCATGTCCTATGAGGAACGGTTACAGAATTTGGGAATGTTTAGCTTGCAAAAAAGAAGACTGAGAGGAGACTTAATAGCTGTCTACAAATATCTCAAGGGCTGTCACATTGTAGAAGGATTATCTTTATTCTCATTTGCACAAGGAAAGACTAGAAGCAATGGGATGAAACTGAATGGGAGGAGACACAGATTAGATATTAGAAAAAACTTTGACAGAGTGATCAATGTGTGGAACAGGCTGCCACGAGAAGTGGTGAGTTCTCCTTCAATGGAAGTCTTCAAACAGAGGCTGGACAGACATTAGTGAATCCTGCTTTGAGCTGGGGGTTGGACCAGATGACCCAGGAGGTCCTTTCCAACTCTCCCATTCTATGATTCTATGATACTTCATTTAGGAAAAGCAACAGGCCATCGGCATATAATCCCACTTTATCAGTTCTGGAATTTATATTAATACCCTCTACCAAAGGGTCCTGTTTAATTTTAAGGGCGATAGGCTCTATTGCTAGAGTGAAGAGCATCAGGGACAAAGGGCAGCCTTGTCTGGTTCCTCTACTCAGGTCAAAGTATTCAGACAGTATTCCATTTACAAGGATATTAGCTATTGGCATACAGTAAAGTCATTTAATCCAACAACAAAATTTATCAGAGAATCCATATTTCAAAAGTACACACTGTAGAAATTTCGACTCCAAAGAATCAAAGGCTTTAGCCGTATCTAAAGAAGCTATTGCTCAAGGCTCCCTATACTGATGGCCTATCTGAGTTAAAACCTGAACTGTTCTAATATTAGATGAGGTGTACCTTCCTGGCATAAAGGCGGATTGATCCTCATGTGTAATGCTCGTATTACTGTTTTCAACCTATTAGCTATAAGTTTCATAAGTATTTTGTAATCCGTATTAAGTAAAGATATGGGGCTAAAAGAACTACACTCTTCAGCTGGTTTATCTGGCTTACGAATTACCACTGTAGTGGCATCTTAAAATGATTGAGGAAGTGAGCGGCTTGTAAATGCTTCATGGAGGGTTTGCAAGAGAACCCGGCCTATCTGATCTATATATCTTTTGTATAGTTCTATGGGCATGCCATCAGATCCGGGAGCCTTCCCATTAGAGAGAGACATAACTGCTTCCTGAATTTCTTCCAAGGTGATATCCCTATCCAGGAATGCCTGATCTTCACAAAAGAGCTTGGGAAATTCAATCTGTTTTAAATATTCATCAATTTTCTCCACAGTATGGTTTAATTGGGATCCATACAGCTCTCTAAAGTATTCTTCAAATCTACCTGCAATCTGTTCTGATTTAAGCAACAGGCTGCCCTCCTTTGTATTAATGGCCAAAATTGATGGGGACATTTGATTTTGTTGGACTATGTATGCCAGAAATGTATGCGATTGGTTACCTAGCTCAAAATAAGTCTGCTTAGTTAAAAAAAAAAAAAAAATTCTGTGTGCCCTTTCCTGTAAGTGCGTGAGGTACTCCCTCCCCTTCCCAAGCCAATTATGTAAAGAATTATCAGAGGGGTTGTTAACATACTCAGCCTCCAGTGATTTACATTTCTCAGCAAGCTTCTGTTCCCCAATAGAGGATTCCTTTTTAATACATGAAATCATGGACTTGACACATCCCCTCATATATGCTTTAAGTGTGTCCCACACTACGAATCTATCAGGGAAGTCACCATGATCTGCTATAAATACCTCCAATTGATCTGTTATTCTATCATGCTCCCTTATAAGGGATAGCCAAAACGGATGTATGTGGAACCTCTGGAGTCTGTTAGGGCCCCCTAGGTGAAGGCATACCACCAATAGAGCATGATCTGATACAGCCCCAGGAAGATATTCAATTTTACTCAAATCTGAAAATACAGCATTATATGATCTATTCTAGACAAACATCAAGCAGCTGGTGTATAGCAGGAAAACTTTCTTGAGTGGATGTTGCTGCCTCCACAGATCAATCCAGCCCATCTCCGTTATAAAAGTATGTAAGGTAGTGTTGTCCTGATTACCAGGCCTAGAATTTGCAGTGCTCAGTCTATCTTAATGCACATTGACAACCATATTAAAATCTCCCATACATAACATTTTAGCATAAAGATACTGTGATACAAAAATTACTGCCTGCTGGAGCACATCCATTTTGGTTGGTTTTGGGTTGTAAATATTAAGTAGCACATAAGGCACCATATCTATAAATGCATATATAAAAATAAATCTACCCTCTAGGTCTCTTTTGATTGCTTGAACTGACCACCTCAGTGACTTATATACAATGGTGACTACCCCTTGTGGTGTAGTGACTAATGTGGCACCTAGGGGGCGCTGTATAAGTCGCTCAAATTATGCATGGAGGCATGAGATGGATGGGAAACCAGTCCCTGGTATGGTGCTAAATGGAAAGTATGTGTCGCAGAGCTATTCTGTGCTGTAGGTCAGTAATGTTGTTCTGGGACTTGTAGTCCCATAAGAGTTCTGATTGTTGTTAAGGGTGAACCTACAGGGTTTGCTTGTGAGCTGGGTGGGACATGCTAACCACACATACACCGCCCACTGGTGGTGGGAGAATGAATATTACATACTGATGATTGTATGTGTTGTGAAGGACCTGTGATAAGGTCATGAACAGGTGACCAGACCATGTGCTTCATACCTTGGCTTGGGGAGTGGCTACAGGTATGAAAGGCAGTGTTGAGCACATGGAGATTGAGATTGTGCTGGAGACTGAGGAGTCTCTGGAAGTCTGGCTGAGACAGTGGAGAGTGTGTCCTGCACAGGGCTGCCTGGAAGGTTCCTGGAAGGTCTGTCGGTGTTGGAAGATCCTGGGGTTGGATCGGATTCCTGGAAGCACGTGGTGAGACTTGGAACTTGGTAGCCAGGGTGTTGGACGGGGGTCCTGAATAGCACCCGGACAGGACACATGGGTGTGCGGAGCCTGTGACGGTCACACACTGAGAACCATGCGGTTCTATTGAGGAGTTTGGCTGGAGTCAGCCTGGAAGTGACTTTCTGTTACAGTGTGTCAGTGAGCACAGGAAGCGAGTCCAGATCACCCGGGAAGGCACCTGGCGGTCCCTGCTGGCTTGCAGCCGCTTAGTCAAGCCCGTCCCATGCAAGGGTGCGTGTGGGAACAGTAGTTTGCTAAGTTGGAATGCATTGATGTTTTTGTCATGTTTTGTTACCTGGTGTTTAACGTGAAAGTAAACAATTGATTTTGGACTAAAAGCCTGTGTGTTGCCTCATAACTGCGGTCTGGCCCTTGCCTACCCGAGCAGATCCCTACACCCTCTAGAATAGGAAGTATGCGTGGCGTGTTACTGCCATTGTATCCAAGGTTTATTCATTCAGGATATAGTATCTGGCATTAAGTGGGTTTCCCGAAGGCATACTATCTGTTCTAGCAACCTATGTAGCGTCGGCGTCCCGGCCCTCTGCCAGGCAGGGACGCCGTTCCCCTTACCAGCGCTCTGCGTCCTCAGCACCCCCGGCGTCCTCGGCGCCCCCGGCATCCTCGGCGTCCTCCTTCCGCCCTGCTGGGTCCGCGCGCTCCTTCCCTGCTGCTGGACTTAGGGCGCGCGCCCGCGCCCTCCCCGCTCTTAAAGGAGCCGCGCGCATTTTCCAAATTAGTCTCCGGCCAATGCCGGAGGACTCCACCCTATATTAAGGGCTTCCTCCTTAATGGAGGTGCCCGAGCAATGTTGTTGTTGCACTGTATAACTCTGCTTCAGCCCTCAGCTCCTGGTTCCAGTTGCCTGCCTGTTACATGTCTGTTTGCTGTCTGCCATCTGACTGCAGCCCTCCCCGGAGGTTCGGACATCACCTGCAGTGATCCCCGGCTATTACAGAGACTCTTGCCTGCTCACTTGGGAGCGATCATCTGCCATCCGACTGCAGCTCTATCCGAGGGTTCGGACTTCATCAGCAGTGATCACCGGCTACTCCAGAGACTCTTGCCTGCTCACTTGGGAGCGATCATCTGCCATCCGACTGCAGCTTTATCCGAAGGTTCGGACATCTCCAGCAGTGATCACCGGCTACTCCAGAGACTCCTGCCTGCTCGCTTGGGAGCGATCATCTGCCATCGGACTGCAGCCTACCAGGAGGCTCCAACATCTCAGGTCGTATAAGCCTGTCTATTCAGAAACTGTCCTGGTCACTTGCTGTGACAACCTGCCTGTCCAGAGACTGCCCTGGTCACTTGCTGTGACAACCTGCCTGCCCAGAGACTGCCCTGGTCACTTGCTGTGACAACCTGCCTGCCCAGAGACTGCCCTGGTCACTTGCCGTGACAACCTGCCTACCCAGAGACTGCCCTGGTCACTTGCCGTGACAACCTGCCTGCCCAGAGACTGCCCTGGTCACTTGCCGTGACAACCTGCCTACCCAGAGACTGCCCTGGTCACTTGCCGTGACAACCTGCCTACCCAGAGACTGCCCTGGTCACTTGCCGTGACAACCTGCCTACCCAGAGACTGCCCTGGTCACTTCCCGTGAATTCCTGTCCTTATTCTCCGGGCGCCACCTGCTCTCTTACAAGTATACTGTCTTGTATAATAAAGCTCAGTGGTTTCACCTACCAGACCCGTTACAGTTTGCTCGGGCCATGGAACCCGGTGGCACCCAAACCCCTTCACTCCCGGAATTGTGTCATGAACTGTCTCGCCAGAGGTCGCAACAGGAGGCCATCCTGGGTCACCTGCGGAACGTCAATTCCCGCCTGGACACTCTGAATTCATCACCAGCAACCACCGCTGGAGCCATGACTCACAATCCGGCAGCCTCGCTGCTTCCCAATTCCGTGGTTTCCATTCCCGGACCCCGACTTTCAGCTCCTCCTAGGTTTGGAGGCGACCCTGCTCTGGCTCGTGGTTTCGTTAACCAGTGCACCCTGCATTTCGAACTCCTGGCATACCAGTTTAACTCTGACCGGGCCAAAATTGCCTTCATCATGTCCCATCTCACCGGAGAGGCTCTGGCCTGGCTTAATCCTCTCTGGGAGAGAGAAGATCCTCTGGTATCTGACCTGCCTGCTTTTCTCTCGGCCTTCCGGAAGGTATTCGACGAACCTGGACGGAAGACCTCCTCTGCATCATCTCTGTTGCGTCTCCGTCAGGAGAGTCTCACCGTTGGTCAATATGCCATACGGTTCTGTACTCTAGCCTCAGAGTTGGCTTGGGACAATAACGCCCTGATTTCGGTCTTCTGGGAGGGTCTGTCCGGCCGTATTAAAGATGAACTGGCCGGTCGGGACATTCCAAACTCCCTTGATGATTTAATAAATCTTGCCAATTGAATTGATCTACGGTTCCAGGAACGTGCCAAAGAGGTCACCCGTGAGAGAAGGTTGCCCCGTCTTGCACCCTCGTTTCAGAGACCTATAACCCCTTCCGTTTCTCCCCAGATACACACTGCTGAGCCTATGCAGGTCGACCAGACCAAGATGGTCAAAGCCCGTCAGGACTCACGCCGTGCCGAGAGGAGTTGCTTCTACTGTGGCAGTAAGGAGCACTGGATCCGTACCTGTCCGGAGAGGTCGGGAAACGCCTGTGTCTAGGTTCGCTCGGAGAGGTCCACCTAGACCAGAATAAATCCTCTTCATCTCTGCTGCTGTCTGTCTCTATTCTCATCGGTAAGAACCGTTACTTCGAACTGGCCCAACTTGATTCTGGAGCAGCTGGGAATCTTGTTTCACAGTCTCTAGTAGAGAAGTATCGCATTCCCACCAAACCTCTGGTTGAACCAGTATCTGTTGCTGCTGTGGATGGGGGTCTCCTACCTCGTCCCATCCAACTTATCACCGAAGCCATAACCCTGCAGGTGGGAATGTTGCATTCTGAGAGCATCTCGTTTCATGTTTTACCTGGACTCTCTCATGCTTTCTTACTAGGTCTGCCCTGGCTCCAAAAACATGCACCCGTGCTCGACTGGCAGAATGGAGAGATTCTTCGCTGGGGACAGGACTGTCATAAAACGTGTCTGGTGCCTGTCCATCCCGTCCGTTCTTCTCCTACACCTGCTAATCTTCCTGGACTCCCGATTCCATATTGGTCATTCGCTGATGTCTTTAATAAAAAGGAAGCAGAGACATTACCCCCGCATAGACCATATGATTGCCCGATCGACCTGCTACCCGGTACTACGCCTCCCCGTGGGCGTATTTACCCATTGTCCGCTGCAGAGACCAGGTCGATGTCAGAATATATCGAGGAGAATTTAGCGAAAGGATTCATCCGGAAATCTACCTCCCCCGCGGGAGCAGGTTTCTTTTTTGTAAAAAAGAAAGACGGATCGCTCCGTCCCTGTATTGACTACAGAGGCCTAAATTTGATCACGGTGAAGAATAAGTACCCTCTTCCGCTCATTCCGGAGTTGTTTGATCGTCTTAGAGGGGCTAGAGTCTTCACTAAACTGGATCTTCGTGGAGCATACAACCTGGTTCGTATCCGTCGAGGAGATGAATGGAAGACGGCATTCAACACCCGGGATGGCCACTACGAGTATCTGGTTATGCCCTTTGGTCTCTGTAATGCTCCAGCAGTCTTTCAGGAGTTGGTCAATGACATCTTCCGGGACCTCCTCTACTCCTGCGTTGTGGTGTACCTTGACGACATCTTGGTCTTCTCTCCAGATCTCCAGTCTCACCGGAGGGATGTTCGTCAGGTTCTGCTCAGGCTCAGGCAGAATCACCTCTTCGCCAAATATGAGAAGTGCCTCTTTGAGCAGACCTCGCTTCCGTTTCTGGGCTACATTATCTCTTAGACAGGCCTACGAATGGATCCGGAGAAACTGTCTGCCATCGAGAAGTGGCCCCGACCAGAGGGGTTGAAGGCCATTCAGCGGTTCCTGGGATTCGCTAACTATTACCGTCTCTTCATACCGCACTTCTCTTCCAGGACTGCTCCAATCTCAGCGCTCACCCGCAAGGATGCTAACCCCAAACAGTGGACGCCCGAAGCAGAGGAGGCCTTTCTTTCCTTGAAACAAGCCTTCTCTTCGGCTCCAGTGCTGCATCGCCCGGACGGCAACAAGCAGTTCTTCCTGGAGGTGGACGCTTCCTCTGCTGGAGCCAGAGCGGTACTTACTCAAAAATCTTCATCCGGGAAGATGGTTTCCTGTGGTTTCTTCTCCAAACTCTTCTCCTCCTCCGAGCGCAACTACTCCATAGGAGATCGAGAGTTATTGGCCATTAAGTTGGCATTGGAGGAGTGGCGTTACCTACTCGAGGGGGCTCTTCATCCGGTAATCATCTACACGGACCACAAAAATCTGTCTTACCTTCAGCATGCTCAGAGACTTAACCCTCGCCAAGCCCGGTGGTCCTTGTTTTTTGCCCGTTTTGATTTTCTTTTGCATTTTCGCCCGGCTGACAAAAACATCAAGGCGGATGCCTTGTCCCGGTCCTTCCTGGTGTCGGATCTCGAAGATGAGCCTAAACATATCATCGATCCCGCCAGAGTGATGCAGGTGGCTCCCGTGAGTCTAAATCGTCTCCCTCCTGGTAAGACGTTCGTATCAGATACTGATCGGAAGAGAATTCTACATTGGGGTCATTCGTCTAAACTCGCTGGCCACGCTGGTCAGAAAAAGACCCTCCAACTCATTACCCGGCATTATTGGTGGCCTACCCTGCACAAAGACGTAATAGACTTTGTTTCTGCCTGTGTCTCCTGTGCCCGCAACAAAGTTCCGAGACACCTGCCTGCCGGCCGTCTTCTTCCGCTTCCTGTACCCGCTGCTCCCTGGCAACATATAGCCATGGACTTCATTACGAATCTCCCCGTCTCTGCTGGTTGTACGGTCATTTGAGTGGTCGCTGACCGCTTTTCCAAGATGGCTCACTTCATTCCTCTGCCAGGTCTTCCGTCTGCACCCGAGTTGGCTAAAGACTTTATCCGCCACATCTTCCGTCTCCATGGTTTGCCTCGTCACATTGTGTCGGATCGTGGGGTACAGTTCACCTCACGTTTCTGGAGAGCTACTTGTAAGTTACTAGACGTCACTTTGGATTTCTCCTCCGCTTACCATCCACAGTCCAATGGACAAGTTGAGCGAATAAATCAGAATCTGACCAGCTATCTCCGACACTTCGTTAATGCTCATCATTCTGATTGGGTGGAGCTCCTGCCTTGGGCCGAATTCTCTTACAATAATCACGAGAGCGAATCGTCCACCAAGTCTCCGTTTTTTATAGTCTTCGGTCAGCACCCTCGGATTCCTGTCCCCGTTTCCATCTCTGTGGACAATCCAGCTGCGGAATCTCTGGTTAGAGAATTCTCCTCCATCTGGGAGAGTACCCGGTCCGCACTCATTCAGTCATCCGAGCGCATGAAAAGACATGCTGACAAGAAACGTCTGGATCCTCCTCAATTCCGTCCTGTGGACAAAGTCTGGCTTTCGTCCAAATATGTTCGGCTCAAAATTCCTTCCTACAAGTTAGGTCCTCGGTTTATCGGTCCTTTTGAGGTCATCAGGCAGATCAACCCAGTGTCCTATAAATTGAAACTCCCGGCCAATTTGCGAATTCCTAACTCTTTTCATGTCTCTCCTCAAACCTGTGGTACTTAACTCTTTTTTCAAGTCTACAGGTACACCTCCTGCTCCAGTGTCTGCTGATGATGAATTTGAGGTAGAGAACATTCTGGCCACAAAAAGGGTAGGAAGAAAGACTTATTTTTTTGGTGGATTGGAAGGGGTTTGGTCCTGAGGAGAGAACCTGGGAGCCTCGGGAGAACATCCATGCCCCTCTCATCCTAGCTAAATTTCTTTCTGGCCTAAAGAAGGGGGGGCCTAGAGGGGGGGTACTGTAGCGTCGGCGTCCCGGCCCTCTGCCAGGCAGGGACGCCGTTCCCCTTACCAGCGCTCTGCGTCCTCAGCACCCCCGGCGTCCTCGGCGCCCCCGGCATCCTCGGCGTCCTCCTTCCGCCCTGCTGGGTCCGCGCGCTCCTTCCCTGCTGCTGGACTTAGGGCGCGCGCCCGCGCCCTCCCCCGCTCTTAAAGGAGCCGCGCGCATTTTCCAAATTAGTCTCCGGCCAATGCCGGAGGACTCCACCCTATATTAAGGGCTTCCTCCTTAATGGAGGTGCCCGAGCAATGTTGTTGTTGCACTGTATAACTCTGCTTCAGCCCTCAGCTCCTGGTTCCAGTTTCCTGCCTGTTACCTGTCTGTTTGCTGTCTGCCATCTGACTGCAGCCCTCCCCGGAGGTTCGGACATCACCTGCAGTGATCCCCGGCTATTACAGAGACTCTTGCCTGCTCACTTGGGAGCGATCATCTGCCATCCGACTGCAGCTCTATCTGAGGGTTCGGACTTCATCAGCAGTGATCACCGGCTACTCCAGAGACTCTTGCCTGCTCACTTGGGAGCGATCATCTGCCATCCGACTGCAGCTTTATCCGAAGGTTCGGACATCTCCAGCAGTGATCACCGGCTACTCCAGAGACTCCTGCCTGCTCGCTTGGGAGCGATCATCTGCCATCGGACTGCAGCCTACCAGGAGGCTCCAACATCTCAGGTCGTATAAGCCTGTCTATTCAGAAACTGTCCTGGTCACTTGCTGTGACAACCTGCCTGTCCAGAGACTGCCCTGGTCACTTGCTGTGACAACCTGCCTGCCCAGAGACTGCCCTGGTCACTTGCTGTGACAACCTGCCTGCCCAGAGACTGCCCTGGTCACTTGCCGTGACAACCTGCCTACCCAGAGACTGCCCTGGTCACTTGCCGTGACAACCTGCCTGCCCAGAGACTGCCCTGGTCACTTGCCGTGACAACCTGCCTACCCAGAGACTGCCCTGGTCACTTGCCGTGACAACCTGCCTACCCAGAGACTGCCCTGGTCACTTGCCGTGACAACCTGCCTACCCAGAGACTGCCCTGGTCACTTCCCGTGAATTCCCGTCCGTATTCCCCGGGCGCCACCTGCTCTCTTACAAGTATACTGTCTTGTATAATAAAGCTCAGTGGTTTCACCTACCAGACCCGTTACAACCTACGTGTGATGAACGTGCACACGGTCCGCCACACGGTAGCCCGGGGTATCACGGCTTGTGATCCCTCCGTGCCGCAAATGTGACGAAAACGCGCACACACACGACGGCTGCTGCCGTCCGACCCAGTAAACTGCAGGGATTTATAATTATCCCACTTCCCCTTAGGAACTTGCAGCTCTCTGGCGCCCCCCTTACCCTCAGGTCAGTCAGGGAACTGCACCTAGGATAATTAGTCGCCAGACGGGTCACTTGGATGTGTGCTGGCTATTGGGCACGCTGCAGTGAGGGAATTATAATTACTCCGGGCCGCAGCCAGGCAATACACTTATAAAACCCGCTCCGTCACTGCCAACACCACCCCATAGGTCAACACTTTACACCCCTTCTTTTTGCTGCCACCAGCTACGATTTACTTAATGAACAATTTATCAAGAGGGTCCGTAGCAACCCCTAAACAGTAGCGTAGTACTTCAGGCACGTGCAAATTCGTTTATAGAGCAGGAGAAACAAACTAGTAAATTATATATCTTTACTCCAAAAAGGTTTGACAGTGTTTATAGTTAAAAAAAATGTAACAAGCTGAGGCAATACAGTTATGTACAATGCAATTAAAAAATAAACGGGATTAAGAGTGAAAGACTTACATGTAGTTACATAGGTATAGGCAAGACAGGCTGGGGGAGGAGCCACACGTCAGTTCATTTGCAGATCTCTTAGTCAAGTCGTCACAGCCAGGAATGACCAGGGGGGCTTAACTGCAAGATTTATACCTGTGGGCTGCTGACCTCACAAAAGGGGATGGTTTTTCTGGCCACCTCCCAGGGATAGAAGTATGGTTTGAAGCTCTGGAAAGTCATAAGGACCATAACTCAGCGGGTAACTCTAGCAGAATTACGGCAGACCTATCAATGATCTTACTTTGAAGTGACGGTTCAAATGAGCCCAAACTTGGGTGAAATAGCTCATGGGGCATCCCAGAATTCCATTTATCGGGTTCTGTTGGAGTTACGGGTTCACCAGTACCACAGGAACGATGCCTGCCGGCGCATGTTTAAAAACAGTGACTTTCGTGTTTCTGACGCAACTTCCCACCGTGTTATCACCAAAAAGAATGAATTCTCCAAAATGGCTGCTATAGGAGGAAAAGCACATGTCTGCAGAGTTTTGAGACAAAGACATTCCTGAGGTGAGGTGTTGATGAGAAGAGTGAGAGAGGGAGGGGGGGAACTTTGCTCTGTGGGCTGTCAGCAGCAAAAACAGATGAGGACTGTAGTTCTAGAACAGCACAAGACATGGAGCTTTCAGTATCCTCACACCTCCCCCCCTTAGAGGGCGCTAAGGAGGCATGACCTGCCGGTAATCCGACATGCGCACCTCAGCGGGTTCGCCACGTCGTGACAACCCATCAGCATTCCCATGATCGCTGCCTTTCTTGTGTTGTACGGCAAAATCATACTGCTGTAGGGCAAGGCTCCTGTGCCCGCCACACTCTGATGCTCTTCCAGTTCCTTCAGGGCCTGGACCAGTCGGGCTTTGGTTTGGTTCTTGTGGTCAAGGCCGTGGTACACGCAGATTCCCACAAGAGTGTCCCTGTTCTGCTTTTCGTACCAACTTGCTCCTCTTGTAGCCATGTTTGCCAAATAAAAGATAGGATAGAAAAACAAAGAGAAGGGAGGGTACCGCAAGTACACACAATTGTCTCAGGACTAACAAACACTGAGTCTGTTCTCCAAAACTTTAGTTGCAGGGTCCCTGAAGAACCGTGCAAGTTTTTTAGTGAATGGAATGATTGCTCAAACCAGATCACTAATGCTCTATAATCCCACCGCTCTGCCATCACATGTGATGAACGTGCACACGGTCCGCCACACGGTAGCCCGGGGTATCACGGCTTGTGATCCCTCCGTGCCGCAAATGTGACGAAAACGCGCACACACACTACGGCTGCTGCCGTCCGACCCAGTAAACTGCAGGGATTTATAATTATCCCACTTCCCCTTAGGAACTTGCAGCTCTCTGGCGCCCCCCTTACCCTCAGGTCAGTCAGGGAACTGCACCTAGGATAATTAGTCGCCAGACGGGTCACTTGGATGTGTGCTGGCTATTGGGCACGCTGCAGTGAGGGAATTATAATTACTCCGGGCCGCAGCCAGGCAATACACTTATAAAACCTGTGGGGAGGGATCAGGGGAAAGGCAACGACGCAGGCGCTAGAGTCTCCTGACAGTTCCCGTGCAGCGCGCACTGCGCATGCCCGGAGACTGATACAAGAGCGCAGGCGCCAGACAGAGAGAAAAGAAAACAAAAAAAAAAAGGCAGGATGAGTCGCGGTGACGCTGAAGGGCCTTGATGCTAGGCTTGGTGGAGGATTAGTCACTGGAAGAGGACATACCTCTTAGACCCATCTAAGGTATGGGGACCGATTTATAAAACTGAATATTTCAGCGTTGCTGGGGCACAGAAGTAAAAGAACCACCTTCACAGACTGCTGCATTAGTGCTGCTGAAGGTGGCTCTTTTACTTCAAAACGGCCGGGGGGGTGACAAGTTCCCTTTAATTTATTTCCGTTCTTCAATACAAAAAGTGAAACTAATATATTACGTAGAGTCATTACAAACAGAGTGATCTATTTCAAGTGTTTATTTCTGTTAATGTTGATGATTATGGCTTATAGCCAATGAAAACCCAAAAGTCGTTATCTCAGTAAATTAGAATACTTTATAACACCAGCTTGAAAAATTATTTTAAAATCCGAAATATTTGCCTACTGAAATGTATGTTCAGTAAATGCACTCAATACTTGTTTGGGACTCCTTTTGCATCAATTACTGCATCAGTGCGGCATGGCATGGAGGCGTTCAGCCTGTGGCACTGCTGAGGTGTTATGGAAGACCAGGTTGATTTTATTGCAGCCTTCAGCTCGTCTGCATTGTTGGGTCTGTGGTATCTCATCTTCCTCTTGACCAGACCTGGGCAAAGTGTGGCCAGCGGGCCACATCCGGTCCTCTGGCTGTTTTAGTCCGGACCGCGGACCGAGACAACCGAGCGGCTGAAAACAGTGGACCATGGGCTGCACTGTGCCAGCCCGCTGTCTCCGCCCACCCGCATGCCTGCCTGCTGTCTCTGCAGTCTCCGTAGTCACTCTCCATAGGCGCTGACTGCATTGGTGGAGGAGGGGCCTCCGGCCACTTCCTCCACCAGTCAGCGTGTGAAACAGCTGACCCGATGATGTCATGTCATCACGTCAGCTGTGTATTGCGGAGAGTCAGCGCATCAGAGACAGAAGCAGAGCGCCATGGGAACGGGAGAAAGTTGAGAGTGTGTTTTTATTTATGTGTATGAGATGTTTGGCTGCACATGGGGAGGCTGTATGGGTCTTATTGTGGGCATAGGAAGGCTTTATTGGTCTTATGGAAATAGGAAGGCCATGTGGATCTTGACATGGGGAGGCTATGGGGTCTTATCATGGACATGGGGAGGCTATGGGGGTCTTATCATGGACATGGGGAGGCAATATGGGTCTAATCATGGACATGGGGAGGCTATGTGGATCTAACGGACATAGGGAGGCTATATTGGTCTCATAGACATAGGAAGGCTATGTGGATCTTTAGATGGGAAGGCTATGGGTTCTTAATCATGGGCATGGGGAGGCTATATGGGTCTTTTGGATATAGGGAGGCTATATTGGTCTTATGGACATAGGAAGGCTATGTGGATCTTGACATGTGTAGGCTATGGGGGTCTTCTCATGAGCATGGGGAGGCTATATGGGTCTAATCATGGATATGGGGAGGCTATATGGGTCTTATGGACATAGGGAGGCTATATTGGTCTTATGGACATAGGGAGGCTATGTGGATCTTGACATAGGGGTCTTATGAACATGGGGAGGCTATGGGGGTCTTAACATGAACATGGGGAGGCTATGGGGGTCTTAACATGAACATGGGGAGGCGGTGTGGGCCTCATCACAACCATGGGGAGGCTGTGTGGGCCTCAGATACTGGCCCTAGGGAGGCTGTGTGGGCCTCAGATGCTGGCCCTGGGGAGGCTGTGTGGGCCTCAGATGCTGGCCCTGGGAAGGCTGCTTGGGCCTCAGATGCTGGCCCTGGGGAGGCTGCGTGGGCCTCAGATGCTGGCCCTGGGGAGGCTGCGTGGGCCTCAGATGCTGGCCCTGGGGAGGCTGCGTGGGCCTCAGATGCTGGGTCTGGGGAGGCTGCGTGGGCCTCAGATGCTGGCCCTGGGGAGGCTGAGTGGGCCTCAGATGCTGGCCCTGGGGAGGCTGCGTTGGCCTCAGATGCTGGCCCTAGGGAGGCTGCGTGGGCCTCGGATGCTGGCCCTGGGAAGGCTGCGTGGGCCTCCGATGCTGGCCCTGGGGAGGCTGATTGGGCCTCAGATGCTGGCCCTGGGGAGGCTGCGTGGGCCTCAGATGCTAGCCCTGGGGAGGCTGAGTGGGCCTCAGATGCTAGCCCTGGGGAGGCTGCGTGGGCCTCGGATGCTGGCCCTGGGGAGGTTGATTGGGCCTCAGATGCTGGCCCTGGTGAGGTTGCGTGGGCCTCAGATGCTGACCCTGGGGAGGCTGCGTGTGCCTCAGATGCTGGGCCTAGGGAGGATGCGTGGGCCTCATACGATGTATTAAAGGGGCTGTATTCAGGTTCAAATGGTATATAGGGGGATGTTGCAATACTTAATTCTGCTCAATATTAAGTGGTATAATTCATCTTAATATAATTATTAATATAATATGTTATTAATATTGAGTAGAATTAATTTCTGCCTATTGGTTCGGCCCTCCATAACAGTCATTGTCTCTCGTGTGGCACCTCGAGAAAATTAATTGCCCACCCCTGCTCTTGACAATACCCCATAGATTCTCTATGAGGTTAAGGTCAGGCGAGTTTGCTGGCCAATCAAGCACAGTGATACTGTTGTTTTTAAACCTGGTGTTGGTACTTTTGGCAGTGTGAACAGGTGCCAAATCCTGCTGGAGAATGAAATTTCCATCTCCAAAAAGCTTGTCTGCAGAGGGAAGCATGAAGTGCTCTAAAATATTCTGGTAGATGAATGTGCTGACTTTGGTCTTGATAAAACACAGTGGACCTACACCAGCAGATGACATGGCTCCCCAAACCATCACTGATTGTGGAAACTTCACACTAAACCTCAAGCAGCTTGAATTGTGTGCGCCTCCACACTTCCTCCAGACTCTGGGACCTTGATTTCCAAATTAAATGCAACATTTACTTTCATCTGAAAACAACACCTTGGACCACTGAGCAACAGTCCAGTTCTTTTTTACTTGACACAGGTAAGACGCTTCTGGCGTTGTCTATTGGTCATTAGTGGCTTGACACAAGGAATACGACACTTGAAGCCCATGCCCTGGATACTTCTGTGTGGTGGCTTTTGAAGCAATGACTCCAGCAGCAGTCGACTCCTTGTGAATCTCCCCCAAATTTTTGAATGGCCTTTTCTTAACAATCCTTTTAAGGCTGCGGTTATCCCGGTTGTTTGTGCACTTTTTTCTACCACACTTTTTCCTTCCACTGAACTTTCCATTAATATGCTTGGATACAGCACTCTGTGAACAGCCAGGTTCTTTAGCAATGAAATCAAGGGAAAAAGAAAGCGGCCACTAGGGAGCGCTGTGAGGGCAGCAAATGGAAACAAGAAAAGAAAAAAAAAATGAAGTCCACCGCAGCTCCAGCCGCCAACCTTCTAAGAGGATATAAAATGCAGCAAAAAATAACGGTCCTAGGAGCGCAGGAAGTAAGACCAATACAAGGATATTAGTGTTGAACCACAACGCGTTTCAACGGTTTAACCGTCTTCATCCACCTGATGAAGACGGTTTAACCGTTGAAATGCGTTGTGTTTCAACACTAATATCCTTGTATTGGTCTTACTTCCTGCGCTCCTTGGACCGTTAATATTTTTTTGCTGCAGTTTCTTTAGCAATGACCTTTTGTGGCTTACCCTCCTTGTGGAGTGTATCAATGACTGCCTTCTGGACATCTGTCAAGTCAGCAGTCTTCCCCATGATTGTGGAACCTACTGAAACAGTCTAAGGGACCTTTTTAAACACTTAGGAAACCTTTCCAGGTGTTTTTTGTTGTTCTAATTTACTGAGATAATGTCTTTTGGGTCATCAACATTAACAGAAATAAACACTTGAAATAGAATACTGTGTTTGTACTGACACTATACAATATGTGACATTCACTTTTTGTGTTGAAGAACTGAAATAAATTAACATTTTGATGATATTCTAACTTAGTGAGAAGCACTTGTAGTATTTCTATGTATAGTAGTATAATCTGCTTCTGGTTTAAGTGCCTGCTATGTACCTCATGATTACCAAATTCTCCTATTTGTATCATTCTGGGCTGTTGCTCTTTGCTAGAGCTGTTACCTACGAAGATTGAGAAACGAGTTTGAGTTCTGGGGAAACCGAACGTAAGAGAAGGGAATAATATCATTTAATTTATGCACTGAACAGAGAACTTCTGCCCCACCCCCCTGAGGGAAAGGAGCTATAGAGTGATGAAGACATCTAAAAATGGGGAGTATTCGAAGCTGGGACAAAACCCTGATGTAGCAGGACTGAGCCCTCCAATTGGTACAGTTGTGGCCTAGGGTTTACTTATTCCTTTAGATAGGTCAAATGTGACAGATTCTCGTTAAGTGGCAAGTGCCTCTTAATGAAATAGGCTCTTCTTATTCAAACAGTCCCATTCATTAAGACTGGCACGCACAAATCCAGTCTTGGTGAATCAGGCCCTTTATGTTTTATAAGTGCTTTCAAGTGTAATCCCATCAAGATACCTCACTGCATTGTATTTATACACTGAATGATTTCTACTTAGACATGCAGCATAAAGGGAACCTGTCGGCAGGATTGTGCTGAGTAACCTACAGACAGTGTCAGGTTGGCGCCGTTATAGATCTGATAGATGCTACTGCGCATGTGTGGCTGCCGGTGCCATTTTGATTAACAAAACAAAATACCTGAATAAAATGAATATATGCACATTATACATTGCATCATGCTACAGCCCAGGCACCACCATAGGCACCTGCATGATAAATGTTACTTGTTTATTTCAAACAATAGTTTATTCCTTATGTAAAATATGGGGCTGGTCACTGAAGGATCAGTGACCTTTCATAAGCCATCAGTATGAATACCTAATCAAAGCACCACATGAAGACCGCCCGCAGAATGAGAATCTCATTAACTGAAAACTACAAATAAAGATTAAACAACATCCACAAGATGGATTACATCTATCAGTATAACGGCACCGACCTGACAATGTCTGTAGGTTACTCAGCACAATCCTGCTGACAGGTTCCCTTTAATGATGGTTTTGCGGACTGAAGCGCTAGGTAGCAGGCATCACTGCAGGAGATTGTCACATATATATCAAATTACCTGATGTCCCCACAGACTGCGGTGAAACATGCTGGGGGCATGGCACACTAGAGCCTATCCTTTCCTTTCCCAGTCTACATCTGTCTCTCTATATATCCCATATTCTTATTTAGATAATGCTATTATATGCTGCTTATAGCATCCGCTGGAGTTTTGGTTATCTTTTAGAGAACTATTTTGGCTCAAATTTGAAAATTTTGTTTTCAATGAATTAGTAACACTGATTATTGGGACAATATCTCAATGGTTAATATTTATTTTCTTTCCGTTTCATATCAGGTGTACAGCGAAACGTTTTTTGCTTTTCCCCTTCACGATAAAAGGATGACTTATAACCAATTTCACTGTCGAAACACCTTTTTGGTAAGATACTTTTACATTTTTTATTTGAGTTGTTGATATTGCAAACACTAACGATATACACATTTACAGTGCCTTGTAAAAGTATTCGGCCCCCTGGAACTTTTCAACCTTTTCCCACATATCATGCTTCAAACATAAAGATAACAAATGTAAATTTTTGATGAAGAATAAACAACAAGTGGGATACAATTGTGAAGTTGAACGAAATTTATTGGCTATTTTAAATTTTTGTGGAAATACAAAAACTGAAAAGTGGGGCGTGCAATATTATTCGGCCCCTTTACTTTCAGTGCAGCAAACTCACTCCAGAAGTTCATTGTGGATCTCTGAATGATCCAATGTTGTCCTAAATGACTAATGATGATAAATATAATCCACCTGTGTTTAATCAAGTCTCCGTATAAATGCACCTGCTCTGTGATAGTCTCAGGGTTCTGTTTGAAGCACAGAGAGCATCATGAAGATTAAGGAACACAACAGGCAGGTCCGTGATACTGTTGTGGAGAAGTTTAAAGCCGGATTTGGATACAAAATGATTTCCAAAACTTTAAACATCCCAAGGAGCACTGTGCAAGCGATCATATTGAAATGATACCACTGCAAATCTACTAAAACCTGGCTGTCACTCTAAACTTTCATCTCAAACAAGGAGAAGACTGATCAGAGATGCAGCCAAGAGGCCCATGATCACTCTGGATGAACTGCAGAGATCTTCAGCTGAGGTGGGACAGTCTGTCCATAGGACAACAATCATTCGTACACTGCACAAATCTGGCCTTTATGGAAGAGTGGCAAGAATAAAGTCATTTTTCAAAGATATCCATAAAAAGTGTCGTTTAAAGTTTGCAACAAGCCACCTGGGAGTGACACCAAACATGTGGAAGAAGGTGCTCTGGTCAGATGAAACCAAAATCGAACTTTTTGGCAAACAATGCCAAACGATATGTTTGGCGTAAGGGCAACACAGCTCATCACCCTGAACACACCATCCCCACTGTCAAACATGGTGGTGGCAGCATCATGGTTTGGGCTTGCTTTTTTTCAGCAGGGACAGGGAAGATGGTTAAAATTGATGGGAAGATGGATGGAGCCAAATACAGGACTATTCTTGAAGAAAACCTGTTGGAGTCTGCAAAAGACCTGAGACTGGGACTGAGATTTGTCTTCCAACAAGACAAAGATCCCAAACATAAAGCAAAATCTACAATGGAATGGTTCACAAATAAACATATCCAGGTGTTAGAATGGCCAAGTCAAAGTCCAGACCTGAATCCAATTGATAATCTGTGGAAAGAGCTGAAAACTGCTGTTCACAAACAATCTCCATCCAACCTCACTGAGATAGAGCTGTTTGCTAAGGAAGAATGGGCAAGAATTTCAGTCTCTCGATGTACAAAACTGATAGAGACATACCCCAAGTGACTTGCAGCTGTAATTGCAGCAAAAGGTGGCGCAGCAAAGTATTAAGTTATAGGGGCCGAATAATATTGCACGCCCCACTTTTCAGATTTTGTATTTCCACAAAAATTTAAAATAACCAATAAATTTCATTCAACTTCACAATTGTGTCCAACTTGTTGTTGATTCTTCACCAAAAATTTACATTTGATATCTTTATGTTTTGAAGCATGATATGTGGGAAAAGGTTGAAAAGTTCCAGGGAGCCGAATACTTTCGCAAAACACTGTACATGACCGTAAGCTTGTCACAGGCAGCTTTTTCAGTAGATTGTATACTGGCTTGCTACAGCTTTTACTCTAGATCAGCGGGAAGCAATTAATTTTTTAAAGTAAAAAAAATAAAAACTATACATGTTTTTTATCGCTGTAATCGTAAAAATCATGAAAAGTCATGTTGCTAGGTCATTCTTGTTGTCTGAACTCCATAAAAACAAAACCCGAAAAATAATGGTAGAATTGCATTTTTTTCACAATTTCACCCAACTCGGATTTTTTCTCACAATTTTCAGTACATTATACGCTAAAATGAATGAATGAATGCTATAATTCAAAAATACAACTCGCCCTTCAAAAAAAAAAATGGCTATATCAATGGAAAAGATCTGGTTCTTGTAAGAAAGAAAAAAAATTATAGCACAAAAAGTGAAGTCTGGTTCCGAAATAATTGAGTATATTTAAGTATGCTGACTCGCAGCTACTGCTTATACATGTTACTGTAGTTCTTACGGCTCTCTCACACTGGCATTGTTGCTCTTTTACTAGAGGATCAGGCCTATTATGCTTATGTCACTCAGCCCAAACTCTGTCAGAATGAGAGAATCACATCACAGGTGCGAAGAAGATTGAAAATATTGACTCTGTTTTGGTACATCGGATGTTTCACTCACACCCATAAAATTAAATGGATGAGTGTGATCCAATTATCGGATGTACCTGCAGCATGCTGCAATTCTTTTCTCATGCCAAATCGGCATGAGAAAATATTTGGGTATTTGCACTGCCCGGATAGCACTCAACCGTTCTATACGGCAGTGTGTGCAAGCCCTTATTGTAATGTGTACTCTTATTACTATGAAAGTACAAGTTAACCTTTTTACAGCCCTTGACGTATCCATGCGTCCAGGTCGGTAAGACTAACCGTCCTTGGACGTATGGAATCGTCATGGCGATTTTGTGCATTCAGAATCTGTGTGCTCACACGATCGCTGCCAGCTGTTCAGCGATTCTCCTGGCTGACACCCATTACTCACTGCCAGGAGTGGTGCTCTCACCTATCCCTGCAGTTTATCCCTCGAAATGCTATGATCAATAGCCATCACAGCATTTAAAAGGCAGGCAGACTTCATCTCGGTGGCCCAATCATTTCCATGGTGTCCCGGGTCACCAGGATCTAGCAAGTTAGTTATATCATGCGCCGTACATAATATAACTAACTTGTGTCAGTGCAGCACTGACTGTTAGGAAGCATAGCAATGCTCAAGCATTGCTATGCTTAATAACTGAGATCAGAGTGCTTAAAGTGAAAGCCGCATTATGGGACCAAGTAAAAGAAGTAAAAAAAAAAAGTAAAAATATTTTTTTATACCACAAAATAACAAAAAAATAAATAAATATATTGTACCCATAAATAAATATTTTTATAAAAAAATAAAAAATACCCATCTGGTATCACAATGTCACACTAGTTAACTCCTTCAGTGAACACCGTAAAATAAAAAACGTGGTAAAAGGCTGTGCTTTTTCATCATAGCGACCAATAAAAAGTAGGATAAAATCGATCAAAAAGACAAATGTAAATAAAAATGGTATCGTTGAAAACGTGTTGACCCGCAAAAAATAAACCAACATACAGCTCCATCGGAGGAAAAATAAAAAAGATACAGCTATAAGAATAAAGAGATGGGATGCAAAAACTAGTTTTTGCAAAAAAAAGTCTTTTAGCCAAACATAAAAAAACAATATAAATCGCTGTAATCCCACCAACCCAAACAGTAAAGTCATGTACGAAATGAGGAAATCTGTAAAATATAAATCCAATTTTTCACCTAATATTAATTTGTTCATTCTGCCTCCCAAAGATCGCAGTAAGGCTCGGCTCATATTTATCGCTTACACAGATGTTTTCATGTAAATCTCTGAAATACATGATTCAGACAGAACCCTCGGTGGAAGATTTCCTATAATAAGGCAGATGTGGATACTGTGAATTCTGTTTGGCTTATGATCCGGTGGTGTCCGTTTTTTAGGCTTCCATAAAAGTCTCGTCGGCCACAGTTTTGTGCACTTGAGAAGATAAGGGCACCACTAAACAGAAGCCAGATGGAGCCCAGAGTAACTCTGCTTTCTCATTATAGTGATCGAATGTTTCAGGATTTCATCCGAATTGCGTCACTTGGGGATATAGATGTAAACCCTGATATAAGTGCTCATCAAAGAGCGCATGATAAATCCAAAATGTTCTGTAAAATGGACCAAAGCTTAAAATCAATCCATAAAAAAATCCCACATCCAGGTCCTCCATATGTCAATGGGAATATAGAGGTCTTCGACATTTCTGGTAGCACAAGCGCTCTGGAAAAGCAAAATGCCCCCTCAACTCCCCAAAAGAAATTCATCAAATTCTGCTCTTCCAAATCCAAATTCTCCCCCTCACTTCTAAGCACCAGTGTGCCTAATCCACATTTAGCGTCCACATGTTTAGCATTTCTGTAGCTATGAGATCCTGCCTAATTTGCAGGTGCATGTCTTAAGAAGCACAACCTGAGCAATACAACGTGCTCGTGACTACAACGTACTTGTCACTGTGTGTAACGAATGGAAGCGGAGGCAGAGGTGGTGAAGTTCACATTCGTTTTTATTTTTTAATGTGGAACCTCGAGACCGCGGTCCGGGGGCTCCGAAGGGGCGTAACTAGTGAGCCCCAGGTACCCGTAGTAAGGCCCCTCGAACAGGACCAGAATGGAATACCCGGAGGACACAGGTGCCACCTCCAGTTAGACCCCGGACACGTGGCAGCTGTCCCAGAGGGACCAAAAGGGTAACAGGTATTTACAGAGTCCGTGGAGGGTTCTTGACGGAGAAGGGTAAGGTCCTGGTCCAGAACGGATGGTAGTAGGCTGGCTCCAGTGACCTTGTCACGGTCCACGGGTACGGATGGCTGATGGCGGAACGGGATGACACTTGCGCCAGTAATAGCCGAGATTGTCCAGATTAGCCAGATACAGGTTAGCAATGATCTGAGGAGACAAACAGTATCAGCCAAGCACAGAGACTGCAGACGCAGCGCTGACAGATCAGGAACAGAACCGGATGTAGCAATGATAGAACACGTTGCTCCGGCACTCCCCTAATGGTGGAGTGACCAGATATAGTACTGAGTGCGCAGCCATTGGTTAATTAGCTATTTCAAAAAATGCACGCTGCCCCTTTAAGAGAGATGTGGGCGCGGCCTCGCGTCCTAAGCAGACTATCTGCAGGCCTGCCAGCAGCGTGCCAGGAAGTGGAGGAGGACACAGGACGCCGACGAGCAGATGGGACAGGAGACCCCAGCCCGCGCGCAGACTGCTGCAGAGGGACAGCTAGAGGAACAGGTGAGTGAGCAGAACGGAGTGCAGAGCCAGCGCTGGGACCGAGTGTAACACTGTGCCTCACTACAGTGGGAGTTTGCAATTTTCACTCGGCAACATCCACTGCTCTAGCACTTATGAGCTTTGTATATGGAGTTCGCAAACTATTCTTGGAAAATATGCGCTCCAGGAGGACAATAGTACTCCGTCCCTCCAGAGTCTCTCCGTATGGATAAACAGTACTGTTCAGCCATTTAAGGGGTATTTCCACATTCAGCAGAAATTGTGGGACAAATTTTGATGCTGTTTTTACTCATTTCCACATTTGAAAATGTAAAAACTGCGCCTAAAACTAAATTTTTGTGGTAAAAATTTAACTATTTTTTCTTCACTGCCCAGTGGTATAAAATTCTGTGACCCACCTGTTGTGTCAATATGATCATTACACCCCTAGATTAATTAATCAAGAGGTGTGTTTTGCAAAATGGGGTAACTTATGAGGAGTTCTGATGTTCTGGCATCTGAGGGGCTCTCACAGTGGTTCATGGCAACTGCAAACCATAACAGTTAATTCTGCACTATAATATGCTACTCCTTCTCTTTCGAGCTTTGCACTGTGCCTGAAACTTATTTCCCAATTACATGTAGGGTATTGGCATACTCAGGAAATTTTTTTATAACAAATTGTGGTCCATTTTGTCCTGTTAGCCCTAAGAAAAATTAAAAACTTGGGGCTAAAATAACATTTTAGTGTTAAAAATTTAATTATTCCTTATTCAATAGAGATGGGTGGATTCCTGGATGTTCGGGTATGACGGGTTCGGCCAAACATTTACAAAAAGTTCGGGTTTGGGTACCAGAACAGTACCCGGACTCGATCCCGGATCTCATTCACTTGAATAGGGGCCCCAAACATCCTGTGTTTGCCAAGCTGTCATGTGCATAACAGCGCGGCAAACACCGCTTCTGATCAGCGGTGAAATCATTCCTGCCGGCCAGAGTGCCGCGGTTCCCACGCTGTCATGAGACAGCGTGAGCGCTCCGCTGTGATCGGAGGTATAGAGTTTACCTCCGGTCACTGGTGTCAGCTGATGGGACTATTGATCCCATCATCTGGCACCTGCAGCTGCTAATAAGTGAGAGCAGGAGCAGCGGATAGGAGTATTAATCATCCGCTCCTGCGCTGTAAATAAATAAAAAAAAGTGTGGGTTCCCCACCAGTTTTGACAACCAGTCTTGCTAAAGCAGACAGCTGGGGGCTGGTATTCTCAGGCTGGTAAGAGGTCATGGATATTGGCTACTCCAGCCTAAAAATAGCAGCCGCAGCTGCACAGAAAAGGGACATCTATTAGATGTGCCAATTCTGGCGCTTTGCCTGTCTCTTCTCACTTGCCCTGTAGCGGTGGCAAGTGGGGTTAATATTTGTGGGGTTGATGTCACCTTTGTATTGTCAGGTGACATCAAGCCTACGGATTAGTAATGGAGAGGTGTCTGTAAGACACCTCTCCTTTACTAATCTTATATTTGTATTGTAAATAAACACACAGGCAGAATAAAGTCCTTTGTTAGAAATAAAACAAAACACAGTTTTCCATTTTTATTTGAAAATAGCAAACACAGTTATACTCAACAGACACCTATTCCACTGAAGCCCTCAATCTCCTGTAATAAACTAAAGATAAAAAAAACAACAATATACCATGCCTGTTTGTCATTCTGTCCCATGCTATAATCCATGTCTGGGGGATAAACAGTTTTCAACCAAGATGCGACCGTCCAGACTGAGAACCATTGGTGACTGAACTGCTGCGATCGCAGCTGGAGTGACCGATGGTGACGTCATCGAGGTTACCTCCGGTCACTGAGGCTCCTTTCCCTGCCGGGCTGAACTGCCGTGACCTTGGTGATATCTCCACTACCAATAAACTTATTGAATGTGGTTTTGAGCACCTCGAGGGATGCAGTTTCTAGCATGGTGTCACTTTAGAATATTTTCTGTCATATAGACTCATCAAAGTCACTTCAAATGTGATATGGTCCCTAAAAGTTTTTTTTTTTTAAATTTAGTTTAAAAGTGAGAAATTGCTGATCAACTTTTAACCCTTCTAACTTTCTAACACAAAAAATTATGTCTCCAAAATTGTGCTGATGTAAAGTAGACTTGGTAAATGTTATTTATTAATTGTTTTGTGTGACATAACTCTCTGGTTTAAGGGCTGTGGTAATGCGACTCACTCAACTGCTCGCAGAGATAGACTCAGGAATGTTTCTTCTGCTGGTTTATTTACATGCCATACAACCATTGCAGGGCTCAATAACACAAATGTTGGCCCTTTCTGGTATAAGGGGCAACAAAAGATAGCGTATAGTACAGTCCATATGCCTGTCTGCTCAGGCTGCAATCAACAGAGTCCAGAGCACAGTTGTACTTCTCTGCAGCTTCCTGCCTCCAGATCACAGAGGAAAAAAAACTCAGTAGTTAGATATTTAACTTCTCAAACCCAACCCTTGTGGAGGAGATATGGTGAGTGACCTTTCTGCCCATTACTTACATCCACTCAGAAAAAAAAGCCCAACCCTATCATGGCTGATTAACCCCTCTCAGCACATAACATGCTGTAGCAAAATTTCTGGGTTTTTACATCATGGAAGATAGCAATTTTCATGATACATATCTCCGCTCATTTACATTGCCAGTGACCATGTCACATACAGTATATCTCCCCCTCTGCCGAGAGCCGGGGATTTAGCACTTTCTTAAACCAAAAATGGAATTTGGGAGAGGGCATCCGATGTACCGTGTAATTTCCTGGGTCTATGCTCTGTTTGGAAACTAAAGTGCTGGAGGCCTAAGAACAACCACCTAGTCATCCAAGAATTCTTACCCTTCTTTTCCCTTAACCATCTCAGAGGTGCATGGTCTGACACTAGTTTGAACCTATGGCCTAGTAGATAATACTTCTGCATATACACGGCTTATTTTATGATTAAACACTCTTTCTCGACAAGGTCATAATTTTTCTCAAAGGAAGAGAGCTTCCAGCTAGCTCACAAACAGAATGGGATGTTCGCCACCATTTATCTCTTCAGAGAGCACAGCTCCTAACCTGATTTCTGAAGCATCCATCTGGACCACAAATTCTTTGCTGGTGTCCGATGCGATTAGGACTGACTGTTTACATTAGGGCCAGCTTCAGATCTGGGAATGCCAAGGCAAACAGGATCATGGGGTGCATTAAAAGATGTGTATGGATACACATGATGAGAGCATTTTACTGCCGCTGTACAAATTCCTGGTTAGACCGCACATGGAGTACTGTGTACAGTTTTGGGTGCTCGGAAGGATATAATGGAACTAGAGCAAGTACAAAGGAAGGCAACAAAATTAATAAAGGGGATGGAGGATCTACAATACCCAGAGAGATTAGCAAAATTTGGATTATTTAGTCTAGAAAAAAGACAACCGAGGGGTGATCTAATAACTATGTAGAAGTATATAAGGGGACAATACAAATATCTCTCCGAGGATCTGTTTATACCAGGGAAGGTGACGGTCACAAGGGGGCATTCTCTGCGTCTGGAGGAGAGAAGGTTTTTCCACCAACATAGAAGAGGATTCTTTACTGTTAGGGCAGTGAGAATCTGGAATTCTTTACCTGAGGAGGTGGTATGGCGAACTCAGTCGAGGGGTTCAAGAGAGGCTTGGATGTCTTCCTGGAGCGTACCGATATTGTATCTTACAGTTATTAGGTTCTTTAGAAGGACGTATATCTGGGTATTTATTCTGACGGAATATAGGCTGAACTGGATGAACAAAGGTCTTTTTTCGGCCTTGCTATGTTATGTTACTTCTGTCTTGTTAGTTGATTTGGTGCTTAAATGGAGATTTGTCAGTGTTCTCAGAAACTCACTCAGCTTTTATGCACACATACTGATTACAAACAAACATGTCACAGGTGAGGATGTTGCGTTTAGAAGCCATTCAAACTCTTTTGTGTCAACTTCTGTGCATATTATCAGGCTAAAATCACCAGGGTATGTGAACTTTTGATCAGGGTCATTTGGATGTTTTGGGTTGTCATTATGATTTAAAAAGAGAAAACATAGTAGTTTGACAATAAATGGCTTCACCCAACCACTAACCATGAGTGGAGAAAAAGGTTTTGTGTTATCATTCATATTCTCTGAAAAAAGGCCAAGAAAGCAAAAATTTTGCTGGGATATGTAAACTTTTGAGCACAACTGTAACTGGCCCGAGAAACGCCTGCGGCCCTCTCCGGGTTGACAGTCCACACTACAGGATGGATAGGCGTAATAGAAACGCCGCCGCCCTAGCTTGCAGTCCACCTATTCTGGGGAGATAGGACACCGGGCAGCTATGTGTGCAGGATTGTGACATTGCCAACAAACCACGTTCTTAACAGTCTTTGGGGAACCCTCAATGGAATTTAGACTCCACCACATTTGTGGCTAAAGTCCAGAGGTGTGCAATAAATTTTTCCGAGGGGCCAAATGAGAAACCGTGACTGTTGAGGAGGGCCGAACCTATAGGCTGACATTAATTCTGCTCTATAGTAATATTAACCCCTTCCCGACCCATGACGCCACGTAGGCGTCATGAAAATCAGTGCCAATCCGACCCATGACGCCTATGTGGCGTCATGAAAGGATCGCGTCCCTGCGGGTCGGGTGACCGGGGTCACTGAAAGGTCACCCGACCCGCCAGCACAGGACCCTTTGTGCTTCACCACAGGGGGGTTGGCTTAACCCCCCCGTGGCCACGATCGCTCTGATTGGCTGTTAAAAGTGAAACAGCCAATCAGAGCAATCTGTAATATTTCACCAATATAATTGGTGAAATATTACAATCCAGCCATGGCCGATGCTGCAATAGCATCGGCCATGGCTGGACACCGAGCCCTGACCCCCCCACACGGATTCATGGCGGCGATCGGCCGCCGCCACCGAAAGATGGCAGCGGTCGGTCACCGCCGTCATTAAAAGCTCCCCTCGTCCTGGCCTCCGCTGCCCCCACCTTCCGATCCCCCCCCCCCCCTCACTTCCGACCCCCATACTCACCTCTCCCGGTCCACCGATGTCCCTGGATCCTTCCCGGCGGCTGCCCGGGATTCTTCATGGGCGCCGCCATCTTGGAAAATGGCGGGCGCATGCGCAGTGCGCCCGCCGGCCGGCGCATGCGCAGTGCGCCCTGCCTAGTCAAAAAATTTATTTTGATCACTGTGATAAACTGTCACAGTGATCAAACTAAAAAAAAGTAAGTGAACCCCCCCTGTCATAAGTAGGGAAAAATAATAAAGAATTTTTTTTTTTCCTATTAGGCCCTGTGCACACGTTGCGGATTTTGCTGCGGATCCGCAGCTGATTTCTCTGCTGATCCGCAGCTGATTTTCTCTGCTGATCCGCAGCTGATTTCGCTGCTGATCCGCAGCGGATTTCGCTGCTGATCCGCAGCGATTTCGCTGCTGATCCGCAGCTGATTTCGCTGCTGATCCGCAGCTGATTTCGCTGCTGATCCGCAGCTGATTTCGCTGCGGATCCGCAGCGGATTTCGCTGCTGATCCGCAGCTGATTTCGCTGCTGATCCGCAGCTGATTTCGCTGCTGATCCGCAGCTGATTTCGCTGCTGATCCGCAGCTGATTTCGCTGCTGATCCTCAGCGGATTTCGCTGCTGATCCGCAGCTGATTTCGCTGCTGATCCGCAGCTGATTTCGCTGCTGATCCGCAGCTGATTTCGCTGCTGATTTCGCTGCTGATCCGCAGCTGATTTCGCTGCTGATCCGCAGCGGATTTCGCTGCTGATCCGCAGCGGATTTCGCTGCTGATCCGCAGCGGATTTCGCTGCTAATCCGCAGCGGATTTGGCGCTGCGGATCCACAGCAGATCCAGAAACCATGTACAGTACAATGCAAATAAATGGTTAAAAAAAACGCTGTGCACATGCTGCAGATTTTTCAGCGCGGATTTGCTGCGGTTTTAAATCCGCAGCATGTCAATTCTTTGTGCGGATTCTGCAGCGATTTTACACCTATTCCATTATAGGCGTAAAACCGCAGCAAATCCTCGCTAAATACGCAGGTAAAAGGCAGGTCGTTTTACCTGTGGATTTTAGAAAAATCCGCAACGTGTGCACGGGGCCTTAGGGTCAGGCTGGGTTCATATTGCATTATGGCAGTCCGTTAGATGGACTGCGTTTCACCGCGGTATAACGCGGTGTAACGCAGTCCGTTAACGCTGCCATTCACCCCATTTGTGTGCGCATCGCAACGCATGCCATGAAGCGGCATGCGTTCGTGACGTGTCGTCATTCAGTGACGGAGCCTTGGACGCAGGCTGCAGCGTCTGGGCTCCATCACCGCTAGCACAGATGAATCATCGCTGATTCCTCTGCACTAGCGGGTATAGCATAACGCGATCGCGTTATGCTATACCGTTACCAGCCCGTCAACGCTACGTGTTGAACGGGCTGGTAAAACGCAATATGAACCCAGCCTTAGGGTTAGAACTAGGGTTAGGGTTAGAACTAGGGTAAGGGTTAGAACTAGGGTAAGGGTTAGAACTAGGGTTAGGGTTGGAATTAGGGTTAGGGTTGGAATTAGGGTTAAGGTTGGGATTAGGGTTAGGGTTGGGATAAGCGTTAGGGGTGTTTTGGGTTAGGGTTGGGATTAGGGTTAGGCTTGTGGTTAGGTTTATGGTTAGAGTTGGGATTAGGGTTAGGGGTGTGTTGGGGTTAGGGTTATGGTTAGGGTTTGTATTAGGGTTAGGGTGTGTGTAGGGGTTAGGGTTGGGGTTAGGGGTGTGTTGGGGTTAGGGTTGGAGTTAGAATTGAGGGGTTTCCACTATTTAGGTACATCAGGGGATCTCCATACGCGACATGGCGCCACCATTGATTCCTGCAAATTTTGCGCTCAAAAAGTCAAACAGTGCTCCCTTTATTCCAAGCCCCGACGTGTGCCCAAACAGGTGGTTTACCCCCACATATGGGGTATCAGCGTACTCGGGAAAAATTGCACAACAACTTTGGGGGTCTAATTTCTCCTGTTACTGTTGGGAAAAAAAATTGGGGACTAAAAAAGTTATTTTTGTGGAAAAAAAATGATTTTTTATTTTCACGGCTCTGCGTTATAAACTTCTGTGAAGATATTGGGGGTTCAAAGTGCTCACCACACATCTAGATAAGTTCCTTGCGGGGTCTAGTTTCCAAAATGGGGTCACTTGTGGGGAGTTTATACTGTTTAGGCACATCAGGGACTCTGCAAACGTAACATGACGCCCGCAGACCATTCCATCAAGTCGGCAATTCAAAACGTCACTACTTCCCTTCCGAGCCCCGAAGTGTGCCCATACAGTAGTTTTCTCCCACATATGGGATATCAGCGTACTCAGGACAAATTGGACAACAACTTTTGAGGTCTAATTTCTCCTGTTACCCTTGGGAAAATAAAAAAATTGGGGACTAAAAGATCATGTTTGTGGAAAAAATATGATTTTTTTATTTTCATGGCCCGGCGTTATAAACTTCTGTGTAGCCCTTGGGGGTTCAAAGTGCTCACTACACATCTAGATAAGCTCCTTGGGGGGTCTAGTTTCCAAAATGGGGTCACTTGTGGGGGGTTTCTACTGTTTAGGCACATCAGGGGCTCTGCAAATGCAACATGACGCCCACAGAACATTCCATCAAGTCTGCATTCCAAAATGGCGCTCCTTCCCTTCTGTGCTCTCCCATGCGCCAAAACAATGGTTCCCCCCCACATATGGGGTACCAGTGTACTCAGGACAAACTGTACAACAACTTTTGTGGTCCAATTTCTCCTGTTACCCTTGTGAAAATAAAAAATTGCGGGTTAAAAAAATCAGTTTTTGAGGAAAAAAATGATTTTTTATTTTCACGGCTCTGCATTACAAACTTCTGTGAAGCACGTGGGGGTTCAAGGTGCTCACCACACATCTAGTTAAGTTCCTTGAGGGGTCTAGTTTACAAAATGTGGTCACTTGTGGGGGGTTTCTACTGTTTAGGCACATCAGGGGCTCTGCCCGCCCGCAGACCATTCCATCAAGTCGGCATTTCAAAGCGTCACTACATCCCTTCCAAGCCCTGACGTGTGCCCAAACAGTGGTTCTCCCCCCCATGTGAGGTACTAGCGTACTTAGGACAAATTAGACAACAACTTTTGGGGTCCAATTTCTCCTGTAACCATTGTGAAAATAAAAAATATGGGGTTAAATAATAATTTTTTGAGAAAAAAAATGATTTTTTATTTTCACGGCTCTGCGTTATAAAGTTTTGTGAAGCACCTGGGGGTTCAAAGTGCTCACTGTGCATCTGCATAAGTTTCTTAGGGGGTCTAGTTTCCAAAATGGGGTCATTTGTGGGGGAGCTCCAAAGTTTAGGCATACAGGGGCTCTCCAAACATGACATGGTGTCCGCTAACGACTGGAGCTAATTTTCCATTCAAAAAGTCAAATGGCGCTCCTTCCCTTCTGAGCCCTGCCGTGCGCCCAAACAGTGGTTTATGACCACATATGAGGTATCTGTGTACTCAGGAGAAATTGCCCAACAAATTTTAGGATCCATTTTATCCTGTTGCCCATGTGAAAATGAAAAAACTGAGGCTAAAATAAAATTTTTGTGAAAAAAAAGTACTTTCTTTTTTTTACGGATCAATTTGTGAAGCACCTGGGGGTTCAAAGTGCTCACTCTGCATCTAGATAAGTTCCTTACGGCGTCTAGTTTCCAAAATGGGGTCACTTGTGGGGGAGCTCCAATGTTTAGGCACACAGGGACTCTCCAAATGCGACATGGCAACCGCTAAATATTCCAGCATATTTTCCATTCAAAAAGTCAAATGGCGCTCCTTCCCTTCTGAGCCCTGCCGTGCGCCCAAACAGTGGTTTATGACCACATATGAGGTATCTGTATACTCAGGAGAAATTGCCCAACAAATTTTAGGGTCCATTTTATCCTGATGCCCATGCAAAAATGAAAAAATTGATGCTAAAAGAAAAATTTTGTTGGAAAAATTAAAATGTCCATTTTTTCCTTCCACGTTGCTTTAGTTCCTGTGAAGCACCTGAAGGGTTAATAATCTTCTTGAATGTAGTTTTGAGTAGCTTGAGGGGTGCAGTTTTTATAATGGTGTCACTTTTGGGTATTTTCTGCCATATAGACCCCTCAAAGTGACTTCAAATGTGAGGTGGTCCCTAAAAAAAATGGTTTTGTAAATTTTGCTGTAAAAATGAGAAATCGCTGGTCAACTTTTAACCCTTATAACTTCCTAACAAAAAAAAATGTTGTTCCCAAAATTGTGCTGATGTAAAGTAGACATGTGGGAAATGTTATTTATTAACTATTTTGTGTCACATAACTCTCTGGTTTAACAGAATAAAAATTCAAAATTTGAAAATTGCGAAATTTTCAAAATTTTGGCCAAAGTTCCATTTTTTTCACAAATAAACGCAAAAATTATCGACCTAAATTTACCACTAACATGAAGCCCAATATGTCACGAAAAAACAATCTCAGAATCGCTAGGATCCGTTGAAGCGTTCCTGAGTTATTACCTCATAAAGGGACACTGGTCAGAATTGCAAAAAATGGCCAGGTCATTTAGGTCAAAATAGGCTGGGTCATGACGGGGTTAACCATAATTGTGTTATATTAATATTAATTGTATCACTTAATATTGAGCAGAATTAAGTATGCTGACAACCCCATATACCGTTTGAGCTCCCACACAGCACCTCCTATATATTGTATGAACCCCCACACAGCCTCACAAAAATTGTAAGATTCCCACACAACCTCCCCAAATACAGCATAAGCTCCCACAGCTTCCCTATATACAGCGTGTCACAAAACCTCACCGTACACAGCATGAACCCCACATAGCCTCTTCATGTCCAGCATGAGATCCCCAAAGCCTCCACATATATACAGCATGAGACAATCAAAGCTTCCACATGTCCAGCATGAGACATCCATAACCTTCTAATGTCCAGCAGGAGAGCCCCATAGCCTCCCCAATTCCAACATGAGACACCCATAGCCTCCCCATGTTCGGTATGACCCCCGCACAGCCTCCCCATGTATAGCATGAGACCCCCATAGCCTTCCCATGTCCAGTATGAGCCCCACACAGCCTCCACATGTCCAGCCAAACATCACATACACTTGGAAAAAAAAACACACATACTCACCTCGTTCCCATTCCCCCGGGGCTCTGCTCCGGTTCACTAAATCTTTGCGGCCCCTCCTCCACCACTGCATTCTCCGCTGTCTTATAGCAGTGATAACAGTCACAGGAGGGCATGGTGCAGCCCATGGGTCACTGTTTTCAGCCCCTCGGCTGTTTTGGTCTTTGCGCCAACCTGGAACAGCCAGAGGGCCTAAGGTGGCCCGTGGGCCGCACTTTGTCCGAGTCTGCTCTAGACCTTTTCCTTGGTGAGCCCACCCCCTTTTTGGATATTCCAATATGGGGAAGTGACTGTATCCTGTTTCTCCAGGGATTTCTCAACAACCTGGTACTGCTTCACTAGGCCAACCAGGTCATCCACATTCCGAAGGTCACCCTGGGCCACCCAAGCCTGCACTGGCCTGTGAAGAGGGTGTATGTATCTGTCCATCACCACCCACTCTACCATTTGGGCACGAGTGGAAAACTAGTTGCAACCACTTTTGGAGCACATACAGCCAGTCAAACATTTGCAAGCTAGGGGTTTGTCGCTGGCATATGCCTAGTGGTGGACTCTTTAGGTTCCAACAGACATAGTCACACGTAGGCGTGCCAAGATTTTGGCCTTTAACTTGGCATATTCCTTAGCGTCGTGCAATACTAATTCATAATACTTCTTTTGGGCTTTCGTCTGTCAAATATGGCGCCAACACTTTTGCCCACTGCTCTGGCAGAAGTCTCTCCCAATCCGCCACCCTCTTGAAAACCGAGAGAAAAGCTTACACCTAATCCCTCGGGTTATTTTCTGCATGGCCCGTCTTACAGCCTTCCGGATGTTGGTATTGTAATCTGAACTTGGGGGCGGGGAGGTTCCTTTGCTGCAGACATCCACTGCCAGGACTTCCATCTGCTGCATCAGGAGTTTGTATCTTGCTGGACCTTTTTCTGCTCTTTGCGCTGCTGTTGCTGCTGCTCTTGTGTTGCTGCTCTTTGCTATGCTGCTGCTCTTTGCTCTGCTGCTGCTGCACTTTGGTCTGCTGCTGTTGTTTGCGCTGTTGCTGCTGTTGTTTGCGCTGTTGCTGCTGCTCTTTGCACCGTTGCTGCTGCTCTTTATGCCGTTGCTGCTGCTCTTTGCACTGCTGCAGCTGCTCTTTGCGCTGCTGCAGCTGCTCTTTGCGCTGCTGCAGCTGCTCTTTGGGCTGCTGCAGCTGCTCTTTGCGCTGCTGCAGCTGCTATTTGCGCTGCTGTTGCTGCTCCTTGCGCTGCTGCGCTCTTTGCTGGTTTATTCACACGCCTTAAATCCAGCAGTGTTCAATAACACAAACATGGCCTTTTCTGGCAAAATGGCAAATAAAAGATAACGTATAGTGCAGTCCATATGACTTCCCGCTCAGGGTGCATCAATAAAGTCAAGCACAGTTGTACATAAACACTTCTCTAGAGCTTCCTGCCTCCAGATCCACTGACAGAGAAAAAAAACTCAGTGGTCAGACATTTAACTTCTCGAACCCCACCCTTGGGAAAGAGATATGGTGAGTGACTGTCCCGCCGATTTCTTACAGCCACCCACAAGAAAACCCAAGCCTGTCATGGCTGATTAACCCCTCTCAGCACATAACATGTTCGAGCAAAACTTCTGGGTTTTTATATCACGGAAGATAGCAAGGCATATCGAAGAAATGTTACCACTATCATGAAGTAGAAAAAACAATCTCAGAATCACTGGGATCTGTTGAAAAGTTACAGCGGTATTACCGCAATAAGTGACACTGGTCAGTATTGTAAAATTTGGCCTGGTCAGGAAGGTGAAAATAGGCTTGGGGTTTTAGGGGTTACTCAGCCTTCCAGTTACATGTAGGCATTGAAGTTCCTGGTTTAGGGACAGCGAAAAGGAGCTACTTTCCCAGGTAGCCAATGAAATAATGGGATGTAGTTTACTGCTCAAACAAATCCTATAGCACTTTTCAATTGTTTTATCCATGAAAAGCATGTGAAATGAAAAAAGGTTAAAATCTAAAAAAAAAAAAAAAAAAAAATACTTTTTTTTCTTTCATGTACTTTATTTTGTGGATTAAATAGTGTTTTTATATTCCATCAGTAGTAAATAGTCCACCCCATACAATTTACTGCTTTATTCAGCCCTTGTATTTTGTACAGCTGCCATATGCTAAACTGCACCACCCACATAGTTTGACACCCACACAATGCTTTACACAGCATGATTCCAAAAACAATCTCTCACACCTAATGATGTCCCTCACACAATATAATATCCCTCACACAGTATGATGCTCTACACAGTCATGACTAACTAAACGTAAGTAATTTTTAGATGCAGACCGAGCCGGCTCCAAATTTTCGAAAGATTGTTAGTGGGCTCGTTTAACCCATACCATGATTCTTAATGTACAGATACGGTAGAGAAATATAGGTATAGTACAATGCCAAAGATTTCACTTTTTTATTACCTTACATGAGTGTGATATTTATTGTAAATTCTACAACAGCTCAGAAACCGAACAATATAGAAAATTTTAAGGGCTTCATTGCAAAAGGGGTGAATACATATGCACATGTCCATTTTTAGTTATTTGATCCTATAAATGTAATTTGTTATATATAATTGTATAAAATAATTTTTGCCAAGTCGTTTGGTTTCTATGTTTGCTACATATCTAATATTTATAAATAAAAATTTATTAATAAAACTGTTTGTGGTCATTTTTTTAAAAAAAAAAATGGAGCACATGCTTAATATAATTTCTGCTTAACAGAAATTTATAACGTAGAGCCATAAAAATAAAAAAAATCATATTGTTTACCACAAAAATAATCTTTTTGGCCCCAATTTTTTATCTTCCCAAGGGTAACAGGAGAAATTGGACCTCCAAAAGTTGTTGTGCAATTTGTCCTGAGTACGCTGATACCCCATATGTGGGGGTAAACCACTGTTTGGTCGCAAGGCAGAGCTTGGAAGGGAAGGAGCACCATTTGACTTTTTTCAACGCAGAATTGGCTGGAATTGAGATCAGACGCCATGTCGCATTTGGAGAGTCCCTGATGTGCCTGAACAGTGGAAACCTCCCAATTCTAACTCCAACCCGAACCCCAACACACCCCTAACCCTAATCACACCCCTAACCCTAATCCCAGCCCTAACCCTAGCCGTAACCCTAGACCTAACCCTAGCCCTAAAATCATTACAGAACCTGACATATGACACATGGTTTACATACAGTAAACCATGTCATATCAAAACGATTTATATATGTCAGTGGTTAATCAATAAGACCTCTCCATTATTAATCCTATAGTAAATAAAGGGTTTAAAATACACAGACATTAATTAAAAATTATTTTAATGAAATAATGACACACACTTTTTGACCAAATTTATTATACAGGCAATCCAACTGAAGCTATGGATCCCCTGTAAAAGAAATAAAATAAAAAAGCAACAATATCCATACCTCTCCGCAGTACAGTCATGGCCAAAAGTTTTGAGAATGACACAAATATTAATTTTTACAAAGTCTACTGCTTCACTTTTTCTAATGGCAATTTGCATATACTCCAGAATGTTATAAAGAGTGATCAGCTTAACAGCAATTACTTGCAAAGTCAATATTTGGCTAGAAAATGAACTTTATCCCCCAAAACACATTTCAACATCATTGCAGCCCTGCCTTAAAAGGACCAGCTAACCTCTTTTCAGTGATTGCTCCATTAACACAGGTGTGGATGTTGATGAGGACATGGCTCGAGATCAATCTGTCATGATTAAGTAAGACTGACACCACTGGACACTTTAAAAGGAGGCTGGTGCTTGACATCATTGTTTCTCTTCTGTTAACCATGGTTATCTCTAAAGAAACACGTGCAGTCATTATTGCAATGCACAAAAATGGCCTAACAGGGAAGAGTATCACAGCTAGAAAGATTGCACCTCAGTCAACAGTCTATCGCCTCATCAAGAACTTCAAGGAGAGAGGTTCCATTGTTGCCAAAAAGGCTCCAGGGCGCCCAAGAAAGACCAGCAAGCGCCAGGACCGTCTCTTAAAAGTGTTTCAGCTGCGGGATCGGGCTACCAGCAGTGCAGAGCTTGCTCAGGAATGGCAGCAGGCAGGTGTGAGTGCATCTGCACGCACTGTGAGCTGGAGACTCTTGGAGCAAGGCCTGGTCTCAAGGAGGGCAGCAAAGAGGCCACTTCTCTCCAGAAAAAACATCATGGACAGACTGATATTCTGCAAAAGGTACAGGCAGTGGACTGCTGAGGACTGGGGTAAAGTTATTTTCTCTGATGAATCCCCTTTTCGATTGTTTGGGACATCAGGAAAACGCCTCATTCGGAGAAGACAAGGTGAGCGCTACCACCAGTCTTGTCTCATGTGAACTGTTAAGCATCCTGAAACCATTCATGTGTGGGGTTGCTTCTCAGCCAAGGGAATCGGCTCTCTCACAGTCTTGCCTAAAAACACAGCCATGAATAAAGAATGGTACCAGAATGTCCTCCAAGAGCAACTTCTCCCAACCCTCCAAGAGCAGTTTGACGATCAACAATGCCTTTTCCAGCATGATGGAGCACCTTGCCATAAAGCAAAGGTGATAACTAAATGGCTCAGGGAACAAAACAGAGATTTTGGGTCCATGGCCTGGAAACTCCCCAGATCTTAATCCCATTGAGAACTTGTGGTCAATCATCAAGAGACAGGTGGACAAACAAAAACCTAAAAATTCTGACAAAATGAAAGCATTGATTGTGCAAGAATGGACTGCTATCAGTCAGGATTTGGTCCAGAAGTTAATTGAGAGCATGCCAGGGAGAATTGCAGAGGTCCTGAAGAAGAAGGGTCAACACTGCAAATATTGACTTGCTGCATTAACTCATTCTAACTGTCAATATAAGCTTTTGTTACTCATATGTTTGTAATTATATTTCTGTCTGTGATAAAAACATCTGTCAAACACACATAAAAACCAAAATGTTTCACGAATGTTTTTTTCTTTTTTTTCTTCTTTTACTATTTCTGGAAACATTTACCCTTTTTTCCTTTCCTGTTGTATTATTGAAATTTTCTAAATAAAGAATATATACAAAAAAAAAAAAAAAAGAGGGCAATAGATCATGTGAAAATATAATATTTGTGTCATTCTCAAAACTTTTGGCCATGACTGTACAGTCAGATCCCACGCCGTAAGTCCATCACAAGGGGTTAACTAGTTTACAACCGGACCGATGCTAATACGACCGGCCCGGCTGTAAACCACTGCAGAATTAATGAAAAAATGTCTGCACAGGCTCCCCGGCTAACCAGAGATGAACTGATTAGCGTGGGAAAGTTTTACCCACACTCCTGAGTTCACCTCAGGTCAGCCTCACTAACTACCGCTGACGTCTTCGGGTCCACAACGAGTTCACCCGAGCAGCGTGAGCTGCATTCGGATGAACTCGTTATACAATGAGCGAGGTCGCTTTACGACCTTGTTCATTGTATCAGCGGCGGAGGTTTAGAGCAGCCACATATTATGTGGCTGCTCTAAACTTTAGATCATCGTGGGACACTCGATTAAAATGGATTCTACGGAGGGTAGGTATCTTTTGTGGTTTGTTATTTTACTTTTTTTTTTATGTGAACGAGGGCTTCAGGGAATTAGGTGTCTAGGTGAGTATATGCTATTTTTTTTATTTTATTTTAGGTGGCGATCGGCGGGGACAGATAATTATAAATTATTTCCACAGGTAACCACTGGCCACCAATGAAATTTATTTTTGGGGACAAGTAAAAAAAAAAAAAAAAAGGTCAAAGTCAAAATATTAAGCCATGCAAAAAAAAAATAGAGGGGAGAAAATATTTTTAAATAAGGGGGAACCCTAATAATTATAGGGGAAAAAATATATGTATATATACAGTACAGACCAAAAGTTTGGACACACCTTCTCATTCAACGATTTTTCTGTATTTTCACGACTATGAAAATTGTACATTCACACTGAAGGCATCAAAACTATGAATTAACACATGTGGAATTATATATTACACTTTACAAAAAAGTGTGAAACAATTGAAAATATGTCTTATATTCTAGGTTCTTCAAAGTAGCCACCTTTTGATTTGATTACTGCTTTGCACGCAGAAAAGGTGAACGAATGGACTCTACATGCCTGGTTCCCACCGTGAAGCATGGAGGAGGAGGTGTGATGATGTGGGGGTGCTTTGCTGGTGACACTTTTGGGAATTTATTCAAAATTTAAGGCATACTGAACCAGCATGGCTACCACAGCATCTTGCAGCAGCATGCTATGTCATCCGGTTTGCGTTTCGTTGGACCATCATATATTTTTCAACAGGACAATGACCCCAAACACACCTCCAGGCTGTGAAAGGGCTATTTGACCAAGAAGGAGAGTGATGGGGTGCTACGCCAGATGACCTGGCCTCCACAGTCACCAGACCTGAACCTAATCGAGATGGTTTGGGGTGAGCTGGACCGCTCACCACTTCAATTTTGAATAAATCCCCCACAGTGTCACCAGCAAATCACCCCCACACCATCACACCACCTCCTCCATGCTTCACGGTGGGAACCAGGCATGTGGAGTCCATCTGTTCACCTTTTCTGCGTGCAAAGCAGTAATCAAAGCAAAAGGTGGATACTTTGAAGAACCTAGAATATAAGACATATTTTCAGTTGTTTAACGCTTATTTGTAAAGTGTAATGTATAATTCCACATGTGTTAATTCATAGATTTGATGCCTTCAATGTAATTCTACAATTTTCATAGTCATGAAAATACAGAAAAATCTTTGAATGAGAAGGTGTGTCCAAACTTTTGGTCTGTACTGTATGTATATATATATATATATTATATATATATATAATATGTTTTTTTTACAGCAGGAACGGTTCAATGGGAAATACTGCTCCTATTGAGCTGCTCCTGCTGCCACTAGTGAAGGGGTAACAGACATAGGCCGATGGGAGTAGTTGTCTCATCGGCCTATGTCTTAAAAGTTACACACATACACCCCAAATACACCACACACAGACACACACATACACTTACCACACTTATCATGAACGGCACATCCAGCTTCATGCGCTCATACCATTCCATGTTAGCAGCCATCATCCAGGAAGACGGGAATGATCTGGCATTCTCGTCTTCCTAGATTATGGGATGCTCACGGGAAGGCAGGAATGCCTCCCATGATGTCACTTCCCATTTGCTGCGGTTTTGATTTACACCTAAGTAGTCTTGAAAGCTTGCAGTTTGTTACCATCTTTTCAGTTAGCCATTAAAAGGTATCAACCACTGAGGACTCTCAATTCTAAATATTTTTCTATCTACTGGCTAACACGGTACTAAGATATACATCTTTCCTGTAACAAGCATTATTGGAGTTAACAGTCATTTTCCTTGGTGATGTTCCATTTAGAGGAATTTCAGAGCTCCAGATGGACTGCACTGAGCCAGTGGGATGGCAATGGCCATCTGTGCACTAAAAATGGAAATATTTAGGTATCAGTTTGTGCTGACAAATGAGGATGAAAAGCTATCACAGACCTGTCAGTTAACTGTTTTGATCTATGTGAAGGTGTGGTTCCTGGTGCCATCAATTTCACAAATTGATCTCCATCTGGTCAAGGACATGTATCTGTACAAGGAACAGAACAAATCAGTGTCAGAAGTCTCAATGAAGAAGATGAAAAGACACTTATGGTACTTGTCCAACGAACTGATCGCTCTATTCTTGCTTGATCATTCTGTGTCAAATGACACAAAACCTCTGATGGTAACAGCCCTACAAACACCAACTACAGAACAGCCTTCCAAGAAGATAACTGTCAGTTCATCATCCGTTGTGACAAAGAACCTGGAAGACTTTGTCACTTTGATAACCTACAGGTTCTTTAGCATCACAGACATGTCAACGGGGTTCCTTTCCAAAGATAGAGATCTATGGTCTGAAGATGAAGGCTACCAGGCTGCCAAAAAACAGTTAGTGGTATGAGAGTGACTAATGATATCGCCGAAAGAGGAATAGCACTGATGGAAGAATATAACAAGTTGCACACAGCAAATGAAGAACAGAAACAATTTATGCTGCTGGTAGTCAAGGAGTATCTAGAACTATATGGAGATGGAGCAAAAAAGACACTCATAGATTGTAAATAAGTGAAGCTATCAAACAAGTATTTAACAGTCAGGCAACAAAATTAAGAAATGTTGAGAAATTAACATGATTTGTAATTTCCAATCATAATGGTTAATTTTAATCAATATATGTTCAAACGACTACATATCTTGATTGTTAAGGACCTGTAAAATTGAAAAGTTTTTTTTAACCCCTTAGTGACAGAGCCATTTTGCAGCTTAATGACCGGGCCAATTTTTACAATTCTGACCACTGTCTCTTTATGAGGTTATAACTCTGGAACGCTTTAACGGATCCTGCTGATTCTGAGATTGTTTTTTGTGACATACTGTACTTCATGATAGTTGTAAAATTTCTTCAATATGACTTGTGTTTATGAAAAAAACAGAAATATGGCAAAAAATTTTGCAATTTTCAAACTTTAAATTTTTATGCCCTTAAATCAGAGAGATATGTGACACAAATTACTTAATAAATAACATTTCCCACATGTCTACTTTACATCAGCACAAATTTGGAAACAAAATTTTTTTTTGTTACGAAGTTATAAGGGTTAAAAGTTGACCAGCGATTTCTCATTTTTACAACAAAATTTACAAACCCATTTTTTTTAGGGACCAGCTCACATTTGAAGTCACTTTGAGGGGTCTACATGGCAGAAAATACCCAAAAGTGACACCATTCTAAAAACTGCACCCCTCAAGTACTTAAAACCACATTCAAGAAGTTTATGAACCCTTTATGTGCTTCACAGGAACTGAATCAATGTCTGGAGGAAAGAAGGTTTAGCCATAATCACAGACGCAGATTCTTTACTCTAAGAGCAGTGAGACTATGGAACTCTCTGCCGTCTAATGTTGTAATGAGTGATTCCTTACTAAAATTTAAGAAGGGACTGGATGCCTTTCTTGAAAATTATAATATTACAGGCTATATTCACTAGTTTCCTAGATATTGCGTTGATCTAGGGAGCTAGTCTGATTGCCGTAAGTGGAGTCGGGAAGGAATTTTTTTCCCCAATGTGAAGCTTACTGTTTGCCACTTGGTTTTTTTTTTGCCTTCCTCTGGATCAACATGTTAGGGCAGGTTAGGATGGGATATGGGTTGAATTAGATGGACTTAAAATCTTCCTTCAACCTTAATAACTATGTTACTATGTCATGTGGATGGAAAAAATTAACATTTAACTTTTTTTTTTTACCAACATTTTACTTCATAACCATTTTTTTTTTTTATTTTCACAAGTGTTAAAAGAGAAAATTAACCACAAAATTTGTTGGGCAATTTCTCCTGAATACGCAGATACCCCATATGTGTGGTAAACCACTGTTTGGGTGCACGGCAGAGCTCGGAAGGGAAGGAGCGCCGTTTGACTTTTTCAACACAGAATTGGCTGGAATTGAGATTGGACACCATGTTGCGTTTGCAGAGGCCCTGATGTGTCTAAACAGTGGAAACCCCCCACAAGTGACACCATTTTGGAAACTAGACCCCTAAGGAACTTATCTAGATGTGTGGTGAGCATTTTGAACCCCAAGTGTTTCACACAAGTTTATAACGTAGAGCCGTAAAAATAAAAAAGCAGATTTTTTTCACAAAAGTGATCTTTTTGCCCCCAATTTTTTATTTTAACAAGGGTACCAAGTGGAATTGGACCCCAAAAGTTGTTGTGCAATTTGTCCTGAGTATGCTGATACCCCATATGTAGGGGTAAACCTGTTTGGGTGCACGGTAAAGCTCGGAAGAGAAGGAGCGCAGTTTGACGTTTTCAACGCAGAATTGGCTGGAATTGAGATTGGACACCATGTTGCGTTTGCAGAGACCCTGATGTGCCTAATCAGTGGAAACCCCCCACAAGGGACACCATTTTGGAAACTAGACCCCCTAAGGAACTTATCTAGATGTGTGGTGAGCACTTTGAGCCCCCAAGTGCTTCACGCAAGTTTATAACGTAGAGTCGTAACAATAAAAAAGCATATTTTTTTCACAAAAGTGATCTTTTTGCCCCCAATTTTTTATTTTAACAAGGGTAGCAAGAGGCATTGGACCCCAAAAGTTGTTGTGCAATTTGTCCTGAGTATGCTGATACCTCATATGTGGGGGTAAACATCTGTTTGGGTGCACTGTAGAGCTCGGAAGGGAAGGAGCGCCGTTTGACTTTTAATCTCAAAATTGTGAGAGCGGATGCCATGGCGGGTTTGGACATGTGCCTAAACAGCAGAAACCCCCCAATACTGACCCCATTTTGGAAACAACACCCCTCAAAGATTTTGTCCAGGGATATATTGAGCAATTTTAACCCACAGGTACGACACAGAATTTAATAACATTAGGTCGTTATATTGAAAAAGTTAATTTTTTCCACAAAAATCTTGTTTTAGACCTGAATTTCTCACTTTGTCAGAGATTACACTAAAAAGTGGACCCCACAATTTGTTACCCAATTTCTTATAAGCGTGGCGATATGTCATATGCAGTCAAAAATTTCTGTTTGGACAAAATGCAGTGCTCAGACAGAATGGGGGACAATGTGACAAATTTGGCTTTATTTGAAAATCCTTCCAGGAATTATTACTCACAGAGGGAGGCATGCTCCTAAAAATACATTGGATGATTATAAAATTTGGTCTTGCTAACAAAACAGTTGTCTCGCATTTGCGTATATTGTAGCAGGAAGAAAAAACTGTACTGGATTGATGGGCAAAATGTGGAGGAAAATGCAGCCAACTATGTGGCAAAGCTGAGTTTGTTCCAAAGATGAAAGAGCACCAGCAGGGCTTGCATGGCAGACACTTTCAGAGACTGGTCGTACAACGTCCTTTTAGCTCCATCAATCCCTATATGAGAGACAAATGTGCCAATAGACGTGGTGCACCATAGCAAGCTCCCACTCGCCAATGTCAAAACCGTTATATGCACAAAACAACCAATCCCCTACAGAATCTGTCAAGTATTGTCTGGTACCAGAGGTTCGGCAAGAACCATACAGTAAAGCCCATAGTGTAGAAGTACGGAACGTCCTCATTTTTAGAAATCCTCCAATAAAATGATCATGCCGCATCACCAACATAAATATAAGTAATAGAAATGGAAGCCAAAGTTTTGTGTAGGAAGACAGGCTTAAAAACAGCCAAAGTTAGATAAATGGTCAAAAATGTTTGTGAGTAATCAAGTCCTAGAATTAATTTTCAGATGACCTGACTTTTCAGGAACATTTGTGGGGTCCACACTCTGGGGTGTACAAACGTGGTTACGTGGATGAGAATTTGTTGGAATATAGTTTGTTATGTGATTGATCAAGTCCTAGAATTAATTTTCAGATGTCCTGACTTTTCAGGAACATTTGTGGGGTCCACACTCTGGGGTGTACAAACGTGGTTCAGGATGAGAATTTGTTGGAAAGTATTTGGTATGTGATTGATCAAGTCCTAGAATAATTTTCAGATGACCTGACTTTCAGGAACATTTGGGTCCACACTCTGGGTGTACAGACGTGGTTACGTGGATAGAATTTGTTGGAATAGTAGTTGGTATGGATTGATCAAGTGTTGGAATGAATAGTGGAATGGGGTCAAATGGGATCTACTAATGATAATATTTTCTATTACGTGTTCCAAATTACTCTACTGAGGCCTCTAAGCAGAAAATAAAAATTATATTAAAAAAAACTAATAATTGTGGGTGGTGTGGTAGGTCTCAAAGCAGGGGAGATACAAAGACCTGATTGATATGGGCATGTGGGGCAATGGTAACGGGAATCACTCAGTTTGCCATGCTTCCTGCAAACCCGGCATAGTTTTTGAGGATACCTTTGGGTGGGAGTGACAGGGACAGGGTGAGGAAAATGGCGCTCTGAAAGTCTCCGGGAATCCTCAGACTCGAAGGCATCCCCCGGTGCCATTGAGTCAAACATGAGGCCCTCAATAATGGTTTCCTGATACTGGAGGAATATGAGGGGTCCTTGGGACTTTTTGTACAGGAAAAAACTGTTGTAGATGCCCGTTTGGATTAGATAAATTGCCACCTTTTTGTACCAGGCCCTGGTCTTCCTCTTGACCAGGTATGGCTGCAGAACCTGGTCGGATAAATCAACGCCACCCATATATTTATTATATTGTGTGACGCAGAATGGTTTTTGCTTGTCCCTGGTGGCATCCCTCTCTCTGACCATCACAGTGGTGTCCGCATGCAGTGTGGTCAGCATGTATACATCCTTCCTGTCATTCCACTTCACTGCAAGAAGTTGGTCACTTGCGAATGAGAATGACGCCCCCTTCTCCAAACGTCTGGACACCAACTGTGACGGAAACCCCACTCTGTTTTTCCTCACTGTCCCACAGGCCCCTGTATTTGCAGCGTGGAGTGATTTATATAGGGGGATGCTCGTGTAATAATTTTCAGTGTACACGTGGTACCCTTGATTTAGGAAAGGTGTCATTAGCTGCCACACAATTTTCCCTGGGATGCCAATTGTCTTGGGGCAGTTTGGGGGGTTTATTTGGCGGTCCCTACCTTCATAGATTATGAAGGTGGATGTGTACCCTGATGAGCTCTCACACATTTTATACAGTTTGACGCCATATTTGGCACGTTTGGAGGGGATAAATTGGCGGAATGACAGACGGCCCTTGTAGCTCATCAAGGACTCGTTGACCGCCACATTTTGCTCTAGGGTATATGAATTAAGAAATGAATTTTGTAGGAGGGAAATTAGGGGTCTCAATTTGTTTAGCCGATCATAGTTTGGGTCAGTTCTTGGGGGGGCTTGGGAATTATCACTGTAGTGGAGAAATCTCATCAGGGCTTCGTAGCGGACTCGGGACATGACTGCTGCAAATACAGGGGTGCTGTGGACAGCTTTTGTTGCCCAGTAAAAGCGGAGTGTGTTTTTTTTTTACTGTACCCATATTCAGGTTAAGACCCAAACATTTTTTTATTTCGGGGACATTTGTGGGCATCCAGGAATGGGAATGAAAGGCAGTGGGTTTTTGGGAAATATATTGTCGGGCATATAGATTAGTTTGGTGGACAATTCTAGGACTTCGGGACTAATAAAAATTTGGAAAAAATCAGTGGGGGTAAAATTGGTGACATCTAATCTTATTCCTGGGACAGCAGAAAAAGCGGGAATTTGAGGGGAAAATGAGGGGTCATTAAACCACAGCGATGGGGGGACAGCGGTACTTGGACCTGCCTCTGAACCTTCAGCAGTGACGACCGATTCCGCTACCATCGGGCTGGGGGAACGCATGGAGGAAGAGTCGTCGTCACTGTCTGAAAACGGCTCCGCTTCAGAGGCAGATTCCGTTTCGCTGCCGGAGCAAAGCAGGCTGTATGCTTGCTCCGCGCTGAACATTCTGCGGGCCATTTTTTTTAAAATTTCCCTGCCTAATATACTAACCCTAACCTAGTTTTTTTTTTCCTCCTAACGCTAACCCTAACACGTGTAACTCTAACACTAATGCTAACCCTAACACGTCTACCGCTAACCTAACCCTAACGTTAATTCTAGCACGTGTAACGCTAACCCTAACGCTAACCCTAGCAGTGTAACGCTAACCCTAACGCTAATCCTAACACGTCTAACGCTAACCTAACGCTAACTTCAAAAAAATATTTTTAAAAATTCTAAAAAAAAAATATTTTTTTTCTATAATCCCCTGACAATGGGGATGGGGCTACGTGAATTTTGCGTCCTAAAATGGACGCTTGCGGACACGGGATAACGTCCTAAAAAGGACGATTGTGGACGCTGGAGTGTTTTTTTTTACTGACAGGGCAGCACTTGGACCGTAGCTTATCTCTCTTCTCTCCCAGAAAAACTACAGGGAGAGAAGAGAGATACTGCAGACCAAGTGCTGCCATATTTACAAATATTGGGGGTTTTGATCACTGTGATAGGGTCTACCACAGTAATCAAAACCCATCAGCCAATGAGAAAATTCTCCTTGGTTGCTAGGTGAAGGCATGCAGATCTTGGCGGACGCACTGCGCATGCGCCCGCCATTTTATTTCTGCACGAGGAAGGAAGGGGGCCAGGGGGCCAGAGGACCGGGGGACCGGAGGACAGCATCATGGGGACCTGAGGTACCGGGGGGGATCGAGTACCCTAATTCTCACCCCTCTGATGTGCGATCACAGAGGGGAGAGAATTTTATTTAGTTTTTTTGCGGTCACCGTTATAGTGTTATAATGGCGATCGCAACCCCGGGATCGGTAAATACCGACCCGGATCATGTTCTCTGGGGTCTCGGCTACCCCTGGTAGCCGAGACCCCAGAGAAAATCGCCCATCCCCCCCCGTCACCTCGCGGCGGGCGCACTGAGCCTGCGCCTCCCATTTTCCAGCCATAGGAGCACATAGGAGCATGGCGGCGGCATCGGAGGGCCCTAAGACCACCAGGGGCCACAAAGGGGGCTTAGGGACCTTATTTCTCTCTCCTCTGATGTCCGATCACATCAGAGTAGAGAGAAATTAAAAGGCACAAAAGATTATTATTTTTATGTTGCGATCGCCGTTATAGGGTTAATAATGGCGATCGCAACATCGGGGTCGGTAAAAACCGACCCGATTCATGTTCCCTGGGGTCTCGGCTACCCCCGGTAGCCGAGACCCCGGAGAAAATCCGGCTGTGGGGGGCGCTATAGGCTTTTTCCACAGCGCCGTTAATTAACGGCGCTGTGGTTTAAGTACCCTTAATGCCCTTAATGACCGCCATTAAAAGGCGTATCGGCGGTCGTTAAGGGGTTAAAATGTGTGTAGTTGATTTATTTTTTTCACTCAAATGAAAATTTCAGAGGGTGCCCCATCAAAAAATTGAAAATATAATTTTTTGCTTGCATTAACCCCTTCACATCCCAAGCCTGTGTTCACCTTCATTACCACGCCAAATTTTACAATTCTGACAAGTGTCAATTTGTGTTGTATTCTCTGGAACATTTCAACAGATCCCAGTGATTCTGAGATTTTTATTGTTTTATTTTTTACATATATTGTACTTCATGATAGTGGTAAAACTTCTTGAATATGATTAACGTTTATTTGTGAAAAAATAGGAAATTTGGTGAAAATTTTGCAATTTTCAAACTTTCAATTTTTAAGCCCTTAAATCAGAGAGTTATGTCACACAAAATAGTTAATAACAATTTTCACTGGTCTTTATGCAAGCACAATTTTTTGAAACATCTTTTTTTTGTTAAGAAGTTAGAAAAATTAAAAGTCAACCAGAAATTTCTCAGTATTCCAACAAAATTTGCAAAACAATCTTTTAGGGATCACATCACATTCCAAGAGACTTTGAGGGGCTCATATTACAGAAAATACTCAAAAGTGACACCGTTCTAAAAACTGCATCCCTCTAGGTGCTCAAAATCTCCTTAAAGAAGTTATTAACTCCTCAGGTGTTTCACTAAGTTATTAACCCTTCAGGTGTTCTACACTGAAGCTCAGCAAAGAAAATGAGGATTTTGACAGAGCAGAAGAATCTCTTCAGAATGTTGCAATAGAAGAACCTTTCAGTGTTCCTGCAGAAACTAATGACAGAGTAGAAATAACTGTTCAGAATGTTCGAATAGAATCACCTTTCAATCTACCTGCAGAAGAAGAGAAATGGAAGCATGTGACCCAAAGAAGCAGGAGTATGAGAAGGCAGTCAATACCCATACTGCTGAAGAACCGCTACCAGGCTCTCACGCAGGACAACTATGAAGAAGTACATGAAAAAGTGCTTTGTCCACAAAGAACACTCCAGTATGAAACCTGAAACCTCTTGAAGGTAGCAAAAGAAGCGCTGTGGTGAAGAAGAAAAGGAGAGTGATGGTTGTGGGTGATTCCCTAATGAGAGGAACAGAAGCTGCTGACTGTACATTATCTCACGAGAAGTGTGCTGTGTTCCACCTGTGCAAATCAAAGATGTGTCTGATAGGGTATCAAGACTCTTCAGTTCTACAGACGACTACCCATGTCTACTAATACACGCAGGAACAAATGACACAGCAAAAAAGGTCCTGGAAACTATATGCAGAGAATTTGAAGACTTAGGCCAGAAAGTGAAGTAACTGGGATCGTAAATAGTCTTCTCAACCATCCTCCCAGTGGATGTACATGGACCAAGGATATTGAACAGGATTCTACAGGTGAAGAACTGGCTACGTCGATGGGGCTGTGAGCAACGTTTTGGGATTTTTGACCATGTAGTGAATTATCTATGTTATGTACTACTTTGCTAGAGATGTGTTGCATCTTACGAAAACAGGAAAACACATTTCGTAGATGCTTTGCTACACTCATCAGGACAGCTTTAAACTAGGGCAATATGGGATGGGATATATACGGCCATGAAAAAATATGCATCTAATGAATTTTTTTGAGAACTCTGCTATTAGAAGCGGAAATAAAGAACAAAACAACAAAATCTGAATGAAAATAGAGAAGCAAGGGAAACTGACTACAAACTAAAATGTCTATACAAATGCACAGAGCATAGGAAAGAAACAAGGAGAATATTCGAGCTGCTAACACAGGAAGAGAGATATGTCATATTCATCACTCTGAAATTTGACAGGATGATATACATTGGAATACAAACCTTGAAGGCTACAACTTATTTATTAGAAACAGGACTAACAAGAAGGGAGATGGTGTTGCATTTTATGTTAGGAAAACGTACAGCACTGGCAAAAATTAGAGAGACCACTGCAATATTTTCAGTTGTTCTGATTTTTCTCTTTATAGGTATATTTTTGAGTAAAATGTACCGTAAATTGCTCTTTTATTCTATAAACTACTGACATGTCTCCGAATTCCCAAGCAATAAATTTTGTATTTATTTTCAGAAAATGAGAAATGGTCAAAATAACAAAAAAATGCAGTGAGGGGGAATTGCGTAGGACACATATAGGGCTATCAAAGTTACAGGGCGGAGGGGGGAATCAATTTTCCAGACATTGGCAAATATAACTTGGTAGCTAATTTTCGGTACACTGTAGACTGGATACGGGGTCTCTCATTTCACTAATGTAGGCTTAGACCAACAATTATGCCCGCATATCTCGTTGACCGCCTTATTGTATCTGAGCAATGAGGAAATTCCAGATGTCATTCAGGAACACCCAACATTATGGCAGACAGTGGTGAAGTGGAGGCGATGCAGGAAGCTTTGCAAATTAAATACTACACTATCCCCATTTAAATCTTTCTTGGGTATTCCTGGCTTCCTAGGGGGCTCTCCACCTTCATCTTATAGAGTTCTCACAGTTCAGGGATGCATTCTGGCAATAGACTTAATAGACCTTAGATTCTCCATGCTCACTTGTTATTCAGCATCACAATGCTTTCCACGGTTTAATAATAATTCTTTTCTATTTCTTCAAGCATGAAGTTTGGTCCAAAAATGTATCTCTGATGGAGGAATGGGTAATGGGGGGAATGGCATGGATAGTTTTCTCATGAATGTGAGATTACAAGAGACATCCTGAAGTAGTAGATACTCGCTATTACACAAAAGTTGGTCATGGGATGGGAGAAACAAGGGACCAATGCGATGGCTAAAGGATATGTCGGTCTTAGAGGTGGGCGACTTACTGGAGGCCACGATAGCACAAAGAAAGATCCTAGCGTAAAGTAGCTATACTGATATGGCTCTATTGATCCTACACAGGGCATACATCACCCCTTATATCCAGTCTAGGATGTCTCCGTCAACATCTTATTCATACTCTAAATGCAAAGCAAGAAACACAGACATGTATCACCATCTGTGGAGTTGTACAAAAATACAGGGTCCTGGAGAACAATACATGAGAAACGGCAGGAGATGTGTGGGGTTTCATTCCCACTTACACCACAATGGGCTGTTTTTATTATAGTGGAGGAAGCTCAGGGTAACTTATCCAAACATATTGAAGCAACTCTAACGATTTTGGCCTCGGCCACAAGGAAAAGCACAATGCATCATTGGTTGAGCCCGACGGTGCCACCACAATCCCTCATTCACACTAAGGTTATGTTTCATTTCAAAATGGACTGGCTGGATGTATTAACCAGTAAGGAGAGAATGACGGGGAAATTTTTGAAAACATGGTCTCTATTTATTCCATCTCTTCCTTCGGGTACTAAAAACATGTTACGTGCTCAATTTGAGAATACTTAATGGTACCTACTACAGCGAATAAGTTGGACATACACCATTTCTATAACATAATTTCATATCAGGTGCATGCGGAGTGGGATGGGAGTGGGGGAGGGTGGTAAAGAGTATTTAGGCAAAATTTTAATATTAGTTTTTGTTTTGTCTTTGTACACTTGATACCATTAAAGGAAGGAAGTTAGATGCTTTATTAATGCATACGCTTTAGACATATCTCAAAAATTGAATGCAGGTTCCCTGGTCTATATTACGAGTTATTAATGGACGGTATATACCTTACTATGATCGTAGTTTAGTCAGGATCCTGAAAGATATATGTTTTAAAAAATTGTGGATTTCTTCCTTCTTGCACTTTGATAGAGCTGTATCTCTTTATCTTTTATGTCAAGGATATATGTATTGATAGCATGTACCACTTTAAGTTTGAGTTTGAAAATTCAATAAACAAAGTTATAAAAAAATGCAGTGCTTGCAGACCTCAAATAATGCTAAGGAAACAAGTTCATAATCATTTAGAAACAACAATACTAATGTTTTAACTCAGGTTGAGTTCAGAAATCAATATTTTGTGGAATAACCATGATTTTTAATCACAGCTTTATGCGTCTTGGCATGCTTTCCATCAGTCTTTCACACTGCTTTTGGGTGACCTTATGCCACTCCTGGTACAAAAATTTAAGCAGTTCTTTGATGGCTTGTGACTATCCATCTTCCTCTTGATTACATTCCAGAGGTTTTCAATGGGGTTCAGGTCTGGAGATTGGGCTTGCCATGACAGGGATTTGATGTGGTGGTCCTTCATCCACACATTGATTGATCTAGCTGTGTGGCATGGCACATTGTACTGCTGGAAAAACCAGTCCTCAGAGTTGGGAAACTAACCATTAGACGACCAGGTGTTGGGCAAAGCTGAAAATTAGACTCATCAGAGATTACCTTACTCCAGTCCTCTTTGGTCCAATCCTTATGGTCTTTGGCAAACTTCAGCCTGGATCTCATTTGCTTCTCATTGATGAAAAGCTTTTTTCTAGCTTTACATGACTTGAGCCCTGTCTCTAGGAGCCTGTTACGAACTGGTCTTGTCGTGCACTTCACTCCAGCTGTCATTTGCCATTCCTTTTATAGGTCACTTGATGTCATCTTGCGGTTGCTGAGTAACATTCGAATAAGATGACGGTCATCCCCGTCAGTGGAGAGTCATTTTCGCCCTCTGCCGGTCTGTAGATTTAACTAACAAGATGTCCAAAAACATAGTATTGCACTTAAATAGGACCCTTCACCATAGAAGAGAATCCAAACATGCATGAAAGGTAGGGGTGTGGAAACAGACTAATGATACATAATGGATACAGAATATCCAGCACACACCACTCAAAAGAGAAGGTATCCATAAAAATTCTAATTTTATTGATATAACAATTAATATACAAAGTCACAAAAGGTTGCAGGTAAAGAGGAAAGGAATATACCCAAGTAAAGTGCACATTAGGTGGTAAAGGGACATAATCCAGGATCAGGATCATATAACAGTCATATATCCATATATCCATGTATCTGCAATAGGATCACATCATCCATAATACTCAAAGTAAAGTGCATAGTGCATACATGGAAGAAAATTCAACAGTAATCCAAAAATCAATGCATACCCATGATAATCCACCTGTCCAAAGTCTCACCAAGCCCTGACGCACGTTTCGCGTACCAGCTTTATTAAAGGGAAATGTGCATGTCATGTCTCAAAGCCTGTCAGGTTTATATGGTGTGAACACTCACTATTAGACCAATGGTAATAAAATCCACGCCCCCATCTCTCAGGTGTTACCCATATGTTCCCTCTGATGGATTAAGTAGCACATGGCACCGCCGTTCCTAGATCTCTGAACCTGCAGCATCTGGCACTCAGCTCCGGCATGCGGGGAGGAAATCCTCCATGACGTCATATCCGCCTGCCGCAGTTGAAAGAGGCCTTAAGCCCGAAGTCAGAGATCACGGCATAATGCACATGCGCGCCACCATTTTGTTGAAGCCCATTATATAGGAGCAACCTCCCAGTGTCATGTCTGCATGTAAGCAAGTTCATAACCCGATAAGCGCACCTTACTGGGTACAAGGGGCATTAGCTTAAAGCCACATGGGGCAAAAACACCTTCAGAAAATATACCTTAAATACAATGCCATATCCTATTTAAACGGCCCGATCATAGTCATATCATGTAAGTCATCTTATTACAGACAATTGCCACATATAAGGTACATTAAAATTTAACAACAAATAAGTGGTAAAATTGAAGGAAGGAGAGAAGCAGGGGAAGAGAAGGAGTGGGGCAAAGAGGAAAGATACCAACAAATATTAATATCTGTAGATAATACATAAGCATAAATGGAGCATCTCATCTCAAGGATTCAGTAGTCAAAAGTCCCCATTTCATTTCCCTCTGGTATCTTCCAGCTTGAACATGTGGTCATCAAATCCAAGGTACATCATAGTGAATAAAAAGCACCACAATCCCAACCAAGACATATATGGAATAATTTTTACTAGAGTAAAAGAAATAAAAAGAATATTTAAAAATATAAACAGACACAACACATAATAAAAGACAGAAAAACTACAGGAATGGAGCAAAGCTAAGCTTTTCATTAAGTCCCACAGGGGCCATAGTGCCCAGTTCAACAATCCATCTTGTCTTGGACTGTGCAAGAATCAATTTCATATTGCCACCTCTTATACCCCCATGTATCCTATCTATACCTCTGATTTTAAGACCAGATGGGTCCGAGTTATGGTGCACCCTAAAATGTTTGGGTAAAGTCTTTAATAACGAAAGGTCCTAATGCGCAGTTCCCAGATGTCAGGCCAATATACGTCTTCGAGCACGGACATTGTGCAAAGTATATAACATATGATGTCGTGCAAGAGATAAAATGCCTGATGGTGTACTCCCTAGTACAATCGTCCGTTGAAAAGGTCTTTGCCCTAATGATATTATTTTGGTTACATGCTAGGCAGTTCCCACAAGGGAAACAACCCCACCTCTGTTTAGTAGCTCCAAATGGATTTTTCTGTACAGCCACATAGTGGCTTCTAACGAGGTGATCTCTGAGATTTCTACTCCTCCTTGCTGTAATTAGCGGTCTCTCAGAGATTTCCTTGTTCAAAATGGGGTCTGTTTGGAGAACAGACCAATGACGCTTAAAGATCTGGCAGATAGTATCCCACTGACAATTGTAAGTGGTAATAAATCTTCTATACATATCTGTCTTTTTCTTAGATCTACTCGAGCTACATAACAGAGTTTGTCGTGGGGTATATTTTGCCCGGTGGTAGCCATATTTTATATTCCTCTGGCTATACCCCCTTGCCAGAAATCGTTCTTTCAGATCCTTGGCCTGTGATTCAAATTTGTCTTCCGTAGAGCAAGTGCGCTTTGCCCTCAAAAATTTGCCAATAGGGATCGCCTTAATGGTAGAGTGGGCATGTCCAGAGGAAGAGTGAAGAAATGAATTGACCAATATATCTTTGCGATGGATATCAGTGTGGATGGATCCAAAGTCATCCACTAAAAGTGCAATGTCCAGAAAGTCAATTTTTCGTTCATGCCATTTATAGGTCAATCTAATGTTATAAACATTTTCATTTAAATCCAGCATGAATTTATCCAATTCAGAGACCGGACCCTGCCAGATGATAAGGAGATCGTCATTATAACGAAGCCAGCACTGCACATGGTCGGCAGCACATGCACCCTCACCACGAAACACCTCCCTCTCTCATAGGCCGAGGAAAAGCTTTGCGTAAGCGGGCGCACATGCCGCCCCCATGGCAGTGCCACGCCTCTGCAGGCAAAACCGGTGCCTGAATGTGAAAAAATTATGATGTAGGACAAATTGCAACAATTCCAAAATCAAGTTGTCGAGGGATCCATCCACACTGCTTGACTCCAGGAAAAAGCATACCGCACGTAATCAATGACTATGGTCAATGCATGTATAAAGGGACTCGACGTCCGCGGTGACAAGGAGCATATCGGGATCCAAGGAAAGACCGTCGACCTTAGTCAGGACGTCCACAGAGTCCCTGACATAGGAGGGCAGTGTCCCAACCAAAGGTTTGAGATAATAAATTTACATATTGGGTCGCATAGCCCTCCAATGCCAGACTATGGGATGCCCCGGGGGGTCGACGGGGTCCTTATGAATCTTAGGAAGGAGGTAAAAGGTTGGTACCTTCGGGAATTTTGTCAATAACCCATCTAAGACCTTTTTTGGGATAATCCATCTTTCCCAAGCTTGGGTCAAAATTAACTCAAGCTGGCAAGAAAATCCGCTCAGCGGGTTTTGAGGGAGAGGTGAATAATAGTCTCTATTTTTCAATTGTTTAAAGGCCTCTTTCTCATATTTGTCGATTAGCCAGATCACGACATTTCCCCCCTTGTCCGCTGGTTTAATGACTATATCATTAAGAGCTTTAAGCTCTTTCAAAGCGCATCTATGCTTGGAACTGAGATTATCCATCTTAATTTTGATATTTTTTTTAAATCTTCAGTAACCAGACGTGCGAAAATGTCCACTTGTGGGCAAATAGACAAGGGGGGAAAGTCATTGATCTGGGCACAATCGTCTGTGGAAAACTCACCACACTCTCGGCCTCTTGTTCATCTAATAATCCCTCTAGTACCTCCAGTGCTTCCTGCTCAGTGTCACCGCGGACGTCGACGTCCCCACCAGGACGATAATGTAATCACCTTAGGACTAACTTGCGGCAGAAGAGATGGAGGTCCTTCACTGCTGTGAAAAAATGGAAACTGTTAGTGGGTGAGAAAGACAGTCCCAAACTCAGGACTTCACATTGTGATTAAGATAAAGTATAACGCGAGAGATTAATTACCTCAAGATTTTTGTTAAAGCTATGGGTTTTCTTTGCATACTGCTGTGGAGGGGTGATCTTCCTTTTATTAAATCTTTTTTTGTTGTTCCTACCGAAATCCCTAATGTTAGGTATCACTGATGATCCCTCCGCTTGAGAGTCACTAATATTAAGTCGTGGTTCATCAGCAGAAGTAAATGATAATATGGACCCGGATCTTGACATACTGGGTACCCCCGCTTTATGAGTTCTTCTCCATTTATTCATGGTTTTATTTTGAAAATCAAGATGATCTCGCTGGAGTTTACGGGACTTGAAGCTAACAATTTCCTTTTCCCACTTTTGAAAACATATATCAAGATCCTTATTAAACTCCTCGACTGCTGCTTGACCTTGTTGTAATGGACTGCCATCTTAGAAATATTAAGGATGGAGGCAACATGACGCTCACTGTATCCCTCTGCTAGTAAAGCCAGAATTGAGCCCTTCTTTTCCTCACTCACGACTTTTCTCTTCAACTCCTTTGGCATGATTAAAAGTATTTTTTTCATTCCTTACACTTTTAGGATATTACTAGTATTTGTTTTGCCATCCAGCTTGTCCTGTTACAAGAGGATTGTGAACACCACCGCTGTGTTTTTTATACTTTCCTTTGTTAAATAAGATTTGGTTCAGGTGATCACCTAATCAGAAGCCCATTAAGTAGAATGAGGTGTACTCTGGTTGGAATTCAACTGACACTGGAATAGAATGGCTGTCAGACTGAAGATATGGATAAACTCTTTTTACATCAGATGTGTCTTCTAAAAAAAAAAAAAATCAACAAAGTGATCATGAGACAGGGCCAGCTTCAGGTTTTCGTGGCCCCGGGGCGAAAGAGTCTCAGTGGACCCCTTTAACGCATACCACAATTCATAATGCACAGATATGGCAGAGAAATATAAGTGTAATACAATGCCAAAGATTTCACTTCTTACATTACATGAGTGATACCAATAACTCGAGCTCCATATATTGTTCCATACTGAATAATGAGCCCCATATAATGCTCCATGCAGAATGAGCCCCATCTAGTGTTCCATACAGAATAATGGACCCCATATAATGCTCTGTACAGAATGAGCCCCATAAGATGCTCCATATGTAATTGGACCCATAAGATGCTCCATGTGTAATTGGCCCCATATACTGCTCCATATTTAATTGGCCACATATACTCCTCTATATATAATTGGCCCCATAAGATGCTCCATATATAATTGCCCACATATACAATTGGCGCAATAAGATGCTCCATATGAAATTGGCCACATAACATGCTCCATATGTAATTGGCCCCATTAGATTCTCCACATGTAATTAGCCCCATTTACTTCTCCTTATGTATTTGGCTACCATATACTGCTCCATATATAATTGGCCACATACACTGCTCAAAACATAAAAAGAAAAAAAATGAAATATTCACCTCTCCTCGCTGGCCGCTGTTCTGGACTCCTTAGCGTTGTCGTCTTCCGGCTCTCTGTGCTGTGACTGCATAGGCAGAGGGCACAGACGTGACGTCATCGCACCCTCTGACCTGAAACGTCACAGTCTGGAGATGCGGAAGACCCTACATCGCAGGAACAGTGAGAGGTAAATATTGCAATTGTCGTGGCCCAGAGCAAGCGGCAAGGGGGTCGACTCGTGGCACAGGCATCGGGCCCCCAAAGCGTGCCGGAGTCTCTGACAGCGAATGGGCCCCCCGTACGCCCAGGGCCTTGGCACTTGCCCAGGTACGCCGGGTGCTGACACCAGCCCTGTCATGAGACTTTACCTTTCCAGATATTTCTTGGGAATCTCTCAAATGGGTCCAGAAAATTCTTATGTTCTCTTGCTGACAACTTTAAGTCTGCAATTTTGGACCTAATTCTTATCAACAGGGAGGAAATGGTTTAGGAAGTAAAGGTGGCTGGGAATTTAGGAGACATCGATCATGCTATCCTCGAATTTTGGATTATAAGAGGAGGAAGACCAGCGAGGACTCAGACTTTAAGGTAGGACTTCAGAAAGGAAGATTTTAATGGTCTCGGAAAGAGTAAGAAAGGTCCAATAGCTAGATGTTCTAAAGGGCAGAAATATCCAAGAAGGATGGAAGATTTTTCTAAATTAAATTTTCACTGTACAGTTTGTAACAATCCTGAATAAAGGAGGAATTTGAAGCATTTAAAGAGAATAGGGTGGATGAACACAGAGCTTAATAACTAGTTAAAAAGGAAAAAAGAAATGTATATCAAATGGAAAGAGGTGAGCGTATCTAAAGGAGAATATAATTCTTTTTGCTGGGGATGTAGGGCAAGCGTTAAAAGAGCTAAGGCCAGCAATGAAGTGAGGCTTGCAAGGGTGACCAAAGCAGTAAAAATGGATTTTGGGGGTATGTCAAAAACAAATTAAAAGTCAAAGATGCTATATGATTTTTACAGGATGGAAAGGGTAAAGTGGTCAAAAATGATGTTTAGAAGGCCGAACCTTTAAATTCCTGTTTTGCATCGGTGTTCTCTAAGAAAGCAATTGTAACATCAACTGATCTTCACGGTGCCATTGAAGGAATAAAATAATCCACACAAACTAATTCAAAATCTCCTGGTCCAGATGAATTGCATCCTAGGGTATTGCAAAAATTGCCAAACCACTAGCGAGAATCTTTGAAAAATCCTGGAGAACATGAGAAGTCCCAGAAGATTGGAGGAGGGCAAATATTGTCCCTATTTTCAAAAAAGGAAAGATGATGGAGCCAGGAAATTACAGGCCAGAGAGCCTTACATGTATACCAGGAAAGATCTTTGAACAAATTATGAAACAGCATGTAAGTACTTGAATAAGAATACAGAAATTAACCAAAGCCAACATGGGTTTGTAGCAAACAAGTCATGCCAGACTAATCTAATTTACTTCTTTGATGGAATCTGACTGGGTGGATCAGGAAAATGCGATAAATATAGTATATCTCGATTTCTGCAAAGCATTTGCTAAAGTATCTCATACTATACTTATTGAAAAATTGACCAAGTATGGGATTGACAAGGCTACAGTTAGGTGGATTCATAACTTGCTCAGAGTGGTAATGAATGGTTTCATATCCATTTGGAAGAGTGGTTCAAGTGGGCTACTACAAGGCTCTGTCATGGCCACTGTTCTGTCCTCACTGAATGAAGCAGACTATTGCAGATGGACAGACAGCTAAACCGCTATACCGAGTCCAATAAGGAGACTAATTGGGTCTGTGCTTTTATTGAACTTGATATATTGATGCAGTGAAACTATAATACAAACATAATATGCATACAATCAGTACAGGGTTATAGTAGAAATATATATTATGAATAGTACACTGTGAATGAACATTTGCACACTAATAGCTGACCAGGAGCAGGACTGATTAAACCAGGCTAATATGGGACAGGAATTAGCTACAGAAAGCAATGAGTACATACCAGCAATGCTATCACAAGGGGAGAGGAAAACATGAGATGCTTCCTGGATGCAGGCTGAAGGAAAATGGAGGAAAGTGAGGAAAAGCTACCACAATGCTTTGCTAGGCTACCATAATGCATTGCAAAAGGAGGGAAAAGATTCATTGAAAGTGAAATAAAAACAATATAAGACTGCGAATATGACACTGATCACTAGAGGGAACCAAAACACTGCAGATTGTTAAAACTCCTATATACACAAATGAAAGTACAATTATGCAAAACAAACAACGTCAGAAACAATTAGATGTCGGAGACAGAACACTCCCCGTCTGGCATCAACGGATGTCACTATCCTTTTCCTCTGAAGCAACAATAAGACCAGTTCAGATACTGGTCTGAAGAATGTCTTAGGCTCATTCCCTATGGCCATCCTCAGTTCAACTTTGCATTCGTTGCCATCCTTACTCGGGAATGTTGCAGTCACTATACCAAGTGGCCACTGGTTCCGGTGAACTTGGCAGTCTTTCTCAAGAACAAGGTCTCCAATGCCCAGATTATGCCTAGTGGATTGCCACTTCATCTGTGGCTCCGGTGTGGACAAATACTGTTTGTGCCACCTGTCCCAGAAAGTATTTGCAAGACTTTGTACCTGTCTCCATTGGCGCTTGTAGAGGTCCTTGGCATCGAATCCTCCTGGAGGGCACCTGACAATCCTGTTTTCTATGTAAGGAGAGTAGCTGGTTCAATAACAAGAGCTCCTTGGGGTCGTTAGGTACTGGAACCAAGGGTCTTGCTTTGATTATAGCTGCGGCTTCTGCTATGAAGGTGTTTAGGCTTTCGTGGGTAAGCCTCGCTGCTCCTTCTGTAAATGGTCTTCCTTGGTGCTTGACCAGATTGTGATAGTGTTGTACGATTAAGTAGGCAGCATGACATTTTCCAGGAAGGATAAGAGGAAATTTCTCCTCAAACTCCATTTTAGCTTCCTTTCGTCAGCCTCCTACTCTCAACAGGCCATTGTTGTCGATGAATGAGTCGAGTTTCCTCAATACGCTTCTCTCTGGTATTGGAGCTTTGTTAATGAGACATTGGATTTCTACAAAGTAGGTTTCTCTGAACAGTGAAGATGATGTGGTTTCTGGAGAATTCCAAGTCTGAGGTAACAGAGGTATTTTTACAAAGATGCCAACCTTTACATATTTTTGTGTCACAAGCTCTGGTGGTCCTGAATGAGTGAGCTATACGAGTCAGGCAGGTAATGGCTCGAATAAGGGACTTCCAACTTGAAAATTTGTGAAACCTGTGAGATCCAAGCTGGATAGCAGAGGTCGTTGTATGAAGTGTAGACACCTGAGGGCTGATTTCAGCATCTGAGTCCTCTCCTACTAGTTCATAGGTGTCTGAGAAACGTTCCTCAGTGTACAATAGTTTTGATCCCAAGAGCCATGTTGTGCTTCCTAGTCGACTTGCGTCAACAGCTCTAGTTGCGTGATCTGCAGGATTTTGGTCCGTGGGAATGTAATGCCACTCTTTTGGATGAACTGATCTCCTAATTCGTAGCACTCTGTTGTTGACATAAACGTAGAATCGCCTAGTTTCATTGTGGATATATCCAAGGACTACTTTGCTGTCTGAGTAGAACTTAGTCTGTGTCAGGTCGATATCCATCTCGGATGTGATGAACTCTTCTAACTCAACTGCTAAGACTGCAGCACAATATACTCTAACCTGGTTTTAGTGTGCTCTGGCTGTGGAGCAAGTTTCGCCTTTCCCATAACGAATCCAGTGTGGCTCTGACATTTGGAGTCTACAGTTTTGAGATAGGCGACAGCGGCTATTGCTTTGACAGAAGCATCTGCTAATACGTACAGTTTTTGTCTTTGTATTTCTGTAGACAGCACAGGGGTGTATGGCTTTGGCACAATCAGGTTGGAGAGGGCTGCTAAAGAGTTCTTCCATCTTTCTCACTGGTTTCTCTTATCAGGTGGCAGAGGTGCATCCCAGTCAGATGTTTCCTTAGTTAAGTCTCTTAGTAAGGCTTTGCCTTGTATAGTAACAGGAGCTGCGAAACCCAAGGGATCGTATAGACTGTTGATGGTGGACAGGACACTTCTAAATGTGAAAGGCTTTTCTTCCTGGCTGACCTGGAAGGTGAAAGTGTCTGACTGTAGATTTCAGAGAAGCCCGAGGCTGCGTTGCATTGGTGCGGGTTCTGACCCCAAGTCCAAGTCTCTGAAACTGTTACATGAGTCCTGTGAAGGTAATTCTTCCATGAGTTCTTGACTGTTTGAGGCTATTTTGTGAAGCCTGAGGTTCGAGCAAGCAAGCATCTCTTAGGATCTCCTGAGAAGACTGATGGCAGTCTTATTTGAAAGCATGGCTTTCAGAGAGTTGTCAACATAAAAGTCTTTTTCTATGAATTGTCTGACATCTGATCCATATTATGTTTCTCCTCCTTGAGCCGACCTTTTGAGTCCATTAATGGCGACTGCAGGTGAAGGACTGTTTCCAAAGATGTGCACTATCATGCGATACTCTGTGACTTCTATAATAGGATCATTGTCTCTGTACCAGAAGAATCTTAGGAAGTTCCTGTCTCTCTCTCACAAGGAAACAATGGAACATTTGCTGGATGTCAGCAATGAAGGCAATGGAATCCTTACGGAAATGCATAAGTATTTTCAGCAGTTTGTTATTGAGGTCTGGTCCTGTCAGTAGAACATCATTCAGGGAGATACCATCAAACTTAGCACTGGAGTCAAATACCACTCTAATCTGGCCTGGTTTCTTAGGGTGGTATACTCCAAACATGAGTAGGAACCAGCATTCTTCAGAGTCTTTGAGTTTTCGAAAATCTTTGACATGAAGGAGAAAAAGTGATCTTTCATCTCTGGTTTCTTTTGCAGATTATGTGTGAGAGATAAGAAACATTTTAATGCCTGATTTCTGTTGTTCGGTAGACGTGGTCTGTGGGTTCTAAAGGAACAGCTGTTGGTCTCATCTTTAACAAGTCCCTTGTCCATTACTTCTAAGAACAACTTGTCCTCTACCGACATTGCAACTTGGTTGTCCTGCTTATTTCTCTGGAAGACTGTACACCCTAACTGATCCTCATAGCTTCCTGACACTATATTGCTGTCGTGAGTAAAGTCTATTAAATGATTGGGCAGTTGGATGCTGTGTGGTAGCTCTCTGACACAGAATTCGTTGTTACAAGGTTGAAACAGATGGGCGTCCTTTCTCTAATGTATTTGTCAGCATGCTTGTCACAGAAGATGGGGCGTGCATGTGTCCCAAGCATACGTTTCCTATTATGACCCATCCTAGGTCTAGCTTTTGGGCATATGGAGCTTTGTGGAGTCCATTGATATGATGCCTCACTTTATGAACTTGCAGGATATCTCTCCCCAACAGCAGGATTATCTGGGCCTGATGGTCGAGTTCCGGTATAAGGTGTGCTATGCGTTTCAAGTGGGCGTGATGGATTGCCACATCTGGCGTAGGCATTTCAGATGTGTTGTCTGGGATCTGACTACACTCGATGATTGTAGGTAGTGGTAGGCAGAATTGTCCGTCTAAGGTCTCATTTTGGTAGTCAGTAGCTTTCCTACCTGCTGTTGTCACAGTACCTGCACACGTCTTTAATGAGTAGGGGTGCTTGGCCCTTTGATATTAAATAGGTCAAAGAATGTTGATCTAGCCAAGGATCGATTACTTTGATCATCCAAGATAGCATACAGTCTTACAGCTTTGTCTCTATGGCCCTTTGGGTACACTCTGACGAGGCATATTTTTGAACAGGACCTACTATTGTCCCTTTACAGACTTCAGTACATTGTGAAGTGATCTCTGGCATAGCTGCATCAGTGTTCCTTTCCTCCCCGCCATGCTCACTGTCAGCTGGCGTGTTTTGTGTACTCCATGGAGCTGGGCCAGGGTGTAGAGCAGTGTTATGATCTGTGGTGCCACATTCTGTGTATTTTACACTTGACCTTGCAATCTTTGGCGAGATGAGTTGTGGATGAGCAGCACTTGTAGCAGATACCGTTCTCTTTCAGGAAGCTTCTGCAATCTGGCATAGATTTTCCTCTGAAGGCTCTGCATTTCAGGAGCGGATGAGGCTTCTGATGGAGCGGGCACTGCTGTTTTGAATGTGCTAGAGATGGTTTCTGAGCAGAGGCTTCCTCTGGTGGTTACAGACAGTACTGAACCTTTCAGCGAGGAGTGGCAATCTGGGTTCACTGGCTGGTCTGGTGTGGGGGAGGTTCCCTCCCATGGTGGTTGCTGGTGATCAATTGTTCTTGTCTCAATTGTGGTTCCTGGTTCATTTGGAAGTTTGCTGGAGTCTTGCCTGCATCTCCTGCTTTCAGATAAGATATTTTTTGCTTTTCTTTTTGTGCTTGCTTTTTGCATTGTTTTCTGTACTTTTGTGGAGGTCAGCCAGGTCCCCTTCTGGGGCCTGAGCGCCTCACAGTTTATTTGCAGCCACTGTTATTTGCTCATTTGCTTTTTCCTGGTTTTTTAGCGGCTGCGGCTTGGTTTTTGTTCACACTGAGATCTGATTTAGTGGGTGGCGAGATCGTGTGATCTCAGTATTTTTGTAATCAGAATTGTTGGATTTTTGTAGGGTTTTTCGGGTTGCAGAAAGTAATCTCTCCTGTCCTATCCTATTTAGTCAGCTTGTGGCCCCAGCATTTGCCCAGTCTATTTTCTGCCTATGTTTGTATTTTCATCTTGTCTAACCGCCATTATATGTTTGGGGGCTCCCTATTTTCTTTGGGAATCTGCTCCGGGGCAGATAGCTTTTATCTTTCTGCCTTTAGGTGTAGTTATCTCTCAGGCTGTGACGAGGCGTCTAGGATCAACGTAGGAACGCTCCACGGCTACCTCTAGTTGTGTCGTTAGTTTAGGAATCTGCAACCCATCAGTTACCAACATCTCAGGTGTTCGGCTGCCCTGCTGTTGTTCCGGTCCTCCTCAGCTACCGAAACATAACAGTATCACCGGCCATAACTGAAAATTATATGGTACTCACAGAAGGGAAAAATAGTGTGGAAAGAAAAAAAAATTGTCAGAGTTGTCAGAGATTTTTTTTTTTCTGTCGCATTTTTTCCCTCTTTTTCTCTGGGTGCTGAGGAAGATTTTTTTTTCTCTCAATGGAGTTTGCACAGTTGTCTGGCCGTGTGGATCAGCTTGCCACTGAGGTTCGGAGTATTGCTACCTATCTTGCTGGGTTGCCGGTTGTGGAACCTAGGATTCCCATGCCAGATTTGTTTTTGGGGGATCGGGCTAAATTTCTGAATTTCAAAAATAACTGTAAGTTGTTTTTTGCCTTAAAGCCTAAGTCCTCAGGTAACGCAGCACAGCAGGTTCAAATTGTCATCTCTCTCCTGCGCGGCGATCCTCAGGATTGGGCTTTTTCCCTGACACCTGGGGATCCTGTTTTGAATGATATTGATGCATTTTTTCTGGCTCTGGGGTTATTGTACGATGAACCTAATGTCACTGATCAAGCTGAAAAAACCTTGTTGGCATTAAATCAGGGTCTTGAAGACGCTGAGTTGTACTGTCAGAAATTCCAAAAGTGGGCAGTCCTGACCAAATGGAATGATGATGCTTTGGCAGCCCTTTTTCGGAAGGGACTGTCAGAGAATGTAAAGGATGTTATGGTGGGATTCTCTGCTCCCTCTGGTCTCAATGATTCTATGTCATTGGCTATTCAAATTGACAGACGTTTGCGTGAGCGCAGAGGTATGCGTGAGATAGTGTTGCCTTGTGAGCCAGCTTCTGAGCCCATGCAGTGTGATAGAGTGACTTCTGGGGCTCAGCGTCGAGTTTCGAAAGCGCAATGGGTTATGTTTCTACTGTGGGGATGCCTCTCATGCTATTTCAGTCTGCCCTAAGCGGGGAAGACGTTTTGCATGCTCAGTTGTCTTGGGTAGTGTTCAGACTAAATTTCCGTTGACTGTTACCCTGATTTGCTCCCTGTCCACATTTTCTGCTCAGGATTTTGTTGATTCAGGAGCAGCTATTAACCTGATGGATTTTGACTTTGCCAAACGTTGTGGGTTTCCCATGATACCCCTGCGGAAGTCTATTCCCCTACTGTGCATTGATTTCACCCCTTTGGCGGAGAATAAACCCCAGTTTTCTACTCGGGTGATAATGAGGGTTGAACCAGATCATCAGGAGAGTTGCATATTTCTGGTGCTGTATTATCTGCATGACATTATTGTACTAGGTTTCCCTTGGTTACAGTCTCATAATCCTGTTTTGGATTGGAAATCTGTGTCTGTGAGCAGTTGGGGCTGCCAATGTGTTAACGCTGACACTCCTGTTTTTTCTGCCTCTCCCAAGTCTCAGATGTTCCTGACTTTTTGACTGATTTTTCGGATGTATTTAGTGAAAGTAAATCTGCATCTTTGCCCCCCTCACAGGAGCTACGATTGCGCTATTGAGTTGGTGCCTGGTGGTAAATTTCCTAAAGGTCGCCTTTTTAACTTGTCTGTACCTGAACACGATGCTATGCGATCTTATATCAAGGAGTCATAGAATCATAGAAATGGTAGAGTTGGAAGGGACCTCCTGGGTCATCTGGTCCAACCCCCTGCTCAAAGCAGGATTCTCTAAATCATCCCAGACAGATGTCTATCCAGCCTCTGTTTGAAGACTTCCATTGAAGGAGAACTCACCACCTCTTGTGGCAGCCTGTTCCACTCATTGATCACCCTAATTGTCAAAAAGTTTTTTCTAATATCTAATCTGTGTCTCCTCCCATTCAGTTTCATCCCATTGCTTCTAGTCTTTCCTTGCGCAAATGAGAATAAAGATGATCCTTCTACAATGTGACAGCCCTTGAGATATTTGTAGACAGCTATTAAGTCTCCTCTCAGTCTTCTTTTTTGCAAGCTAAACATTCCCAAATCCTGCAACCGTTCCTCATAGGACATGGTTTGCAGACCGGTCACCATTCTGGTGGCTCTTCTCTGAACTTGCTCCAGTTTGTTGATGTCTTTTTTAAAATGTGGTGCCCAAAACTGGACACAGTATTCCAGATGAGGTCTGACCAAAGAGGAGTAGAGGGCAATAATGACCTCACGTGATCTAGACTGTATGCTTCTGTTGATACATCCTAGAATTGCATTTGCCTTTTTTGCTGCTGCATCACACTGTTGACTCATGTTAAGTCTGTGATCAATTAGTATACCCAAGTCTTTTTCACATGTGCTGTTACTTAGCCCTATTCCTCCCATTTTGTATATGCTTTTCATTTTTATTGCCCAGATGTAGTACTTTGCATTTTTCCCTGTTAAAATCCATTCTGTTAGTTGCTGCCCACTGCTCCAGTTTATGTATATCTTTTTGAATCCTCTCTCTCTCTTCTCTAGTATTAGCTACCCCTCCTAGCTTTGTGTCATCAGCAAATTTGATCAGTTTACCCTCAATTCCTTCATCTAAATCATTGATAAAGATGTTGAACAATACAGGGCCCAAAACAGAGCCCTGTGGTACCCCACTTGAGACATTCTTCCAACTGGATGTGCAGCCATTTACAACCACTCTTTGGGTCCGATCACTAAGCCAGTTATGAATCCACCTAACAGTTGCCTTGTCCATTCCATACTTAGTCATTTTTTCAATAAGGATTGTGTGAGATACTTTGTCAAATGCTTTGCTGAAGTCAAGATATACTATATCTACAGCATTTCCCTGATCCACCCAGTCAGTGATTCTGTCATAGAAGGAAATTAAGTTAGTCTGACATGACTTATTAGTTACAAACCCATGCTGACTCTGTTTAATCACTTCATTCTTATCCAGGTACTTGCATACATGTTCTTTAATAATTTGTTCAAAGATCTTTCCTGGTATAGAAGTCAGACTCACCGGCCTGTAGTTCCCTGGGTCCACCTTCTTCCCCTTTTTGAAGATAGGAAAAACATTTGCTCTTCTCCAGTCTTCTGGGACTTCTCCTGTTCTCCAAGAATTTTCAAAGATTATGGACAGTGGTTCAAGAATTTCTTCTGCTATCTCCTTCAGTACCCTGGGGTGTAATTCATCTGGACCTGGAGACTTGAATTCATTTAGGTTAGCTAAGTGTTTCCTCACTGTCTTTCTGTTTATAGATATCCTGGATTCTTCTATTCCTTTAATAGGACAGTGAAGATCAGTTGATGTTACAGTTCCTTTCTGAGAGAAAACAGATGCAAAATAGGAATTTAAAAGTTCAGCCTTCTCAACATCCTGACTTACCATTTCATCATTTTCATCCTGTAAAAATCCTATAGCATCTTTGACTTTTCTTTTACTTTTGACGTATCCCCAAAATCCTTTTTTGTTGCTTTTGACGTCACTTGCAAGCCTTAATTCATTGTCCGCTTTAGATAATCTGATTTGGGCCCTGCAGGTTCTGCAGACGGCATTATATTCTTCTTTAGATATGCCTCCCTCTTTCCATTTGATAAACATTTCTTTCTTCCTTTTTAGCATGTGTTTAAGTTCTATGTTCATCTATCCTGGTTTCCTTAAATGCTTCCCATTCTTCCCTCTTTTCGGAATTGTTAACGATTGTGCTTTGAGAATCTCATTTTTCAAGATTTTCCATCCTTCCTGGACATTTTTGTCCTTAAGGATATCCAGCCATTGGATCCCTCCAGTTCTCTTTCTGAGTTCCTTAAAATCTGCCTTTCTGAAATCTAACCTTGACGTCTGAGTCTTCACAGGTCTTCCTCCTCTTGTTATCCAAAATTCTAAAATAGCATGGTCACTACCTCCTAGGGTCCCAGCCACTCTTACCTCCTCCACCATTTCCTCCCTGTTTATGAGGATTAGATCCAAGGTAGCAGATCCCCTTGTTTTCTCCATTACCTTTTGGAAGATAAAGTTGTCAGCAAGAGAGGAAAAGAATTTCCTGGACCTGTTAGTTTTGCCTGAGATTCCCAACAAATGTCTGGATAGTTGAAATCTCCCATGACCACTATGTCATATTTTTTGGAGAACTTGGCCATTTGATGCATAAAGAGTTCATCCATATCTTCAGCTTGCACAGGCGGCCTGTAGTAAATGCCTACAATGGTGTCCTTTCCATTGTTCTGTCCTTGTATTCTTACCCAAACAGTTTCCACAGAACTCCCAGTCTCTGAAGCTTCAATCTCTGTGCAGATATACGCTTTTCTAACATACAATGCAACACCTCCTCCTCGTTTATCAAGTCTGTTTCTTGCAAATAAGTTGTAACCTTCTAGCCTTGTATTCCAATCATGTGTATCGTTCCACCAAGTCTCAGTGATTCCAATGACATCATATTTCTTCTCCTGCGTTAGTAGCTCCAGTTCTCCTTGTTTGTTGCCCATGCTTTGTGCATTCGTATAGAAACACTTTAGTTTGTGATTGGTTTCTCTTTCTTCAATATTTTTATTATGTAGATTTTTTTGTCTTTGTTCTTCCCCTTCACTTCTAATAGCAGAGTTCTCAATAGCATTTGTCAGGTGTATGGCTTTTGCTGGCGTTTTGCTTCCCTTCCCACATTGTTCTAGTTTAAAGCTCTCCTGATGAGTGTAGCAAGGCGACTTCCAAATACATGTTTTCCAGTCTTCGTAAGGTGCACCCCATCTCTAGCAAGTAGTCCATCGTACAGGTAATTCACTCCGTGATCCAGAAATCCAAATCCTTGCTGACGGCACCATCGACGTAGCCAGTTGTTCACCTGCAGAATCTTATTCCACCTCCTTGTTCCATGGCCATCCACTGGAAGGATGGAGGAGAAGACCACCTGCGCTCCCAGTTCTTTCACTTTCTTACCTAAGTTTTCAAAGTCACTGCAGATGGTTTCCAGGTCACTTCTTGTGGTGTCATTTGTCCCCACATGTATTAGCAGGAATGGGTAGTCATCTTTAGGTCTGAAGAGTCCTGATATCCTGTCAGACACATCTTTAATTTTTGCACCTGGAAGACAGCACATTTCTCTTGAGGTTATATCTGGTCTGCAGATAGCAGCCTCTGTTCCTCTCAACAGGGAATCCCCCATGACAACAACTCTCCGTTTCTTCTTCACAACATTTTTCTTTCTCCATTCAGGAGGACTCTGAGGGCGTACAAGGTTACTCTTTGTGGGCAAAGTCTTATCCTGATGTATTTCTTCATCGTTCTCCTGTGTAAGAGCCTGGTACTGGTTTCTGAGCAGAATTGGTGCTGACTGCCTCCTGATCCTCCTGCTTCTTTGGGTCACATGCTTCCATTCCTCTGTTTCTTCAGTTGCACTTCGAATTTCTTCTCTTTCTGTACCATGAAGAGATAATTCTGCTCTGTCTAAGAACTCTTCACCTTCCTTAATGGTCTTCAATGTAGATAACCTCTCTTCCAGATTTTGCAACTTTTCCTCCAACAGGGACACAAGCTTGCATTTGTGGCATGTGAAATTTGGCTTTTCCACTGGTAAGTCTATGAACATGTAGCAAGAAATGCAGCTCACCACATGGCTCCTGGCCTCTTCCATGTTCTTATTGTTCAAGAGATAATCAAGCGGTGAAATATAAGCCAAAACTCGGGCGCCTAGCGGTTTACTGATGTCCTCCTTTCGTCATTGTCATTGGAGTCATTGGAGAAGGGTCATATCAGACCATCCTCTTCACCCTTGGGTGCCGGTTTTTTATTTGTGGCCAAAAAGGATGGTTCATTGAGGCCGTGTATTGATTATCTTCTCTTGAATAAGATCACTGAAGTATCAATATCCGTTACCCTTGATTTCTGACCTGTTTTCCAGGGTGAAAAGTGCTAGTTGGTTTACCAAGCTTGACCTCAGGGGGGCGTATAACCTTATTCGCATTAAGCACGGGGATGAATGGAAGACGGCGTTTAATACCCCAGAGGGGCATTTTGAGTACCTAGTGATGCCCTTTGGGCTCACTAATGCTCCTTCCGTCTTCCAATCCTTCATGAATGATATTTTCAGGGATTTTGTGGATAAATCTGTGATTGTTTATTTGGATGATATCTTGATTTTTTCCAATGACTGGGACTCTCATGTGAAACATGTTCGGACTGTGTACCAGATTTTGAGAAAGAATGCACTGTATGTGAAGGGATCAAAGTGTCTTTTTGGCGTACAGAAGGTCTCATTTCTGGGATTCTGTCATGGTCTGCTGAGTTTCTGGGATTAGGTGGTTTTAGGGTTAACCGGGATGGCCTCACTCTGGGATTCTGGGAGGCTTTTTATAGCCTCATTGTGGGGCCAGTGCTTTGTGCCTGTGCTACGTTCTTTCTGTCTGGTTCTGATTTGGCTGTGTCCCTGTTTCGAGTTTTGCCTGTCCCTTTTGTACTCTGCTGCCCTCTACGTGTATGATCCTTGGCTACGTTCTGACTCCGCTCTGCCTTCTCCTCTTGTACTTCGTCGCCCTCTATGTGTATGACCCCTTGGCTACGTCCTGATTATCCGTTCTGTATATGCCCCTTGGTAACTGTGTCCCGTAGTTACCCTTCTAGGAGTTTTCCTTCACCTCATAGCTCTCTGGAACTTAGGCCATGAAATACTTTATTGATAATTTACCTTAATAAGTAGCACCAACAAATTGACATACAAAATAATAATACATATAGTGTTCAAATTAAAATATTGGGCCCATCTGGATGTCCCTAGTTTTCCACTGAAATGTCACCTGCCTTGCCGCGGAGGTTGGCACCCTAGGGGGAGCGTTATGGCGCCCCCGCTCACCGATGGCTGACCCTAGTGGCCCTGATATGCCCTGCAGCCTAAGTGAATCCCACTGCCCGATGGCTAAGGGGACCCCTATATATAGACAGAGACCTTCTAAGCTAGTACAACCCTATGCCCCAATAGTGTAAAAACAAAAACACATATAGTGGTAGCTGTATATCGTTTTAATGACCAAAATTGGTGAGATTAGAGCTAATTTGAGCAAATGGCCTGGTCTACAGCCAATTTATAGTGTATTAACTGTCATTATACAAAAGAAAATAACAATTCTGATTTAAATCAGCAGCCTTTGTTTTCGCGTGACTGGTAGCTACATAGATATATACGCTGTAGCCTAGGCACATCATGTACCGCAAAATGATTCATATCTAAATGCACCAAAATTAGAACAATTCAATGCCTCAATGCACTTATAGCAAAGCGATTAATATTCGCATAACTTATGGTTTATGTGGTGTGACCAAGAGATGTCAAATACCTCAATGTAGTTCACAAAAAATCAGCGTTTCAGTGCACTTATATTAGAGCAATTCAGTGCCTTGATGCACTCATAACCAAGCGATTGATAGTTGCTTAAATTGTAGATATATAGAGTGTAGCCTAGACGTTTCATATGCACTTATATCAAGGCAAATGGTGGTCACAAAACTTAACGATCTATATGGTGTAGCCCAGGCATATCCAATGCCGCAATATGATTAACAGAAGATAGCGTTTAGATGCATTCATATGTGTGCGATTCAATGCCTCAATGTGCTACTACCAAAGCGACAAGTAGTCGCATAATATGTGTACCAAATATAACATATACATATCATATGCCGCAGTGCATTTAGTTGAAATACATCATTCAGATACACTCATATCAAAAGGCGGTTCAGACCGCATATTTTGACAAAATACAAAAAATAGAGCAATACTTAGCTCTCTCAGTTTTTTTCTGCTACCGCCATGAAACCTTAGCTTTAACGCCTCAACGCGTTTCTCCTAACCAGGCTCATCAGATGGAAGGATACAGATGTATTGTGTATGGTGCAATGGCTAACCTGTGATGTGAGTCTGTTCTCCATTTGTACATACCGCCAGTCGGACCGTGATTTGACGCCTCCCACACCAGGTGAGTAAGGGATTGGTACAAATCATTGCTCGCGTCATCTGGCGCCACCCACATTGTGAGTCAGGGGTTGATGTGAATCCCCGCCAACGTCACTTCCGCCCTCACTCAACTAATGGAGGAATGAGTGCGCATTTACAGAAAAACGTCATTTCGTGCCGCCCTTAATGCACGGGTCACGTGCTAGTATGAGACCACTCCCCAAGTTTGCCTCCTCCGCTTATTATTTGGTTGTTTAGCAGGCGGGGGAGTGCGCATGTCAGAAGTTATCTATCGCTACTGAGTGCATATAGACGCAATCCTAATAATATCCATGATGTCTCAATTAGCTTACATTCTTAATGTAAATATCAAGATGGGAAATCATATGGGGCTCAGTGGAGCATAAAGCTAAATATCAATTAATCGAGGTATCAGAGTCCCATAATTTGGAACATATAACAAATTCATGACTTGCCTCATTATATCCTAAAATGAAATCCCATTAATAAGGGCTCTACAGACTAGTATATAACAAATGGAGAATAAAGATAGATTAATATTACATAGAGATCTATGCGGATCCCATGGTAAAATATCTTCTAACATGGAAAGTTTGGCTTGTTTCCTTATTTGAGCCCATAAACATGAATGAAGGCTACAGGAAACAGGTAAACGAGTTAATTTCATTCAAACCATGGGGTTCAAGAGAATTCAGTCTGAAGATCCATTCGCATTCTCTTCTCAGGATCATATTATCAATATCTCCACCCCTGGAGTTTGTATGCACCACTTCTATGATCATAAATGATATGTCACCCAGATTACCACTGTGACAAGAATTCATGTGTCGTGCTAGTGGGGTGTCTCTATTATTGCGAATGTCTCCCATATGTTCCCCGACTCTTCTCCTAAACTCCCTTTTGTTTTTTCCCACATAGTCCTTGGAGCATGAGCACGTGCCTTTATAGACCACAGCCGTGGTTCTGCAGTTAGAAAAATCTCTCAGGAAGAATCTTAGTCCTGTGGAAGCACTGAAAAAGCACTTTGCTGGTGACATCCATTTAGATAGTGTACAGTTTTCACATTTGAAAAAGCCAATTGGTCTCCTATCTAACCAGGTGCCCTCTCTCACTGGTCTCTTATATTGGCTGTGTACAAGAAGGTCTCTAATAGACCTCCCTTCCTGAACGTGATATTGGGTCATAGCCCTACTACATCTTTAAGGTCCGGATCCATTCTAAGAATGTCCCAGTGTCTGGTTAGTACCCGCCTCACCTCATCATGCCCATAATCAAAAGTACCTATCACCCTAGTGATTTCAGGAGTATTTTGTAAAAGCTGATGTCTATTCGCCTTCCTAGCATGATCGAAAGCTGTATTTATGACATGCTCAGGATAGCCTTTTTCCCTAAATCTAGTCTGCATGTCTCTTGATTGGCATATGAATGTATCATTTCTGGAACAGTTCCTTCTAACCCTTAGGAACTGTCGTTTGGGGATCCCCCTTTTGAGTGGGATGGGGTGATGGCTCTGCCAATGCAGAAGGCTGTTGGTACTTGTCGGTTTGCGGTATATCATAGTAGAAATATTACCCTGTGTCTCTTTCTTAATCCTAATATCTAGAAAGGATATTTCCTTGTTGTGAATTTCAAAAGTGAATCTTAGATTTAAATTGTTTTTGTTAAGATCTTTTACAAATTCTTCAAATTCCACCTTCGTACCCGTCCAGACCACAAACACATCATCGATGTATCTGTACCACATCGATATTTTATCCTGCCACCACTCGGCGTGATCCTTAAATACCACCGACTCCTCCCACCAGCCCAGGAACAGATTTGCATGCGATGGGGCACATGGACTCCCCATCGCAGTGCCCCTGAGCTGGTGGAAGTACAGACTCACATCACAGGTTAGCCATTGCACCATACACAAGACATCTGTATCCTTCCATCTGGCCTCCTGATGAGCCTGGTTAGGCGAAACGCTTTGAGGCATTAAAGCTAAGGTTTCATGGCGGTAGCAGAAAAAAACTGAGAGAGCTAAGTATCGCTCTATTTTTTGCATTTTGTCAAAATATGCGGTCTGAACCGCCTTTTGATATGAGTGTATCTGAATGATGTATTTCAACTAAATGCACTGCGGCATATGATATGTATATGTTATATTTGGTACACACATTATGCGACTACTTGTCGCTTTGGTAGTAGCACATTGAGGCATTGAATCGCACACATATGAATGCATCTAAACGCTATCTTCTGTTAATCATATTGCGGCATTGGATATGCCTGGGCTACACCATATAGATCGTTAAGTTTTGTGACCACCATTTGCCTTGATATAAGTGCACATGAAACGTCTAGGCTACACTCTATATATCTACAATTTAAGCAACTATCAATCGCTTGGTTATGAGTGCATCAAGGCACTGAATTGCTCTAATATAAGTGCACTGAAACGCTGATTTTTTGTGAACTACATTGAGGTATTTGACATCTCTTGGTCACACCACATAAACCATAAGTTATGGGAATATTAATCGCTTTGCTATAAGTGCATTGAGGCATTGAATTGTTCTAATTTTGGTGCATTTAGATATGAATCATTTTGCGGTACATGATGTGCCTAGGCTACAGCGTATATATGTATGTAGCTACCAGTCACTCAAAAACAAAGGCTGCTGATTTAATCAGAATTGTTATTTTCTTTTGTATAATGACAGTTAATACACTATAAATTGGCTGTAGACCAGGCCATTTGCTCAAATTAGCTCTAATCTCACCAATTTTGGTCATTAAAACGATATACAGCTACCACTATATGTGTTTTTGTTTTTACACTATTGGGGCATAGGGTTGTACTAGCTTAGAAGGTCTCTGTCTATATATAGGGGTCCCCTTAGCCATCGGGCAGTGGGATTCACTTAGGCTGCAGGGCATATCAGGGCCACTAGGGTCAGCCATCGGTGAGCGGGGCTCCATAACGCTCCCCCCTAGGGTGCCAACCTCCGCTGCAAGGTAGGTGACATTTCAGTGGAAAACTAGGGACATCCAGATGGGCCCAATATTTTAATTTGAACACTATATGTATTATTATTTTGTATGTCAATTTGTTGGTGCTACTTATTAAGGTAAATTATCAATAAAGTATTTCATTTTTGTTTTTTTCTTATGATTTTGGCTTTACTAGCCCGATTAGATTATCAATCTTTTGATTATTATCTCGAATCAGCCAAGCGACTTAATCCTAGACAGGCCAGGTGGGCCTTGTTTTTCACACGTTTTAATTTTGTGATTTCTTTTCTTCCTGACACTAAGAATGTCAAGGCGGATGCCCTCTTGAGGAGTTTCTTTGCGGACTCTCCTGAGTTATCTGATCCTACTGTTATTTTAAAAGAGGGTGTAGTTCTTTCCGCCATCTCGCCCAATTTGAGACTGGCCTTGGAAGGGTGTCAGGAGGATAAACCTGAGCGCTGCCCTATTGGGAAATTGTTTGTCCTTGACCAGTGGAAGAAGAGTGTGATGTCTGAGATTCATTGTTCCGCGTTGGCTGGTCATCCCGGGATTTTTGGTACCAGAGACTTGGTGAGTCGGTCCTTTTGGTGGCCTACTTTGTCTCGTGACGTCAGGGAATTTGTGCAGTCCTGTGGGACTTGCTTTTGCTCCAAGCCTTGCTCTCGCTCTAGTGGTTTGTTAATGCCATTACCTGTGCCCAAGAGGCCAGGGACCCATATCTTTATGGATTTTATTTCCGACCTCCCTGTTTCACAGAGAATGACCGTTATCTGGGTAATCTGTGATAGGTTTTCCAAGATGATACATCTTGTGCCATTACCTAAGTTGCCTTCCTCCTCCTCCGAATTGGTGCCTTTGTTCCTTCAGCACGTGGTTCGGTTACATGCCATTCCGGAGAACATTGTGTCTGACAGAGGAGTCCAGTTTGTTTCCAGATTTTGGAGGACATTTTGTTCTAAACTTGGTGTTAAATTATCTTTCTCCTCTGCTTTTCATCCTCAGACCAATGGACTAACCGAGAGAACAAACCAGACCTTGGAGACTTATTTGAGATGTTTTGTGTCTGCTGATCAAGATGACTGGGTCTCTTTTTTGCCTTTGCTGAGTTTGCTCTTAATAACAGGGCTAGCTCTGCCACCTTGATGTCTCCTTTTTTCTGCAATTTTGGGTTTCACCCTCGATTTTCTTCGGGACAGGCGGAGGCTTCTTTCTGTCCGGGTGTTGACTCTGTTGTGGAGCGAATGCAGCAGATTTGGGACCAGGTAGTGGAGAGGTTGTCTCTCTCTCAGGAGAAGGCCCAACGGTTTGCCAACCGGCATAAGACTGATGGTCCTCGGTGTAAAGTGGGGGACTTGGTTTGGCTGTCCTCAAGCAATATCCCTATGAGGGTTGCATCTCCAAAGTTTAAGCCCAGGTTCATTGGACCTTATAAGATCATGGAGATTCTTAATCCTGTTTCCTTCCGTTTGCTACTTCCAGGGACATTTAAGATCCATAACGTGTTCCACAAGTCCTTATTGAAGAGGTTTGTCGAGCCAGTGGTTCCTATGGCTGCGCCTCCTGACCCTGTTTTGGTTGAGGGCAATCTGGAGTATGTGGTTGAGAAAATATTGGATTCTCGTTTTTCTAGACAGAAACTCCAGTATTTGGTTGGAGAGGTTATGGTCAGGAGGACAATTCTTGGGTGTTTGCTTCGGACATCCATGCTAGGAGACTTATCCGTGCCTATCACCGAGCTCATCCTGATCGGCCTGGTTGCACAAGTGAGGGTTCGGTGACCCCTCCTCAAGGGGGGGGTACTGTTATGAATGTGCTAGAGATGGTTTGTGAGCAGAGGCTTCCTCTGGTGGTTACAGACAGTACTGAACCTTTAGCGAGGAGTGGCAATCTGGATTCACTGGCTGGTCTGGTGTGGGGGAGGTTCCCTCCCATGATGGTTGCCGGTGATCAATTGTTCTTGTCTCAATTGTGGTTCCTGGTTCATTTGGAAGTTTGCTGGAGTCTTGCCTGCATCTCCTGCTTTCAGATAAGATATTTTTTGCTTTTCTTTTTGTGCTTGCTTTTTGCATTGTTTTCTGTACTTTTGTGGAGGTCAGCCAGGTCCCCTCCTGGGGCCTGAGCTCCTCACAGTTTATCTGCAGCCACTGTTATTTGCTCATTTGCTTTTTCCTGTTTTTTCAGCGACTGCGGCTTGGTTTTTTTCACACTGAGATCTGATTTAGTGGGTGGCGAGATCGTGTGATCTCAGTATTTTTGTAATCAGAATTGTTGGATTTTTGTAGGGTTTTCTGGGTTGCAGAAAGTAATCTCTCCTGTCCTATCCTATTTAGTCAGCTTGTGGCCCCAGCGTTTGCTCAGTCTAGTTTCTGCCTATGTTTATATTTTCATCTTGTCTAACCGCCATTATATGTTTGGGGGCTTCTTATTTTCTTTGGGGATCTGCTCCGGGGCAGACAGCTTTCATCTTTCTGCCTTTAGGTGTAGTTATCTCTCAGGCTTTGACGAGGCGTCTAGGATCAACGTAGGAACGCTCCACGGCTACCTCTAGTTGTGTCGTTAGTTTAGGAATCTGCAACCCATCAGTTACCAACATCTCAGGTGTTTGGCTGCCCTGCTGTTGTTCCTGTCCTCCTTAGCTACCGAAACATAACACACTGCTTGTCAGTGTCCTTCATCTTTGTCTCTGATTGGGAGCAGCAGGCAGACCTGTAATTGGAACCTGGAGAAGAAACATAAGTCTTTGACGATGTTCTGCGTGGATTTTCAGCTGATGACAGTGTGGCATATGACATTGCAAAGTCAAAGCTGGGATCGTTTCTAATTCTCGCTTGTTGGTGTATAAAGTCTACAAAAACAGAGAAGGGATGGAATGGAACACTGTGCTTGTATTTGTACGTGGAACTATGTGTGAGCCACCTCTCCTGTAGATTGTAGGGCAATTTTTGGACTATGGGGTAACACCTCTGGCTGTTTCAAGGAATGCAAGTCCCTGTAGATCATCTTCGCATTTGGCAACTTGGACTTCCTTTAGCAGGTCACTTAGTTCTCTAAGTTTCTGGAGACCTTTGTTAAATATTTTAGGAAAGTCATCAATTCTTTTGAACAAGGCTTTTTCTATTATCCTTGCTGAGCCGTAACACTCATACAGCCTCTTCCAGATCTCTTTGAGGCCAGTGTCAGGGCGGTTTATATTAATGTCTCCAGCGTCGGACTGGAGTACCTTGGGCCCACCAGAGAAAAATCATTCTTGGGCCCACCATCATACCTCCCAACTTTTGAAGAAGGGAAAGAGGGACAAAGTCTGCGGCGCGAACACACCCATTTCACAACTAGTCACACCCATGTCCACGCCCCAACTGCACCCATTTAGCACTGCTATACTGACTGGTACTGAGGGCACAGTGGCTGGAACTTTGGGCACACTGACTGGTACTGAGGAAAAGAAAGAACAGAGAGAAAAAAGAAAACAGTGGGAGAAAGAAAGAAACGAGAGCGAGAGAAAGAAAGGGATGAGAGAGAAAAAGAAAGGAGAGAGAAAGAAAGAACAGAGAAAGAAGGAAAGAACAGACAGCGAAAGAAAGAACAGAGAGAAAGAAAAAGAACAAAGAGAACAGAGAGAAAAATGGGAAAGAAAGAACAGAGAGAAAGAAAGAACAGAGAGACAAAAAGAGGGGAAAGAAAGAACAGAGAGAAAGAAAGAGAAAAAGAAAAAACAGAAAGAAAGAACAGAGAGAAGTAAGAGGGGAAAAAGTAGAGAGAAAGAAACAGAGAAGAAAGAAAACAGAGTGAAAGAAAGGAGAGAGAAAGAAAGAACAGGGAGAAAAGAAAGAACATTGAGGGAGAGAGAAAACAGAAAGAAAGAGGGGAAAGAAAGAGAACAGAATGAATGAACAGAGAAAGAAAGATTAGAGAGGGAAAGAAAGAACGGAGAGAGAAAAATTAGAGAGAAAGAAAGAACAGAAAGAAAAACAGAAAGAGAGAGGGAAGGAAAGAACAGAGAGAAAGAAACAGAGAAAGATTCTATAAAGATACTATAGCAGCCTGGCTCCCATTGTAGTGCCCACCTGACCCAGCTCCCGGTGCAGGACATATCATGATCCGCTCACATCACCGGCATACCTGATTCCAAGACGATCCCTCTGTCCGCGTTGTCGAAAGGACACAGTGATGTATCTGAAGCATTTCCTGAAGTGCCTCCATGGTTCCGTCACAATCTCCTCCTGAAATTACCTCATTTCCGGTGGAACGTCATGTGCGAGTTTTAAATTGCTCCTTGGGGCTCCGCCTTGTACTCCTGTGTCCACGGGAAAAGTAAGATCCCGGCCGGGACAGCGGGGCAGACTCTCAAAATCGGGACTGTCCCACTGGATCCGGGGCGGTTGGAAGGTATGAATGTCCCAACCATACATCTTGTACACACACGGCTCTGCACACTTCATACACACACGGTTCCGCTCCGTACACCTCACACACAGACATGGCTCTGCTCCGCTCCGTACACACACGGCTCAGCTCCGTACACTTCGCACACACAGTGCTCCGCTCCGTACACCTCACACACACACAACTCCGCTCTCTACACCTCGTACACACACGGCTCCGCTCCGTACACTACGTACACGTGGCTCTGCTCAGTAAACCCCATACACACACGGCTTCGCCCCGTACACCTCATACACATGCGGCTCCGCTCTGTACACCTCGCACACACAGCTCTGCTCCATACACCTCGTACACACACAACTCTGCTACATCCACCCTGTAAACCCCTCCTGACCTCACACAAACTTCCCCTCATCCAACACCATGACAACCAGCACAGCAGAGTCCTGCATACACTAAGGCCCCTGATCATGTGACTCCTTCCCCTCCTATGACCTCATCACAGGTCCTGTGTGCACAGAACAGCTTAGCGACCTCATTGCTGGAATTTATAGGATGATGTGGAAATGGCTGGCACAGTGCTCTCAGCTGGATGAGGGAGTTTGCGCCTAGAGTTGTGCCCAGGCAAGATATGTAAAGTGTGCAGTGCACCACTCAGTGCACACTATTGACATGCAGGGCAGGGACTAATGAATGAGGCAGGGGCTGGGGGCAGGGCCCACCGGAGGATCCTCCGATGTCCCGGTGCCTCAGTCCGACCCTGAATGTCTCTGATCCTTACTGCGTGTTTGACTGACTCTTCTCCCAGGTATTTGACTAAGAGGTCTGTCTATTCCCTGTGTTGTAGCCCCAAGTTGTAATGTAAGTAGTACAGTTCATATAGTGTCTTGTGCTTGGGTGCGATGAAAACACAGGAGTCACAGGTTTGATATAGAAGGTCTTGTATTACTTCATACAAGTGGCAATAATAGTCACACAGTTTGCAGATACAAAAGCAGGAGACACAGCAGGCCAGAGTAACTTAAGCTCAGCAATCACTCTCCACAACAGGTTCAGGATCTCTTCTCTGTTACCGTAAGTCCATGCAAACGTGGATTTATCAAAATAGCAAGGTTCCAAAGTCCACGAGTGTTCCAAGGTTCCACAATAGGAAATAACTGGAGTACAAATCCAAGGCTTCCAGGAGTCAGGTCACAGGTTCACTGCAGGCTTGATTCTGAAGCACTGATTGCTCAGCTGTGGCTGCTTAAGAAGCAAGAGGAGAGAATCAGGGCGGGAACATGCAAGCTGGAAACTCCATATTGACTGAGGGCAAGATAGCTGCAGCAAGACAGAAAGTAAAATGGCTGACGAACAAACTGAGTTTCAGGCACATGTACACAGAACCTTACATTACTCCCCCCTTAGGGACAACCTCCGGATGACCTCAGATCAGGCTTGTGTGGGTACCTCTGATGAAACTGACGGAGCAAGCGAGGAGCATTAACGTTATTGACTGGTTCCCATGAGTTGTCCTCCACTGGGTAGCCCTGCCATTTAATCAGATATTGTAACTGATTTCTATACAACCTGGAATCTAAAATCCTTTCCACCACAAATTCTTCCTGACCATCGACTAGCACTGGGTCAGGGCAAGGAGAAGAACGTCCAGGAAACATATTGGGTGTCGCAGCCTTTAGTAGGGATACATGAAAGACAGGGTGGATTCTCATAGTTCTGGCAGTTGAAGACGACAAGCAACGGCACTTATAATTTTACTGATTTTATAGGGTCCAATGTACTTATGTCCCAACTTAGACGATGGAATCCTTAACTTAAGATTTCTGGTTGACAGCCAGACCAAGTCTCCTACCTTGAAAGCTGGTGCAGGTTTACGAAATTTATCTGCTGCTTTCTTGTACCTTTCCTGAGCCGATTCCAGATTCTCCTTTAGAAGATCCATATTCTTCTGTAAAGACGTGATTCTTTCAGCCACTGCTGGTAAAGGCGTTTCTATGGGAAACCCTGGTATAATGTTAGGATGATAACCTAGATTAGAGTAAAAAGGAGACTGCTTAGTGGAGGCACTCTGAGAGTTGTTATAAGAGAACTCAGCTAATGGAAGTAGATCCACCCAATCATCCTGTAGGTGGCAGATAAAGCAGCGGAGATACTGCTCCAGGGTTTGATTGGTTCGTTCGGTCTGTCCATTAGTCTGGGGATGAAAAGCAGAAGAAAGGTTTACTTTAATGTCCAATGCTGCACAGAAATTTTGCCAAAACCTAGAAGTGAATTGCACCCCTCGATCCGAAATAACCTCATCCGGTACTCCATGTAAGCGAAACACATCTTTAATCATCAAATCTGATGTCTGTTTTGCAGTGGGTAAGCCGACACAAGGGATAAAATGAGCTGCCTTTGTTAGACGGTCAACCACCACTAGAATGGTGTTCTTCCCTTGAGAGGTTGGTAACTCCACAATGAAGTCCATAGAAATGGATCCCCACGGGCGGGACATGGTGGGAAGAGGCTGTAACAGACCAGTTGGTGAGGAGCGAGGTGTTTTGCATCTTGCACAGACTTCACATGAAGTGACATAGTTTAAAACATCCTTCCTGCAAGTGGGCCACCAAAAGAAACGAGAAAGAAATTCCTGTGTCTTTAGAATTCCTCTATGCCCAGCTATCTTGGAATCGTGAATAAGTTGCAATACTCTCAATCTGACTGTTTCAGGAATATACAGGCGTTGTCCCTGAATCCACACACCATTCTTAAAGACAAGACTTACGTCCCTTGGGGGTTGTGCCAAAAAGGAATCCACATGGTATGCTTCCTTGATGTCCTTAAGTAGGTCTTGATTATGAATCACTCCTAGGAATCTAGAGTCAGGAAGAATAGTCTTAGGAGGAGTAATTGGACGTGTCTCTGCTGAGTAAATCCTAGAGAGTGCATCAGCCTTTCCATTGCGCGATCCTGGTCTATAAGAAATGATAAAATTAAATTGGTTTAAGAAAAGATTCCAGCGAGCCTGGCGAGGAGTCAGGCACTTAGCCGACCTGATAAATTCAAGGTTACGATGGTCTGTCAGGACGACTATTTGCTGTGCAGCTCCCTGAAGAAGGTGTCTCCATTCTTTGAAGGCGGCAATAATGGCCAACAACTCTCTATTGCCCACATCGTAGTTCCTCTCAGCCGAAGACAACTGCTGGGAAAAGAAGGCACAGGGATGCAAGACTTTCTTCTCACCTGTTCTCTGAGAGAGTATAGCTCCAACGGCACAGTCTGAAGCATCCACCTCTATTATGAAGGCAAGCTCGGGGTTGGGATGTACTAGGATAGGTGCAGTGGTAAATTTATCTTTTAGACGGGAAAATGCTTCCTGGGCTTGGGGAGTCCAGGAGAACCTAGACTCTTTCCGGGTAAGTTGGGTGATAGGTGACACTACCTCAGAGAAATTCCTAATGAAACGTCTATAGAAGTTGGCAAACCCGATGAAGCGCTGTACCTCCTTCACATTTCTAGGACTTGGCCAATCCTTGATGGCTTGGGTTTTGCTTCCATCCATACTAATTCCTTGTGTAGACAGTACATACCCCAGAAATTGAATTTCGGTCCTATGGAATTCACACTTTTCAAGTTTGATGTAAAGATGATTTTGTCTTAGACGTTCCAAGACCATTCTCACATGTCCATGATGTTCCTCTGTGGAGTTAGAAAAAATTAGAATATCATCCAAATAAATCACCACGAATGTATCTAGGAGATCCCTGAAGATGTCATTCACCAAGTGTTGGAAAGTGGCTGGGGCGGTACTCAGACCAAAAGGCATAACTAGATATTCAAAGTGTCCATAGCGTGACCTGAATGCAGTCTTCCATTCATCCCCAGGTCTAATACGGACTAAGTTATAGGCCCCACGAAGATCTAGTTTAGAGAAAATTTTGGCATGTCGCACTCTCTCCAATAACTCAGGGATTAAAGGCAATGGATAACGGTTTCTAATAGTAACCTTATTGAGTTCCCTATAGTCTACGCAGGGTCTCAGAGATCCATCTTTCTTCTTTACAAAGAAGATGGGTGCACCTGCAGGAGATGAAGAGGGGCGTATGAAGCCCTTGGCTAGATTTTCGTCTATGTAATCCTTTAAAGACTTTAGCTCGGGCCCCGCCAGGGGGTAGATCTTACCAAAAGGTATCTCTGCTCCAGGCAATAATTCAATTGGACAATCATATGGACGGTGAGGAGGAAGCTGGTCAGCGTTCTTCTTGTCACATAAATCCACATAGTCCTGGTATACAGCTGGTAGTTCAGGGACTGACATGGTTCCTTTAGGAACAGAGCAAGCTGAAACTTTTGGACTCATCTGTTTCTCTAGAAAGTGTAATTCCTTGGTCTCCCAGTTAATGGTAGGATTCTGAGCCTGCAGCCATGGTAGCCCTAGAATAATGGGAAAGTGGGGAGAAGAGATAAGCATAAAGGACAGTTTCTCTTGATGATCTTTACCCATAAGAACCCTCAAAGGCTCTGTTTCCTGATCCACTGGTCCAGAGGTCAGCAGGGAGCCATCCACAGTTTCCATCTGTACTGGAGTAGCCTTCTTCACTGAACGTATCCCCTGTTTCAGAGCAAAGGAGACATCCATAAAATTTCCACTTGCCCCTGAGTCGATCATAGCAGAGCTAGACACCCAAGCTGAGTCAACCCAGAGTTTGATGGAAAGAAAGCAATGAGAATTGTTTTTCTTACAACTCAGCTGGGACACCGCTGAGGAAACTTGAAAAATGGCAGCGTTTACACAGTCAACGTCCTCAGAGGTAACGGAGTTTAAGTCCGAGAAATCAAGATCTGTTGCTGCAGATCTCTCTGGAGCCTGAGGCTCGGACCTGACAGATCCCCTCTCGCAACACTCACAGTGAATGAGTGCTGCAGTAGTCTTACGAGAACGGCTGGGGCAGTTTATAATGAAGTGCCCTGACTTACCACAATAGAAACATAGATTCTCCTTAAAACGATGTTCCTTGCGTGCATCACTAACCCGTCGTTGTAAAGAGTCTACCTGCATGGGTTCAGGTTCAGGTTCCCGTGTAATCCTACTCAAAGGTTCCTTAGCTGGAGAGGAAGGTAGGAAAAGGTTAGTGCGATTGCTTTCGAACCATCTCTCTTGCCTGCGTTCAGTCAGACGAGTATCAATACGGATGCAGTAGTTAATAAAGTCACCTAACGCAGTGGGAGGGTCGGCACGAGCAAGTTCATCCTTAATCAGTGGAGATAACCCCTTTCGAAAAATAGATTTTTTGGCGGAACTGTCCCAGGTGGTATCAAGGGCCCATCTCCTGAAATCCAAGGCATATTCAGCTACCGAGTGCTTACCTTGGCGCAAAGCTAACATGGCTGCTTCAGCTGTTGCACCTCGATTGGGGTCATCAAACACCTGCCCCATGGCTGAAATGAAAGCATCAAGATGATCCAAACATTCATCCTCAGTCTCAATCAGAGGGTTTGCCCACATCAAAGCCTTGTTGGTAAGCAACATAATTATAGTAAGCACCTTAGATCGTTCAGTGGGAAATTGTGAAGCATGTGCAGAAAAAAAAAGATTGCATTGATTAATAAATCCCCTGAATTTCTCACGTTCACCGCCAAAACGAAAAGGGGGCAACTTGGGAATCCCAGAACCCGAGGCTACGGCAGGAGCCTGGACTCGCTCCTCTAAAACCTCAATCCTGGCTCGCAAATCCTTGGCAGTCTGTCCAAACACTTGCAAATTGTGATTAGTGAGGTCCTGTAGGTTTGTAAAACGGGTCTTTATATTCTGCAAATCTGCAAGGATATTATCAGTCACTCCGCAAAGTTTCTTTATGCGGGCCTCCATTTTCCAGATCTTTTAAGACAGGAGTACTGGAAGAAGAGGAGAGGAAAAAAAAAAAACAATAGTGTTTACCTGTGGTAACACTGCAGAGAGAAAAAAAAATTAAGGGAACTGCTCACCTGGAATGGTTGTGAGAAGTCACAACCACTATCATCACAGAAAGTTCAACCGGACATCTGATATCCACAGTTACAGCAGACAAAAAAGAGAAAATAAAAAAAAAACAATAGTGTTTACCTGTGGTAACACTGCAGAGAGAAAAAAAAATTAAGGGAACTGCTCACCTGGAATGGTTGTGAGAAGTCACAACCACTGTCATCACAGAAAGTACAACCGGACATCCGATATCCACAGTTACAGCAGACACAGCCTTTCCAGACCCAGCAGACACTAACGTTTGGCTTCAGAATCTTGTAATGTAAGTAGTACAGTTCATATAGTGTCTTGTGCTTGGATGCGATGAAAACACAGGAGTCACAGGTTTGATATAGAAGGTCTTGTATTACTTCATACAAGTGGCAATAATAGTCACACAGTTTGCAGATACAAAAGCAGGAGACACAGCAGGCCAGAGTAACTTAAGCTCAGCAATCAATCTCCACAACAGGTTCAGGATCTCTTCTCTGTTACCGTAAGTCCATGCAAACGTGGATTTATCAAAATAGCAAGGTTCCAAAGTCCACGAGTGTTCCAAGGTTCCACAATAGGAAATAACTGGAGTACAAATCCAAGGCTTCCAGGAGTCAGGTCACAGGTTCACTGCAGGCTTGATTCTGAAGCACTGATTGCTCAGCTGTGGCTGCTTAAGAAGCAAGAGGAGAGAATCAGGGCGGGAACATGCAAGCTGGAAACTCCATATTGACTGAGGGCAAGATAGCTGCAGCAAGACAGAAAGTAAAATGGCTGACGAACAAACTGAGTTTCAGGAACATGTACACAGAACCTTACACAAGTCTCTAGTGACATTTTGGAAAGAAGCTTTCCAAGCTCTGTCACCTTCAGCTTGGTCAGTGAATTTCATGAGTCCCTTGGCAACCAGTTCACATCGTGTGAAGTACTTAGCAAATTTTGTTGTGAACCGCATGTCATTAGAGTATACTGTTGATGGGTCACCCTGATAGTGATGTGAGGTGCGTTTGTACCTGTTAGTATCCTCTGGGTGGCGCCAGCCGGTGTCGTGTTGCTTCGGCCTGACGTGCGATGTGTCAGCAAGGTGATTTATGTTGGTTACCTGTGAGGGGCAGGGTAGTCATTAGCAGAGTTATTTTGCTCCACGTTTTCGTGTTGGTATCTGTCCTGGAGCTGAGCCTCATGATGACTCTCGCTCGTTTCACTGGAGATGTCATGTTCTTGTTCCGATGCCGGTTCAGGGTTATAGTTTGGATCAGGAAGTTCATTAACGTAAAGGATGTACGTTGTGGTGAATCTTGCAATGGAAACAACAGACTTGACGTACTGTTTCGGCTATGCAGCTCGGGGTTTTGCGTGGCTTCTAGCGATTCTGCTTCTGTGAGTGTTGCGGCACCTTCCCTTTTTACTTCTAGGCTCTCTAAGGAGGCATTCACATGTGTCTTCTCTAACTGTGTCTTTCTCTCTTGGTCATCTAGGCGTGCCTTCTCTAATTTAAGTTGCATCTCTTGGTCAGCAAAGCTTGCTTGCATTTTGGCGGCCTCAGCATTTGCACGGGCAATGGCAACCGCGCTGCTGATGGATGTTTGAGGAGACGGAAGTAACAGATTGTGTCATGTGTGATTTGTGAGACATGGAGTCTTGGGGGAAATGCTTGGCTGTGCAGAGATTGCTGTATCTGTATTAAGTCTCTGAGTAGCCGGTGACTTGAATCCCACTAGCTAGATGGCTGCAGTTTCACTACTTCCTACTAGCTGGATGGCTGTCCTCCCACTACCTGGATGGCCGCTGTTTCACTGTTCTGTCCTCACTGAATGAAGCAAACTATTGCAGATATACAAACAGCTAAACCGCTATACCAGGTACAATAAAAGGAGACTGTAATTGGGTCTGTGCTTTTATTGAACTTAATATATTGATGCAGTGAAACTATAATACAAACACAATATGCATACAATCAGTACAGGGGTATAGTAAAAATACATAGTATACATAGTACATTGTGAATGAACATTTGCACACTAATAGCTGACCAGGAGCAGGACTGATTAAACCAGGCTAATATGGGACAGGAATTAGCTACAGAAAGCATGAGTACATACCGGTGATGCTATCACAAGGGGAGAGAAAAAGATGAGATGCTTCCTGGATGCAGGCTGAAGGAAAATGAAGGAAAGTGAGGGAAAGCTACCACAATGCTTTGCAAGGCTACCATAATGCATTGCGAAGCTACCATAATGCATCACAAAAGGAGGGAAAAGATTCATTGAAAGTGAAAGAAAAACAATATAAGGGCTCATACTCACTTGCTGGAAAAAAAACGGTCAGTTTTCAGGATAGTCCGATTATGTGCAATTGTCATGCGATTTGCATGCGATTTTTTTATAGCACCATCTATTGCATTAGCGATTATCATGCCAAAATCGCATCAAATTGCAGCATACTGCGATTTTTTTCTCACACCGATTTCGGCTGAGAAAAAAAATCACAAATGAGATGTCACCTATTGAATAACATTGGTCCGATTTGAATCCGATCTTTTATCGGCTGAAAATCATCCGTTTTCGGCTCAAGTGAGTATGAGCCCTTAGACTGCAAATATGACACTGGTCACCAGAGGGAACCAAAACACTGCAGATTGTTAAAATTCCAATATACACAAATGAAAGTACAATTATGCAAAACAAACAACATCAGAAACAATTAGGCTAAGTGCACACGTTGAGGATTCTCAGCGTTTTTGCAACCGCATTGCGGAAAAAAAAGCAACATGCTCATTCTTTTTGCGGAATCGCGGCGATTCTGGAAAAAAAAGCAACATGCTCATTCTTTTTGCGGAATCGCGGTGATTCAGCTGCCATAGGAATGCATTGAACCGCTTACTTTCCTCATGTGGCTATGCCCACCATGCGCAAAGTAAGCGGTTCATGTGCGGATGGTACCCAGGGTCTGGAGGAGAGGAGACTCTCCTCCAGACCCTGGGTACCATATCCCTGTGAAAACAATAATTAAAATAAAAAATCGTGATATTCTCACCTTCCGGCGGCCCCCGCAGCCTTCCCGCCTCTCAGCGACGCTCCCGGCCAATCCCGTTCCCAGTAATGCATTGTGAGAATCACCCCAGATGACGTAGCGGTCTCTCGTGATGCTACGTCATCTGGGTCATTGTCGCAAAGGACGCCTGGGAACGGGATCGGCCGGGAGCGTCGCTGAGGCCCAGGAAGGCTGCGGGGGCCGCCGGAAGGTGAGAATAGCACGATTTATTATTTATTTTTTTCATTAGATCTTTTTACTATTGATGCGGCATAGGCAGCATCAATAGTAAAAAGTTGGTCACACTTGTCAAACACGTTGTTTGACTCGTGTGACCAACCTATCAGTTTTCCAAGTGATGCTACAGATCGCTTGGAAAACGCTAGCATTCTGCAAGCTAAGATTAAGCTTGCAAAATGCTAGTTTTTGTCGGGAATACGCATACCAATAAAAATGCGTATTTCCCGTGGCAGGAAGGTGTGGGATTGCAGCGGAAATTACCGCGGCAATTCCGCAACGTGTGCACTTAGCCTTAGATGTTGGAGACAGAACAGCCACAGTGTTGTTCACTATATTTTCTAAATTATCTAAATAAGGGAACTGGAGGTAAACTGATCAAATTTGCAGATGATGCAAAGCTAGGAGGAATAGTTAACACTAGAGAAGACAGAGAAATGATTCAGAAGGATCTAGATAAGCTTGAACAATGGGCAGGGAGAAATGCAAGATCATACATCGGTGCAAGAGAAATGAAAATTGCATCTACAGAGTGGTAGGAATAGAACTAAGCAACAGCACTTGTGAAAAAGACTAATAGATCACAGACTGCACATGAGTCAACAGTGGTTATTCAGCAGCAAAAAAGGCAAACACAGTTATAGGATGTATTAAGAGAAGCATAGAGTCTAGATCACGTGAAGTAATTTTCCCCCTCTACTCCTCCTTGGTCAGGCCTCACCTGGAGTACTGTGTCCAGTTCTGGGCACCGCATTTATAAAAAAGACATTTAAAAACTGGAGCAAGTTCAGAGAGCTACCAGGATGTTGAGCAGACTGCAAAGTATGTCCTACGAGGAACTTTTGAAGCTTCTGGGAATGTTTAGCTTACCAAAAAAGAAAGCTAAGAAGAAACTTAATAGCTGTTTACAAATATCTGAAGGGATTTCAGTGTAGAGGGATCATCCTTTTTCTCATTTGCCCATAGAAACACAAGAAGCAATGGATTGAAATTGAGATGATACAGATTAGATATTAGGAAAAACTTTTTGACAGTGAGGGTGACCAGTGAGTGGATCAGGCTGCCACGGGTGGTAGTGAGTTCTCCTTCAATGGAAGTCCTCAAACAGAGGCTGGACAGACATCTGTCTGAGATGGTTTAGTGAATCCAGCATTGAGCAGGGGGTTGAACACGATGACAATTGAGGTCCCTCCCAACGCTAACATTCTATGATTCTCTGGTTCACAGGAAATTTTGCAATGTTGAAGGAAAAATGAACATTTTACTTGAAAAAAAAAATAATTTTTACTCTAGAGCCAAATTTCTTTATTTTCTCACAGGAAACAGGAGACAATGGACCCCAAAATTTGTTGTGCAATATCTCCTGAGCACGCCAATACCTCAAATGAGGTGGAAAAGTACTGTTTGGACTCGAAATGTAATGAGCGCCATTTGATTTTGGAAATCAAAATTGCTTGGAATCATTAGCAGATGCCGTGTTGCACTTGGAGAGCCCTTGATATGCATAAGCAGTGAAAACCCTCCACAATTAGTGCCATTTTGGTAACTAGACACCTCAAGAAATGTATCTAGATGTGTGGTGAGCATTTGCAACCCCCCCAGGTGGTTCACAGAATTTTACATTGATCTGTGATAATTAAAAAAAAAAAATCCCACAAAACTGTTTTTTTAGGCCATATATTTTTCATTTCCACAAGGCAAGCAGGAGAAAATACATCCCAAATTTGAAGTGCAATTACTCCTGAGTACACCCTGCCCCATATATGATTGACAACTGCTTTTGATGCACAGTGCAAAGCTCGGAAGGGATGAATTGCCATTTTGGAGTTCAGGTTTTACTGGAATGGTTTGAGGGTGCTACATCACATTATCAGAGCCCCTGAGGTTCCAGAACACCAGAAAGCTCCCATATATGACCTCATTTTGCAAACTACAAACTTACCGTAGTTTGTCTGAATCACGCGTCAGGGTGTGTGCCGCTCGTATACAGCAAGGCAGCCTGCCAGGTAACATTACTTAATTTTACTCTATGGGCTCATCAGTGTTATTTTTCCTTTAGGGCTAAAGCTACATATAACATATTTCTCCCTTACCTAGAATTATAACTGCTTCACATGTGCACTTCTGGTTAGCATACACACATACATTTTTGTGCTACTTACATTATACTCAGATTCTAAGCACTCTACATTTTATTAATTGCTCTCTGAAAACCTTGTTTTGTGCCCTCCATTTGTACACTTACTGGATGTTTCCATAGTATATTACCTTTATATATACCTCTTACCTGCTTGGCCTGGATTCCGGTACCCCCTTTTTTCTTATTTTTACTCTTACTTATCTAATTCCCTGTTTTTACCTTATTTATTGTATAACTTTTATAGAATCAATCCTATTTCATGCGGTTTATATTTTGGGACACCTCTTTGTTTTCTGTGCCACCACCTCACCATGTATTTATAGTAAAGGTGTTTTAATACTTAATATTCTGTTTCACCTACCCTTTATTATTTTTTTATACTTTTCCCTCTGACCTTCATTTGGTCTTTTCTCTGTCGGGTTCTAATAGCAGTGAGAGCAGGAGCGGAGTTTTCTTCATCAGCTGGCTCCTGCTCTGTAAATAAATAAAAAAACGTTTAGGGATCCCCTGTATTTTTGATAAGCAACCAGGCAAAACTGACAGCTGGGGGCTGCACCCCTCAGCTTGTCAGCATTAGCAAGGCTGGCTATCAAGAATAGAGGGATCCCAATTAATTTTTAAGTAAAACAGGGATAGTTAAATAAGGGTGGTCATGTGATAGTCCAGTCTAAAAAAAAATATTACCATTTGAGAATCTTCAGTGGATGGCAACAAACTGTAAACCCTCTAGACCATTCAGGTCTCACCATCAGGCACAGAACAACACAAAATCAGAAGCTCCTAAACGATTGATTAACTTTCTAAATGCAGTTTTGAATTCCGTGAACAGTGCCGTTTTTACTGTCGGTTCTTGTTTGTGGGTTTTCTAACACATGGGACCCTCAAAGTCACTTTAAAAGTGAAGTAGTCCCTTAAAAAAAATAAGATTTGTAAATGTAGGAAAGGTGAAAATTACTGCAAATTTTTTTAACCCTTGTAACAATTTTTTTTTAATGATGCTGATATAAAGTAGACATGTGGTAAATATTATTTATGAATTATTTTGTGTGGTATGACTATTTTTTTTAGAGCATAAAAATTCTGAGTTAAAAAAATGATAATTTTTCTAAATTTGTCACATTTTTGATATTTTCATAAAAAAAACCCAGGAAACCGTATCAACCTAAATTTACTACTATCATGAAGTATGTGTCACGAAAAAAACAATCTCATTATCACTGGGATTTATTGAAGCATTCTAGTGTCATTACCACATAAAGTAAAACTGAGCAAAACTGAAAAAAGTTGGCCTTGTTGGGAAGTTAAGAACAGGCTTCGGCGGTAAGGGGTTAAAGGGAACCTGTCAGCAGGGTTGTGCATAGTAACCTACAGACAGTGTGAGGTCAGCGCTGTTATGCTGAATAAAATGATACCTTGGTTGATGACATCCGTCTTGTAGTCGTTGCCTAAGGCGGGGTTCATGTATGTGGTGCTCCGATTAGATATTCATAATGCAGACTGCTGACAGGTCACTGCTCCCTCACTGACCTGCCCCCTACTTTGCACAATGAATATATGTACATAGTGAAGGAAAAAAAAAAACGCTTCAGCAGGCAGGTGCTTGCCGTGGCACCTGCGCTGCATCATAATAGCACATGTACCTTGCACTTAATCCCATTTGCTGATTTAATTGAGCGAGGACAAAAAATAAAAAAAAGGCAATTTGAAAATTATGCCTGCACAGTAGCAGCTATCGGTGTGTATAGATTTGGTAGCTGCTATTGCGCAAGTGCCGACGGCGCCATCTTGCTTCAGAAGAAAAAAAAAATCCTCCTCCAAGATGGCGCTGCCTGCACAATAGCAGCTATCGTCGATCCCCAAGAGTTGCTACTGCGCGGGCTGCACCATCTTGGAGGAGGAAATCCTTATTTTCTTCTCCAGCAAGATGGCACTGCCGGTGCTCAATAGCAGCTATCGAATCTATACACACCGATAGCTGCTACTGCGCGGGCACGGTAGGCGCCTTTTTCAAATTGCCTTTTTGTCCTCAATTAAATCAGCAAAAGGAATTAAGTGCTAGGTACACATGCGATTATGCTGCAGCGCAGGTACCACGGCCGACACCTACTTGTAGAAGCATTTTTTTCCTTCACTATGTACATATATTCATTATGCAAACTAGGGGGTATGTTAGTGAAGGATCGGTGACCTGTCAGCAGTCTGCATTATGAATATCTAATCAGAGCACCACATACCCCAGCCCCGCCTTAACGCGAGATAATCTCATTAACACAGTGCTGCAAATTAAGATTACACAACAACTACAAGCTAGTTTTCATCAACAAAGGTATCCTTTTAATCAGTATAACAGCTCCAACCTGACACTGTGTAGGTTACTATGCATAATCCTGCTGACAAGTTCCATTCAAAGCGTTATTTCCAATATTAAAATCTTTAAAAGACATTACTTAGTACAACACTTAGCAATCTCTGGTAGTCCCATGGAGAATGAATGGAGCATTGACATACATGTGAGGCCACTGGTCCATTACAACTTGCCATTTCAGAGCCTTGTTCTGAGGATTAATTGAGGTCACAACAGCCAAACTCTCTCCGGTCTGCAAGTTATCACGTGTTCTCTTAATAGGCGATAACTTTTAATGCTGGAAATAACCTTTAAAGTACACTATTTCTTGCTAGAAAACTGATAATCAAACCATGTATAAATTCCTAGTTGGTTGACTTTTATTCATTATACGCTTATGGATTTGTGCAAACAACTAAAGACTGTAAAGTAAAGGTTTTTGATTTGTTATTGTATTTTTTTTTTTAGTTTACTCACAGTTGGATTTTTGGATGCAGTGTAAAAGATTTGACCAAGTGGTATGTATTAATTATGTTCCTGTACAAACTTTTTTTTTTTAAACAGAAATAAAGCATAGTGTGTTGAGTTTTTAGTACTTAGGTGTCCACAATTAAAGTGAATCTGTCACCCATTTTTTGTGATATCATTCAATTTTGTGTCACATAAGCATTCTAGCAGTACTTTTGATACCCCCTTACCCCCCACCTTTGATGCATAAATACCGTTTTTACCCTTCGCCACGACAGCACCCACTTGGAGATAGGGATCCGCCCATAGGAACAGGAAATCTACAGAGATAAAAAAGGGCGGTCCGCCTCTCCTCCTCAGTTGGTTTCCTGTTCCCATTGGAGCCGCAGGAATATTCCTACAAAGAAAATACCTGGTCTAGGAAAGCAGTGTCGGGGGAGTGCTGTAATCCGGCTCCCCCTCGTCTGAGATGCAGCACTCTTGGAACCTCGGGTCCGGGAAGGGCCGCCCGCAGTTCCAAAACGATACCGTGCGTGGGGGTCCGGTTATAGCCGCCCCAGCCCGCGTGGGAGCATGGGACCAGATGGAGAGGAAAAGCCTCTGTGTCCTTCAGAAGAGCCGACTGCAGCGCAGGTCAGAAAGCGGCATGGACGCCGACGGGAAGTGGTAAGAGGGAACTTCCGGGTCACCGGAGGTTCCCCAGCTACAACACGCGCGCAATCCCGACAGAGGGACTGCGCTTGACCGAGGACACGCTCCGTGCCCGCCCCTACCCTTCCCCCTCAAAAAAATAAATAAATAATAAATGATGATATAGTGGCATGGTAAGTGCTGGCTTTAGCAGCACATGTAATGAACAGCCGCGCAACGCAAATATCATGGATATTTATATATGTATATATATATATATACATGGAAGCCACATTTAAACCAGGGGGGGAGGAGCTGGGGGAGTGAGGTACTGGAAGGCAACAGGTGCTGGGGCTAATAAAAAGCCCTGCAAGAGGAAGGATGGCGTGCAACCATGTCGTCTCCAGGACAAGGCATGCATCCCCCGGCTGAGGATACTGCAGCTCCGTCCAGAGACCACTCTAGTAGAGGTTCCTCGGACGCAAGCCACAGAACTCAGGCCACGAAACCTGTTTCACCGCATTCGCAATCGGTACCAGCATCTTCACTGGGTGAGTTATAATTATCTGCCTATAAAGCTGATGATGTTTCTCTCTCTCTCTTATCCATATGGTAATTCATATCAGGCTAAGAAAAAAGGGATAACAAAAAACAAAGAATGTGGCCTCTGTAGTTGCCCCCTAGCTCAGGCTTATACAAAAAAATTATGCGAAAAATGCATAAAAGATACGGTGCAGCAGGCATCCGTCTCAACTTCAGACATTAGAGCCATAATAAGAGAGGAACTACAGTCGCTAAATCAGTCCGCTGAGGTACCCACACACGGGAAAACGAGGAAAGAAAAAATTTCCAGTTCAGAGTCAGACTTAGAGAAAGGGGTACTATCAGATGCTGCTCAGTCATCCGCGTCCTCATCTTCCTCAGACATAGAGGGACGTTCATGTTTTCCCTTAGAAAATATGGACAGTCTGGTAAAATCTGTGAGAAATACAATGGGCTGTTCAGATCAAAAGGGACCTCAAACCACTCAGGAAATCATGTTTGCAGGACTAACGGACAGGAAAAGAAGATCATTTCCCGTAATTCCGACTATTAAAGCCTTAATTAAAAAGGAGTGGGAAAAACAGGACCAGAGAGGTTATCTTCCCTCCGCCTCAAAGAGAAGGTACCCCTTCAGCGATGAGGAATTATCAAATTGGTCCAAGGTCCCAAAAGTTGACGCAGCAGTGGCTTCCTCCTCAAAACAATCCTCTTTACCAGTGGAGGAGGCAGGGTTATTAAAAGATCCCCTTGACCGAAAAGCCAAAGCCTCACTTAAAAGAGCGTGGGAAGCAGCTACCGGCACGTTTAAACCAGAAATAGCCAGTACTTGTACGGCCCGTTCTATGCAGGCTTGGATTGATCAGCTCGACCAGCAGATAGAACAGAAAGTTTCTAGGGACAAAGTGCGAGCTGCTATTCCCTTAATCCGAGGAGCGACCGCCTTCATAGCCGACGCTTCAGCTGATTCACTGCGTCTGGCGGCCAGAACAACGGGACTGCTAAATAATGCCAGACGTAATCTATGGCTTAAAAGCTGGAGAGGAGACACACAGTCCAAGGCAAAACTCTGTACTATTCCGTGCGATGGTGAGTATTTGTTTGGAAAGACTTTGGACCTCATCCTCAAAAAGGCCTTAGAGAGGAAAAAGGCCTTCCCTAATACCCCTCTTCCATCTTATAGGAGGGCGTTTAAGAGACGATCATTTGGTAGAGGAAGAACAACTGAAAACCAACACCGCTGGTCAGCAAAAGACGGAAAAAATAAAGGTGCTATGTTTAGAGGATCTACCTTCCGTAAAGACAAATAAGACGCACAAACCAGTCCCTCCAGTAGGGGGAAGAATGAAATCCTTCTTCCAGGAATGGGGAAAAATTTCTTCCAATCTATGGGTCCTGGATATAATTAAAGATGGATTAAAAATAAAATTCAATCCTGTTCCCCAAAATTAATTTATTGTAACATTTTTAGCCTGCCCGGGGCAACAACAAGCCCTTGAGAATGAGATTCGGAGTCTGATAATTTAAAACGTACTGATCAGTGTACCTGAAGAGCAGGAAGGAAGGGATTTTATTCCCCTCTCTTCCTGATTTCTAAACCAGACTGCTCATTTAGAACTATTCTCAACCTAAAAAAATTGAATACGTTTATCCAAAATGAAAAATTTAAAATGGAATCCATAAAATCAGCAATAAAATTACTTTTTCCCAATTGTATGATGGCAGGTCTAGATTTAAAAGATGCTTATTATCATCTTCCAATCCATTCCAGATACAAAAAATATCTCAGAGTGGCAGTTTCCTTAGATGGCATCATACATCATTTCCAGTTTGCAGCGATGCCATTTGGACTCTCGTTCGCACCAAGAGTATTTACAAAGGTGATGCTGCAAGTAATGGCCTTCCTGCAACAAAAAGATACCCTAATAATTCCTTATCTGGATGACTTTTTGATAATAGGGAATTCAGTAGCACAATGTACCACACGGGTTAATGACACAATCTTATCCCTACAGACTCTAGGCTGGCTCATAAACAGCAAGAAGTCCAGATTCGAGCCGCAATCCGTCCAGTCCTTTTTAGGTCTCCAATTAGATTCAACAGTGCAGAAATGTCTACTGCCGCAGGTAAAAATATCAGTGATTAAAACGAAAGTCGGTGCAGCAATAAAGAAACCACACATGACCCTAAGGGAGGCAATGTCCCTGTTAGGATCCCTCACTTCGTGTATTCCGGCAGTTAAGTGGGCTCAATTTCACACCCGAGACCTACAGCACCAAATACTATCAGAAGAAGCCTATACTAGAGGTCATTTAACAGATAAGATCTCCTTATCCCAGGTAGTCATTGATTCATTAGAGTGGTGGTTACATGATACTAAATTATCGGAAGGAGTAGACTCGGTAATAACACCTTCTTGTATCATTACTACTGATGCTAGCCCTACAGGATGGGGAGCTCACATGGGGGAAGCCTTTGCCCAGGGCCGGTGGGGAAGAGGACAGATACACGATTCTTCAAATTTAAAAGAATTAAAAGCGGTGAGTCATGCCCTATATCATTTTCTCTCGCAGCTTCAAGGAGAACACGTAAGATTCCTCTCGGACAATACTACAGTAGTGGCATACGTCAACAGACAAGGCGGAACAGACAAATTAATGTCTTCCACAAGAGAAATTTTTTCCTTAGCCGAGGAAAAATTTGTCTCCCTATCAGCTCTCCACATCAGAGGGGTAGACAATACAGAAGCGGACTTCCTGAGTCGCCACACTCTACGACAAGGAGAGTGGTGCCTAAACAAGGAAATATTCAGAGACATTGTGTCACTATGAGGACTTCCCCAGATAGACCTCTTGGCCACCAGACAGAACAGGCAACTGCTAAGATTCGCCTCCCTGAATATGGTGGATCAGCCAGAAATCCTAGATGCCCTCCAAAGCCCGTGGCAGTTCAGGCTAGCGTATGCCTTTCCCCCGAACATATTGTTACCGCAAGTCATCAGGAAAATCAGGACAGACAAGGCGCGGGTAATATTGATAGCTCCATTCTGGCCCAAGAGACCTTGGTTCTCATGCCTTCAGATGATGTCCTTGACAGATCCCTGGATACTTCCCTTAACCCCCAAGCTTCTCTCTCAAGGTCCTTTCTTCCACCCTCAAGTGGACAGTCTCCACTTGACGGCGTGGAACTTGAGGGGAAATACTAATGACAAGGGGGTTCTCTGAGGGATTAATCAACACCCTCTTGCAAAGTAGAAAGCCAACTACTACGAAAATCTACACCAAGATATGGAGGAAGTTCTTAGAGTTCCATACAAATCCCAACTCTAGGGAGATTCCAATAAAATCTATCTTAGAATTTCTACAGAAAGGGAAAGATCTAGGATTGTCGGTAAACACGCTTAGAGTCCAAATATCTGCACTGGGAGCTCTTTATAGTTATAATCTAGCAGGTAATTGATGGATATCCAGATTCATCCAAACCTGTGAACGAATTACACCAGTTCATATATCTAGAGTTCCTCCTTGGGATCTAAACCTGGTTCTGGACGCCCTGACAGGTCCGCCCTTTGAACCTTTAGATTCCATAACCCTTAAAACATATCTCTAAAAATTGTACTTTTGGTGGCATTAACCTCAGCTAGAAGGGTCAGTGACATGCAGACATTATCCATAGATCCTCCATTCCTACTGTCCTTTCAGGATCAGTTAATTTTAAAACCTGACCCCTCATATCTGCCAAAAGTGGCCGGGAGATTCCACAGATTGCAAGAAATCCATCTGCCCTCATTTTTTAGTAACCCTTCCTCTCCGTTAGAAGAAAAATTTCACATGTTAGATGTGAAAAGAGTAGTATTAAAATATATTGAAAGATCTGCTAGCTGGAGGAAGAGTAGGGCTCTTTTTATATCCTTCCAGGGCCAAAGGATGGGATACAGGGTCACGAAAGCTACCCTATCTCGGTGGATCAGAGAAGCAATCTGTTTGGCATACACTGCAAAAAATTAAGATCCTCCAGAAGGCATCAGGGCACATTCCGCCAGGGCCATGGCATCCTCCTGGGCAGAAAGGGGAGACGTCCCGATCGAGTCTATATGTAAGGCCGCAACCTGGTTGTCTCCTTCCACTTTTTACAATCACTATAGACTTGATCTATCATCCTCCTCTTGCCTAACCTTTGGTAGAGCGGTCCTCAACACGGTGGTCCCTCCCAGGTGAAGGTCTCTGAAAGTCTCTCCAAATGGGTGCTGTCGTGGCGAAGGGTAAAAAGCCGAATTACGTACCGGTAATGCTCTTTTAATGAGTCCACGACAGCACCCACTCAGTTCCCTCCCTGAAAGTTAATAGACTAAATATATACCTTCTTTAATGTGATGAAGAACATAAAAAAATATAATTGCCTAATAATGGCGGTCCTCCGGGTACTCTGATATCCAACTGAGGAGGAGAGGCGGACCGCCCTTTTTTATCTCTGTAGGTTTCCTGTTCCTATGGGCGGATCTCTATCTCCAAGTGGGTGCTGTCGTGGACTCATTAAAAGAGCATTACCGGTACGTAATCTGGCTTTTTTATTTCTCCTGCGATGTATGCAAATTGCCGCGGTCCGATGGTCGGGGCTTATTCTCCTTCTCTCCCCCCTCGGCTTGCTGTACGTATTTTGATCTGTGAATATCACAGATCCCATAGGGTTTCCACGTGTGCGCATTGAAAAGGCCTCTCGCGCGTGCGCAATATGCCAACACTACGTGAACGCAGGAATAAGAAGAAAGAAATGCGTAGAGCAAAACAGGAGGGGGAGAATGAGAATAAGCCCCGCCCAATGGACCAGACCACGGCAATTTACATACATCGCAAGAGAGATTAAAAAGGTATTTATGCATCAAAGGTGGGGTTAGGTGGGATCAAAAGTGCTGCTAGAATGCTTATGTGATACACAATTGAATATCTTTACATGATATCACAAAAAATGGGTGACAGATTCTCTTTAACTCTTTTTATCATAATCCTACTTTTGGTGTTTTATACCAGTTTTGGGCAGCGCTACAAAAAATAGCAGAGATGATGAGGAACCGGGATGGGTATCAGGGTCATAGTTCTTATTTGTTGTAGATGCAGGAAGTTGATGGGGAGTTGAGAAAATAGATTATGCAATTTAGAGTCTTCAGTAATTAAGTTACCGTATAAGCCGAGTTTTCAGCACATTTTTTGTGCTGAAAACGCCCCCCTCAGCTTATACTCAAGTGAGGTGTCCAGAACATGGAGGCAGAGGGGCAGCGGCAGAGCAGCGGGTCACAGAGGTAGGAGCCAGCTGCCACCTCTAACTCCTGTGCCTGCTGCTAAAGAGAAATGAGTATTCATTTTTCTGTAATGGCACTCAGTGTCAGCCACAGCAGCCGGCTCTTGCTGCTGCCCGGCGGTCACGTGTGCCGCTAATTAACCCCTTTCTGACATTAGACATACTGTCCCGTCCATGGGATCTGAGCCCGTATGACCATAGACGGGATACTACGTCACATGCAATCGGACGCGCTCACGGGGTGAGCGTTGCTGGGTGTCAGCTGATTCTCACAGCTGACACCCGGCACTAAGTACCAGGAGCGGTCACGGTGGCTTAGGGAAGCATCGGGCAGGGAAGGGGCTCCCTGCGTGCTTCCCTGAGACCCTCAGAACAACGCAATGTGATTGCGTTGTTCCGAGGGCCTCTTCCGTGCAGGTCCCCGGATCCAAGATGGCCGCGGGGCTCTGCAGGGAGGTGGCTTTGTCAGTGCCTGCTAAGAGCAGGCACCGGCAAGCCTCCTGCACTGCCTGTCAGATCGCTGATCTGACACAGTGCTGTGCAAAGTGTCAGATCAGCGATCTGACTTTATATAGTAATGTCCCACCCTGGGACAATGTAAAAATTAAAAAAAAAATGATGCTGTGTAAAAATATTTAAAAATAAAAACCTTAAATAAAAAAAAAAATCCCCAATAAACACATTATTATGTAAAAAAATAAAAGTACACATATTTAGTAATGCCGCGTCCGTAACGACCCGCTCTATAAAACTGTCCCACTAGGTAACTCCTTTAGTGCACCCCTTAAAGAAAAAAAAACAAGGCAAAACAAATGCTTTTTCATCATACCACCGAAAAGTGGAATAACACGCGATCAAAAAGACGGATATAAATAAACATGGTACCGCTGAAAACGTCATCTTGTCCCGCAAAAATCGAACCGTCATACAGCGTCATCAGCGAAAAAATAAAACTTATACCTCTCAGAATAAATTTGATGCAAAAATAATTATTTTTTTATATAAAATAGTTTTTATTGTATAAGAGCGCCAAAATATAAAAAATTATATAAATGAGGTATCGCTGTAATCGTACTGACCCTCAACGAATAAAAGTGCCTTATCAATTTAACCACACGCGGAACAGTATAAACGACCCCCCCAAAAGAAATAAATGAATTGCTGTTTTTTGTTCATTCTGCCTCCCAAAAATCGGAATAGAAAGTGATTAAAAAAAAGTCATGTGCCCGAAAATGCTACCAATAAAACAGTCAACTCGTCCTGCAAAAAACAAGACCTCACATGACTCTGTGGGCAAAAATATGGAAAAATTATAGCTCTCAAAATGTGGTTATGCAAAAGCTACGTTTTGCAATAAAAATCATCTTTTAGTGTGTGATAGCTGCCAAACATAAACACCCGCTATAAAAACCCTCTATAAAGAGTAAATCAAACCCCCTTTATCACCTACTTTGTATGTAACTTCCCTTCTCATGTACAGCACCAATTCTGGATTGAAAAAGTCAAACGGTGCTCCTTTCATTCCGATCTCTACCGTGCGCCCAAACAGTGAATCCCCCCACATATCAGATTATTCAGGACAATTTGGACAACAACTTTTTGGGTCCAATTTCTCCTCTTACCCTTGGTAAAATAAAAAATTGGGGACAAAAAGATCATGTTTGTGGAAAAAATGATTTTTTTTCACGGCTCTACGTTATAAACTTATGTGAAGCACGTGAGGGTTCAAAGTACTCACCACACATCTATATAAGTTCCTTAGGGGGTCTAGTTTCCAAAAATGGTATCACTTGTGGGGGGCTTCCACTGTTTAGGCACATCAGGGGACATGTCGTCCGATCTCAATTCCAGCCAATTTTGGTTTGAAAAAGTCAAACTTGGCTCCTTCCCTTCCGAGCCCTGCCGTGCACCCAAACAGTGGTTTTCCCCCACATATGGTGTACTGGCGTACTCAGGAGAAATTGCACAACAACTTTATCTGTCAATTTTCTCCTTGTACCCTTGTGAAAATAATTTTTTTTTGTAAAAGATCATTTTTGTGACTAAAAAGTTCATATTTTCCTTCCACATTCCAAAATTTCCTGTGAAGCACCTGGATGGTTAATAAACTACTTGAATGTGGTTTTGAGTACCTTGAGGGGTGCAGTTTTCAGAATGGTGTCAGTTTTGGGTATTTTCTGCCATATAGACCCCTCAAAAAGACTTCAAATGTGAGGTGGTCCCTAAAAAAATGGTTTTGTAAATTTTGTTGTAAAAATGAGAACTTTCCAAAATTGCGCTGATGTAAAGTAGACATGTCGGAAATGTTATTTATTAACTATTTTGTGACATATTTCTCTGTTTTAAGGGCATAAAAATTAAAAGTTTGAAAATTGCAAAATTTTCGCCCTATTTTCGTTTTTTTCATAAATAAATGCAAGTTTTATCGAAGAAATTTTTCCACTATCATGAAGTTTAAAATGTCACGAGAAAACATTCTCAGAATCGCCAAGATCCATTGAAGGGTTCCAGAGTTAAAACCTCATAATGGGACTGTGGTCAGAATTGTAAAAATTGGCCCGGTCGTTAACGTGCAAACAACCATCGAGGGTAAAGGGGTTGAGAGGTGAATATTCATTTCTCTTAAGTTGCGGCGCACATGACTGTCCAGTGGCCGACACTGTGCACGCTATTTAACACTTAATGCCCTTCACGCAAATAGTTCCAGCGTGCGGAGTAGTGAGTTTTCCGGCCGCTGTGCTCTGCTTGTGAGCAGCGCATGACGTCCCTGCCATGCACTGCTTAAAAGCATAAAGCAGCTGCTGACATCAGAACAAGACGCTGCGAGGGAGCGCAGGAAGGTAAGTGTGATGGTTTATTTTTTAAAATGTTTTTTTTTTAATGGGGGCCAATCATACAAGGATAAGAATGGGGCCATGAATACACGGATAGGGATGGGGCCATGTATTCAAGGATAGGAATGGAGCCATGCATACAATCATAGGGATGGGGCCATGCATACACTGATAGGGATGGAGCCATGCATACCATGATGGGGATGATGGGACAGTGCATACCAAAGTTATACTCGAGTCAATAAGGTTTCCCAGGTTTTTTTTTTTTGTTTTTTTTTTTAGATAAAATTAGGTGCCTCGGCTTATACTCGAGTATACGTATATGGTATATTCTCCAGAAGAATATATTGTGGGTACGGAAAGTATTCAGACCCCTTAAAATTTTTCACTCTTTGTTTCATTGCAGCCTTTTGGTAAATTCAAAAAAGTTCATTTTTTTTCTCATTAATGTACAGTCTGCATCTTGACTGAAAAAAAGAGAAATGTAGAAATGTTTGCAAATTTATTAAAAAAGAAAAATTGAAATCACATGGTCATAAGTATTCAGACTTTCTGCTCAGACATTCATATTTGTCACATGCTGTCCATTTCCTTGTGATCCTCCTTGAAATAGTTCTACGCCTTCATTGGAGTCCAGCTGTGTTTAATTAAACTGATAGGACTTGATTCGTAAAGGCACCCACCGGTCTATATAAGACTTCACAGCTCACAGTGCATGTCAGACCAAATGAGAATCATGAGGTCAAAGGAACTGGCCAAGGAGCTCAGAGACAGAATTGTGGCAAGTAACAGATCTGGCCAAGGTTACAAAAGACTTTATGCAGTACTCAAGGTTCCTAAGAGCACGGTGGCCTCCATACTCCTTAAATGGAAGAAGTTTAGGACCACCAGAAGTCTTCCTAGACCTGGCCGTCCAGCCAAACTGAGCAATCGTGGGAGAAGAGCCTTGGTGAGAGAGGTAATGAAGAGCCCAAAGATCACTGTGGCTGAGCTGCACAGATGCAGTAGGCAGATGGGAGAAAGTTCCACAAAGTCAACTATCACTGCAGCCCTCCACCAGTCGGGCGTTTATGGAAGAGTGGCCTGACGGAAGCCTCTCCTCCGTGCCAGACATATGAAAGCCTGCTTGGAGTTTGCTAAAAAACACTAGAAGGACTCCCAGACTATGAGAAATAAGATTCTCTGGTCTGATGAGACGAAGATAGAACTTTTAGGTGATAATTCTAAGCGTTGTGTGGAGAAAACCAAGCACTGTTCATCACCTGCCCAATACAATCCCAACAGTGAAACATGGTGGTGGCAGCATCATGCTATTGGGGTGTTTTTAAGCTTCTGGAACAGGACGACTGGTTGCAATTGAAGGAAACATGAATGCGGCCAAGTACAGAGATATCCTGGATGAAAACCTCTTCCAGAGTGCTCTGGAGCTTAGAGTTGGCCGAAGGTTCACCTTCCAACAAGACAATAACCCTAAGCACACAGCTAAAATAACAAAGAAGTGGCTTCAGAATAACTCTGTGACCATTCTTGATTGGCCCAGCCAGAGCCCTTCCCTTAACCCAATTGAGCATCTCTGGAAAAACCTGAAAATCAACATTCACCATCCAACCTGATGGAACTGGAGAGGATCTGCAAGTGAGAATGGCAGAAGATCTCCAAATCCAGGTGTAAAAAACTTGTTTCATCATTCCCAAGAAGACTCATGGCTGTATTAGCTCAAAAGGTTTTGAATAGTTTATAACCAGTTTCTTCATATATTATAAGGAATTGTTCAACTGCGCTACAATGATAGGAGAGCAGTGAATCAAGTGTTAAGGGTGAGTTCTGTGTATTATTTTTGTGTGTATTTGTCAAGTTATCCAAACCTCTGGGGTGTATTTAAGCAGTGGGTTATTAAACTTGGATATATCTCTTTTCAAAGAAAGCCATGGGGAATATAAGGTATTAAGGCCCACACAATGTTAAATCTGTCTCGTTTCGTACCTCCTGTCTGCCACAATTGTAGTTTGAGCACTGGAGAAGAAGGGAAGGAGTGCCATTTGGCTTTAGGAGTGTGGATTTTGATGGGATAATTTGTATACACAATAATAAATCTGCAGAAACCTTGAGGTGCCATAACAGGAAGACCCTGGAAGCTACAACTAAATGAATTAATGTAAGCGTGAGCGTACTTAGCATTTTGCCCCCTCAGTGTTTTACATTTTTTTTAATAATTGGCTGTGACAATTAAAAACTGGTTTTTATCTAACAAAATGTTTCATTCCCATATTTTTCATTTTCAAACAGCACCTAACAATCTGTAACATAATTCCTACCACTAGTATTCCAGTACCCTTTATGTGATGATAAACTACAATTTGGACATACAGCTAAGCTAACACCCATTTTTGTAGTCTGGATTTTGCTTGAATTAATTGCAGATTCCTATGTTGTATGAGCAAAAACAATAGAAACCCCCAAAAATGACACCATTTTGACACTGCAATCCATAATTATGTCACAGGTTTTTTTAACATATTTTTTGAACACTTAGCTGTAAGGCTACTTTCACACATCAGGCTTTTTGAATCAGGCGCGGTCAGGCGTCGCGCCGGAGCGCCGGATGCGGCAATGAAATAAAAAACCTGATACGCCGGATGCCTGATCAGTTTATCGGATCAGGCAGAAAACCGGATCCGGCGCATCAGTTTCATCCGGTTTTTTGACGGATTCTGACGGATCCGTTTTCCAATCACGCCCCTTTCATTTCAAAATCTGATTGGCTATTGTAAATCCTATATATACAGTGTTCCTACAGAACATCTTTGACAGGTTGTAGAGGAGCATTTTTGAGAGAAGAGCAAGTGACTGATGAAGATGGAGGCGATTATTGGTAATATTTTCCGGAATCTTGTGGATTTCACAGCAGAGGCGAATCGCTTGTGTTTTATCGTTATGGAGAAGGAGAGAGGGATCGAGCAGCGCCTAAAGCGTCAGCGACAGCGCCGCCGTCGGATGTGGATACACCCCATCACGGCACAGCGACTAACCCGTGGAGTCTATTCAACACTCAATATGGAGTTAAGAGAGAATCCACATAAATTTTTTTCTTATCTTCGTATGAAGAAGGCAACCTTTGACATGTTGGTGGAGAGGATTGAAGACAAGATCAGGAGATGTGACACGTATTGCCGGTATTCGATTTCTCCGTCGGAGCGTCTCATGGTGACAATAAGGTAAGCTATTACTTTTGAATGTGTTTGCTTGCACACAGTTGTATTGTTGTTTCGTATTCTAGGACTAAAAGGCAACAGAAGGATTACTACCAGTGCAATAAAAAATGGTTAAAAACTTGTGTGTGCTTATTTCATTCAATTGCATATTTTTGTGTATCTTTGCGGGAAATGTTTAATACAATGTGGTTATTGTTATATTTTTTTTTATTTCAAACTTTTATGCTATGTGGGTAGTGCCATGTTCTGTTTTTGCGTACTTTTAATAGTTTGTGGGTAGTGCCATCTTCTTTTTTGCGTAATGAAATACAATGTGGCTATTGCTCTATTCTGTTTTGGCGTACTTTTAATAGTTGGTGGGTAGTGCTGTGTTCTTTTTAGGGATACTTGTAAATGTTGTCATTATTGTTTTATACTATGTGGGTAGTGATATATTCTGTCTTTTCACTTTTAAAATTTTTATACCTGAGATCTGAGCATTGATAGTGTATTTTTTTTTTTTTTAGATTCCTTGCAAGTGGAGAATCACTCTCTTCACTCCATTTCCAATTTCGTTTGGGAATCTCAACCATATCGGGCATAATAAAGCACACATGCCGTGCACTCTGGGACTGTTTGGTCTCGGAATATATGCCTGAACTGACCACACAGCGGTGGATGGAAATAGCTGATAAATTCGAAAAGATATGCCAATTTCCAAATTGTCTTGGAGCGATAGATGGCAAACATGTCAGAATTGTGAAGCCATCAGGAAGTGGATCACAATATTTTAACTATAAAAAATATTTCTCCGTTGTGTTGATGGCCATCGCCGATGCCGAATATAGGTTCATTGCAGTTGACATAGGGTCATATGGTCGATCTAACGATTCTCAAGTATTCAAAATTTCAGCAATGGGCCGTCGACTGTATGGCAACACATTCAATTTCCCAGCCCCTAGGCCGCTGCCTCAAACCACAGGCCCACCTATGCCATATGTGTGTGTTGGTGATGAGGCTTTCCAGCTATCAGAACATTTACTGAAACCATATGCCAGCAGAGGACTGAACCATACCAAACGTATTTTCAATTACCGGCTCACTAGAGCCCGAAGAATGGTGGAGTGTACATTTGGAATACTTACTGCAAAGTGGAGGGTGCTAATGACAGCCATCAATTTGAAAACGGAAACTGTTGACGAAGTAATAAAAGCTTGTGTGGTACTCCACAATGTTGTGATCTCAAAAGAACAATTGACCATTGAGGACCACCATCAACAAACAAGTTTACATGATTACCATAATAATACTAATAGAAGTTCTGTTGCTGTTTCTAGGATGAGGGACAGATTTGCCCAGTACTTTATTTCAGCCGAAGGACAGGTAGACTGGCAGGATGACCGTGTGTGATCAATTGTTATGTTTGTACCTAAATGTAATGTTTCTGTCTTTACCATTGGTACTGTTATTAATGTTTAATACACATGTAACCTTACATAATCTGTAACATTATAAAGAAATGAGAGACAAAAAATTGAATCAACCAATTCAAAATTTATTAAACCAATATTTTTAAACGTTTGTAAATGTTAAATTTCAAAATATCTTTGATAAAAAATTTTTGTCATTCAAAGACTGTTTTTTTTTTTTAGAAAAAACATTTGTACATAACATTATAACGATGTGTATTGTGTGGTGGACATACTATTGGAGGGGCTGCGGGACAATTCGACTGTGGGAGTGTGTAGAGAGGACTGTGATGCTGGTGGGGAAGGAACAGTAAGAGGTGAAGGGGTGGAAAGGGTTAAAGAATGGGAAGACAAGTTGGAGACTGATTCGGTGATGGGTGGTGGAGTGCAGGGTGGGGCAGGTACTGGAGGAGCAACTGACATGGTAGAGAATTGGTAGGGGGAAGGAGATTGGTAAGAGGTGGGAGTGTGGTACGGGGTAGGTTGTTGGTACGGGGTAGGTGGCTGGTACTGGGGAGGTTGTTGGTACTGAATAGGTGACAGGAGTTGTTGAGGGGACTGGAGTTGGTAATGTGGCTCAAGTTGGTGAGGTGGCTGAAGTTGGGAAGGTGGCTGAAGTTGGGAAGGTGGCTGAAGTTGGGAAGGTGGCTGAAGTTGGGAAGGTGGCTGGTACTGGGAAGGTGGCTGAAGTTGGGAAGGTTGCTGAAGTTGGGAAGGTGGCTGGTACTGGGAAGGTGGCTGAAGTTGGGAAGGTTGCTGAAGTTGGGAAGGTGGCTGAAGTTGGGAAGGTGGCTGAAGTTGGGAAGGTGGCTGAAGTTGGGAAGGTGGCTGGTACTGGGAAGGTTGGTGATAGTGGGGAGGTTGCTGGAACTGTGGAGGTGGCTGATAATGAATAAGAGGGGGAGGAGGCACGCTCACTGTAGGGGGTGGAGGTGGAGGAACAACTGGGGTGGATGTAGGATGGGAGACAACCTGCACTAGAGCAGCATGGCACGTGTGCATCACAAACATTCTGCTGGTCAGCAGATAGAGGATCTATGCGCTCCGCAACCGACCGAAAAAAACTGTGGTTCGGGGATCCTCTTACCTCAGAACGCACACTTTCCAGAAGTGTCTTCACCTCACCAACTAGTGAGGTTATCTGATTAACGCCTGCGGTAACTTGCTCAGATAGCAACTTAAGGCAGTTCTGGAAAGATGCGTTAATGTGTAATAACTCGGGCGCATAGTTACTTTCCTGACCCCTCTGCCGTTGCCGCCCAGTAGCCGCAGATGTACTATAGGTGGCAGGGGCAGAAGGGTGGGGCAAAGGAAAATCTATCTGTTGACCAGCAGATTCATGTAATGCACTCGGCCACGCTGCTGCAGCGCTGGTTGAGGGGAAAGAGGGCTCACGTGTGGGTGCAGATGGGTCGGGGCGGTCAATCTGTCCCTCGGTGCCGGTCTCCTCAGGGATCGCCTCAGAAGGGCCCAACTCTGTGGGCGCCCGAGTGCTGCTCACCGTGCTGTGGAATAAAGAGAAAATATACAATTAATAAACTGTATTTAAATGGCCCTGGCTGTGAAAAAAAAATGTAGACATACATGTAATTTTTAATATTTACCTTCTGGTGACCATTGTTTCACGCAGGAACGCCAGAGCTCTTGCATACTTATATTTACTCTGGCGTCCTGAAGAACCACTCGGGGCCCTCATTTCTTTGTTGAACTCTTTCTTGAAGCGATCCCTGATAGACCGCCACCGCTTCACAATTCTCTCCCCTGAAACGAGATAGCACAAATAGGTTATTATTTCATACATACATGTTTTCAAAACAGTCCTCATGTCAACCATGGTCATGTTTTCAGTATTTACATAGTGTTGGACCTAAGGAAATCCAGAAAACATGACCTCTTGTGGTTCAAGAGGACTGGAGTTGTGGAAACACAGGTTTAAATCCAGCATCCCTACTGAACTGTATATACTTACGCATTTTAGTCTGTGACCGAGCTTCGAGGTCCTCCCAGTATCCAACAAGTAGGGAACAAACTTCATCCCAGAGCCGACGGGTCACTATCTGATCAGAATGGCGGCGGTCCCCCATGTTCCACAGCGGCTCCCGCTCTCTAATCAGATCTATCAATAGATCGATGTCGATCCCCTCCTCTCCGTCTGAGTCGGGAGCACGCTGTGAAGCCTTTAAAAAAAAATGTGAATAAAAAATTTTAATTAATAAAATTATTAAAAACATTTTTTTAAAACTAAAAAAAAAAAAAAAAATTATACTTACAGATGGAAGACCGCCGCGTTCTTCATGTCGACTCTGGGAGGCACTGGTTTGACCTCTTGAAGCCACAGGTGCGGAAGACTGCCAAAAAAAAAAAAATATTAATTTTTATTTCCTTTTTTTTTTTTTACTTTTTAGGATGTGTTGTGTAGTGAGATGTTGTGTTGTAATGATGGATGCAGGAAACTTACGAATTGCGAGCCCACTCCGGGTATCTGTCCACCACGTCCTTCTTCTGGGAGGTCCTCTGGTTCAGATTCCTGTATTGAAAAAAAAAGAAAAGGAAAATAAAAAAAAATTCACCAAATGATTTTGGAAAAATATTTGGTTCAAAATTACCGTTAAACGCTGCCGATGAGTGAGAGGGCTCCCAGAAGAACTACTGTCCTGCCGGCTGTACTCGATTCCTATCAGAGATGGTCGTCTGTTGTGCATTAAAGAGGAAAATAAAACAAAATAATAAATAGCCACAATCATGCTCCGTGCTGAAAGAAAAAAAATCTTGGTTTCGGTTATTGTTATGTGATATTTACCGTCTCCTGGATGGCGCCTGCTCCTCTTCTTCCTCTGCCTCTGGTTGTGGTGGTGGTGGTGTCACAGACCGCGGCCTCCTATGCTGTACTCTGCAGTGTAACAAAAGTAACAAAAAGGAGAAAAAAAAAATGGCTCAAAACAGGGACCGGTATGAAAGACAAAAGTTCTGTTTGCGGTTATTTGTTATGTGATATTTACCGTCTCCTGGATGGCGCCTGCTCCTCTTCTTCCTCTGCCTCTGGTTGTGGTGGTGGTGGTGTCACAGACCGCGGCCTCCTATGCTGTACTCTGCAGTGTAACAAAAGTAACAAAAAGGAGAAAAAAAAAATGGCTCAAAACAGGGACCGGTATGAAAGACAAAAGTTCTGTTTGCGGTTATTTGTTATGTGATATTTACCGTTTCCTGGATGGCGCCTGCTCCTCTTCTTCCTCTGCCTCTGGTTGTGGTGGTGGTGGTGTCACAGACCGCGGCCTCCTATGCTGTACTCTGCAGTGTAACAAAAGTAACAAAAAGGAGAAAAAAAAAAAAATGGCTCAAAACAGGGACCGGTATGAAAGACAAAAGTTCTGTTTGCGGTTATTTGTTTTGAGACATTTACCGTCTAATTGATGGCGCCTGTTCTTCAGCCTCCTGTTGTGGTGGTGATGGTGTGGCTCTACGTGGCCTACGATGCTTTCCTCTGCATTTTTACCAAAACAAACAAAAATAATAAAAAAAATTTAAAACCATGTACCACTATGAAAGTCAAAAGTTCTGTTTGCGGTTATTGTGTTTGTTATATTTACCGTCTGCTAGATGCGGCCCGGTCACGCTGCTGTCCTCCATCTCTTCTATTTTGTGCAGATGAAGTCGCAGCCTGCTGCCTCTGATGTCCTCTGCTGTGGAAAAAATACAATTCAATTTAATACATGGACACAATCATCATATACATGATACATTGAGCTAATCAAAGCATGATTAATTAGGATATTTTCACTGCATAGCACAACCCTCATAGCATACAGCAATAACAACATAATAGAGAAAATAGGCAATACTGTATAGATAAATAACCATAATATAGAAGTATGTCAAAACAGTATATACCAAAACACAAGTAGTATACATCAATTCAAAAAGGATATATCTTTTGGCACATTGTATACTACTGTGCCAACCTAGTATATATCAATACCCCAATTGTATACAAGTACCCCAAAACTCAATATTGCAAAACTAACATTTATTTAAGTACTAGCCACATACATTATAATACCCACATTGCATTAAACATTACCCACAAAGATACACAAAAATATGCAATTGAATGAAATAAGCACACACAAGTTTTTGACCAATTTTTATTGCACTGCTGGTAGTAATCCCTATGTTAACTTTTATTACTATAAAAAAAAAAATGCAGACAAGCAAGCTAATTTATGTATGCAAATAAATAACATAGCAGTACCATCAAATTCAGAAAGTATAAAAAAGCAGAAAATAGAAAAACACACGTTTATTTAAGCAAAAGCCACATAGCATATAAGTAATGAAAATAATAATATAACAATACCCACATTGCATTAAATATTACCCACCAATGTACACAAAAATATGCAATTAAATGAAATAAGTACACACAAGTTTTTGACCAATTTTTATTGCACTGCTGGTAGTAATCCCTTTGTTGCCTTTAAAGTCCTAGAATAAAAAATCAACAATACAACTGTGTGCAAGCAAGCTCATAAGTACGGCAAAATAAAAATTTGCACTACTCACAAATTATTCGAGTATATTAAAAACCATCATACAGCAATACCAACAATGTATTAAAGTACGCCAAACCAGAATAGAGCTATGCCAACAATGTATATAAAAAAAACCAAACCAGAAAAGAGCAATGCCAACAATGTATTGAAAAATAATCCAAAACAAACAAGACTAATATCCACATTGTATTGAACACAACCAATGCAAACACATAAAATACACGCTATAGTATCATGGGGTGATATTTACCCTCTGCCATTTTCTCCGGTCTCCTCCGCTCCCACATCTTGGTGGTCCCCAGAATCCATATTGATGCGGTTTGAAATGTGGAGACGTGGTTCTCTTGCTTGCTTCTGTGGCTCTCTTGCTTCTGTGGCTCTCTTGCTTCTGTGGCTCTCAAGCTTGTTGTAATGCATGTGGCACAGTGTCCCACAGGTGTGGTCTATATATATGTTTGCTTCTGTCTAGACCCAATTAACATTCCCAGACAAAAAAACAGGATCAGGCCACCGGATCCGGTTTCGGACGGATGCGGCGCAATGCGGCGCTCATAGACTTTCATTGTACACAAACGCCGGAAGCGCCGGATGCGGCGCTTCCGGCTTTTTGGCCGGAGAAAAAAAAACGTTACAAAATGCGTCTTTTCTAGACGCCGGAAACAAACCAGACACCGCATCCGGAGGACAGCGGACAGAACGCAGGTACATGCGGCGCAATCCGGCGCTATATCTTTTCAATGTTATACCCACCGGATCCGGCGTGTCCGTTCGCCGCATACGGTGTTCAAAAAAAAGGCCGGATGGCGCCTGATTCAAAAAGCCTGATGTGTGAAAGAGGCCTAAGACTTTCAAATTCATCGTTATGCCAAAATAATTTTGCTTCATAGCAATTTTTCCCTTACATTGGTTATACAAGTTAACACCATTTATATTTTAATAGCACAAAAACACCTCCCAAATATATATCAGAAAGGGTCCAGAGTTTTTTCTTATTTAAAATAGAATTTTTATTTAAACATAATTAACAAAATGGTACAGAGTAACAACACCAAGCAGATAGAGAGGAGGGAACAATTTTTCTCTCACATATGTAAATTGATTACACAAAGGTATGAATATATTAACTAAAAAATTGGTTGAAAATTATATCATATGTCCAAAAGGTAATAATAAATTGATATCCCAATAAATAACATACTATAAAGTGCTATTGTGCAATCCTGAATACCAGCAGTAATAAGGGACCAGAGGTATTTGAAATTGGGAATTTCTCTCCTCTGTAAGTGCAATACTGGCATTAATCTATTTTATGTGTCCACTACTCCTAGGGCAATTTTGGCTGCATATTTTTGTTGCTGTCTAATTGGCTTGCACATTAGCACCTTATGTGTTGTTTTTTTGTCAGTGTTTTACTGGCATTAGTAATTTTTCAGTGCCTATAGGGCTAAGTGCAATTTTTGTCACTTGTTCACATTGCTTTTTGATTAGCAGGCACATTAGCACTTTCTGTTACAGACTTTCCATTTGACACATATGGGTATTACTGGGGGTATCAACTCTTATTATTGTCTTTTTGCATGTGAAGATTAATATCGATATACCTCTAGTCCCTTATTACTACTGGTATTCAGGATTGCACAATGGCACTTTATGGTATGTTATTTATTGGGATATCAATTAAATAATTTGTTTTGGCATTAATTTATATTCATATTGGAACACTATTATCTTTATGCTGCTATTATTTATAAGATCAATTGCACATTAGCACTTTCATTACATGGATTTGAATAGCATGTATTCAGATTTAGTAATTAATTTATTATTACCTTTTGGATATATGATATAATTTTCAACCAATTTTTTAGTTAATATATTCATACCTTTGTGTAATCAATTTACATATGTGAGAGAAAAATTGTTCCCTCCTCTCTATCTGCTCTGTGTTGTTACTCTGTACCATTTTTTTAATTATGTTTAAATAAAAATTCTATTTTAAATAAGAAAAAACTCTGGACCCTTTCTGATATATATTTGGGAGGTGTTTTTGTGCTATTGATTGCCTACATTGATTGTGTTCCAAATTGGGATTTATTGTGTAACCATTTATATTTTGTAGTACAATTTCTCCTAAGTATTTTAATATCTCATACAATTTGGTGCAGAAATATTTGGACAACAACACAAAATTTGGCATTTCAGTGGTTTACCAAAACTTATTCAAAATACAGTTACGTAATCTACATGTGCTTAAAGTGTAGACTCTCCACTTTAATTTGAAGGTGTTCATATCCTAATTGGAGTAAGGATTTAGGAATGAAAGCTCTGTAATAAGTAGCTGCCTCTTTTATAGGGACCAAAATTAATTTCTACAATCATCTCAAATGCTCTTTAATGGGCTGTATTTGCTATTCCCAGTTTATCCATCATCAATTAACCTGGTGTATCGTACAAGATAGTGGAACCACTGTGCTGTGGACCAAGGAGAGCCTGGAGGGGTGTGACTAGGAGAACACCTGACTCTTCACTAGAGCCCCTGATGGTGTGGTTAGACTTAGCTCCAGGTGGATGTCAGGCGCTATTGCAGAACAGACCACGGACACACAGCAGCTGACTTCTGAAAAGGCTGGAAGCTGGAACGGCCAGGAACAGTAAGGCTCAGCTGGTACAGGTATGTATTTAGGAATTGCAGGTGCTGGCAGGCACGCCTGGTATACAGGAAGGCACGGCTGGTATGCAGGTACTTGCAGGCAAAACTGATATACAGGAAGCACAGCAGGTACAGGCAGGCATCACTGTATACAGGAAGAATGGAAAGTGCAGGTGGGGCGGGTACAGGCAATAAAAGGCAGTAACAGGCAGGTACTGGAAAGCAGTGGACCTGAACTAGCAAGTGTGCAGACAACTGACAGAACATGTTGCTCAGGCACCTCAAACAACTGGTGGAGGTCCCTTAAATAATAAGTGTCTCCTAGCCATTGGCTGGGGGCTCTTTAGGATGGTGCACACTGTTTCTTTAATGGACACTGGACACACATATGCCGTAAATGCAGTGCCCAGGGATATACCAGACATGCGCAGACCCCGGGAGCTGCAGCAGCAGGTTGAAGCACGTGCCGAGGGAAGGAGCGGTGAGTGAGTCTGCATTCCTGCCAAGGGAGAGGAGGATGGGAATTGCGCAGGGTCGTCAACTCTACAGTACACCCCCTTTATGGCCCCTCTTCATGCCTGCAAGAAATCTTTCCATAAAGAGAGGGGCAGGAAATTTCTCCTTATGGTCTCACAACAGAACTCCTTCCAATCCACAAGAAAAAAAAGTTTTTCCTCATACTCTTCTTGTGGCTAGAATATTCTCTACCTCAAAAATTTCTTCAGAGCTGACTGGAGCAGAAGTGATGCCTGGGTCCTTGAAAAAGGGGGTAAATAAGACAGGCTTGAGGAAAGATACGTGGAATGATTTGGGGCTCTATAAAGAGGCTGTGAGCTTGAACTTGTAGGATACTGCATTTATTTGTTTGTGAACTTTGAAAGAACCGATAAAGTGAGGACCCAACTTGTAAGAAGGTAGCTTGAAACTTCAAAGAAAGCCAAACATTATCCCCGGGATGAAACCAAGGCGAGTCTTAATGCCTCTTGTATGCTTGTCTTTTGATCAGTTATGAACACTTGGTGTCCTCCCAAATTCTAGAGAAGCCCTTGGTGAGAATCTTGGCCGCAGAAATGTCGGTGGTAGTAGTTACAGGGAGCCGAATATTGTGTTGACCATACACAATAAAAAAAATGGAGATTTAGCTGAGGACTCAGAAGGTTGTTATAGGAGAATTCTGCCAAAGGCAAGAGTCCGGCCCAATGAATGTGGTGAGCATTGATGAAATGTCTCAGGAATTTGGTTAGGATCTGGTTGATCCGCTCTACCTGGTCATTGGATTGAGTTGGTAGCATGAAGAAAAGTCCAGGGTTACATTTAGTAGCTTATAGGTAGCCCTCGAGAAGTGAACGGGGCGCATCTATTAGAAACTATATAGAGCGGTAACCCATGAAGACAGAAGATATGATGGATGAAATACTGAACAATCACAGAAGCAGAAGGGAGACGGGACAAAGGAGTTAAGTGGGCCATCTTTGAAAAGCGATCAAAAACTATCCAAATTACTGTACTTTCGGCCGAGACTGGAAATATCGAGATGTGCTGACAGTACGGGCAGAGGATGAAACTGACTGGATGGAAGCTGTTTTGGAGTCAAATTCTGGGCATAGGAATGACAGGCTGAGATAACATCTTCAATATCTTTGCACAGGGAAGACCACCAATAATGCAGTGTAATGAGATGAGCCGTTTACATCACCATCCAATTTAGATGAGTGACCCACTGAAGAACCAACTCCTGTCTGGTTCAGCGACAAAGGTCTTTCCAGATGAAACTAGAAACAAGTCCACCAGAGCGACCGTAAGCATCTTGGAGGACTCAAAGTACTTATTGATGTATTGAGAAATCGCATCCGTCTTGACATTCTTGTCTGCCGGCTCTAAATGGAGATCAAAATCAAAGCTGGCGAAGAACAAAAGACAACCTAGCTTAACACGGATTTAGCTGCTGTGCAGACTGCAGATAGGCTAAGTTCTTGTGGTCTTTACAGATAATTACTGGATGAACCGCTCCTTCAAGTAGAAAGTGCCACTCCTCAAAAACCAACTTCATTTCCAACAGTTCTTGATCGCTTATCAAGTAGTTGCGCTCTGGAGCTGAGAAGGTTTTGTAAAAGAAACCGCACGTCATAATACAGACTTCTGAGTAAGAACTGCACCAGCCCCTGAAAAAGCATCCACCTCCAAAAATAATTGCTTATTTCTTTCACGTCTGTGCAGTACTGGAGCTTAAGAGAATGTCTGTTTTAGGGAGCCAAAGGTGCTTGCAACCTCAGGAGTCCATACCCTAGGGTTAGCATGCTTATGGGTCAGGTCAGAAATTGGGGCTGTCCGAGAGTAGAAATGTGGCGGTAATTAGTGAATTCCAGAAACCGCTGGATTGCTTTCAGGCCATCAGGATGGTGGACACTTTCTCGGGATCCATTTTTAGACCGGTAACTGAGATGGTGTATCCTAGGAAGTGAAGGCAGGTTTGCTTGAATTTGCACTAATCAAACTTGGCTTTCAAACTGTTCTTCCTCAACCTCTGCAGGACCTTCCCGACATCCCTCTTGTGTCTGGGCAGATCAGTGGAGAACACCAGTATGTCTTCTAGGTAAACCACCACACACGAGTATAGCTGGTCCCAGAAGATATTGTTAGCTAGTTCTTGGAAGACTGTTGGAACATTGCAAAGCACAAACTGCATTACGGGATACTCATACTGGACTTACCTGGTGTTAAAGGCAGTCTTCCATTCGCCCCCCTTTCGTATTCATATTCGGTTATATGCCCCCGCATATCAAATTTAGTAAAGTCTCTGGAACCTCTGAGACAATCATACAACTCGGAGATGAGGGGCACATGATTCTTATTCTTAATCATTATCTGGTTGAAGCTCCCATAGTCAACACAGGGACAGAGTGAGCCATCTTTCTTAACAAAGGCTGGGAGGATGACTTCCAGATAAATCCCCTGGCTAGGTTCTCTTCTTCAAATGTGATGTGGTCCTTAAGAAAAAAAATGGGCATTTTGTTGGAAAATTAAAAAATAGCTGAAAAACATATAAGAAAGTCCAGGAAGAGACTAGTACTTACTTAATCTATACTAATAGCTTTTATTCCAGTAACGATTAAACCAGGGACAATTCACACAGCAGTACTTTGAGGCATAGAGGGAATCCATAAAAAGATAAGGCAATGCATTTCTGACCTTTGTGGTCCTTAATCACAGCCTAAATGTTCACCCGAGACCACACAACTATATGCAATCTCAGTCTGGCTGATGGATTAGCCTGCAATATGTATGGATAAAAAAAAAACAATTAAAATGACACAAAGGAAGTTACAAATATAACAAAACTATCTATATACAGAAAACCCTATGAGAAAACAAACTTAAATTTTTCACTTACCTCGGTGTGTCGGAGAGATCCCTTTTCTTCCACTGTTTGCGGCTGTGTTCACCAGCAAGATCGGTACCCACCTGGTTCCAATTACATCCAGCCTCAGTCTACTGCGTTCAACGCTACAGTGAAGCTCACTGACCCCCTCTTCTCCACAAGTCATTAGTTATTCGAATCATGCAGGATATTGTATTAATATAATAGAAGGAAGCAATGAGGAGAAACAACATAGGATGGGTCAAGCTTCAAAGGACTGTGAATAATGATATAGATCCCCGAAGTCGGTCAAATCACCAGAACCAAGACACGTACTAACAGGTAAGGCGAAGACGAAGCCGCATGGCACCAAAACCCAATATGCTTTACTGAAGGCAATTTTTGTATATATGAGTCAGTGAGTAACCAGAAAGTTAGTATAAAAAATTAATATAGGGTAGAAAAATAATAATGTTAGTTGAGTGCAGACCAGAGAAGGTAAGCCCAGAACCTGATCTAGAAGTAACCCAAGACCAAATATGGAAGAAGGTATCAAAATCCACAGATGTAGTCAAACCAGTCAAGGGCTCACATTCAACGTATATATAATCAGATGTGGATAGCAGGTACAGTATACGGATGGTATCAAATGTCTTTGGAAATAGTCAAACCAGTCAAAGACCCATATTTGACGTATATTTAATGATATGTGGATAGCAAGAACAGTATATGGATGGAGGCCACAGTTGGTAAATCCCAGAGACGTATTCACATAAAGGGCATAGTGGTACGAGTCCATCTGTGATGTAAGAGCAAATCTTCCGCATTGAATCCTGGTGATCGTCAATGTATCTGTGCCAATGTTGTACTTAGTTCTGAAACCAGTGTAACGGATATACCACTGTGGATTCCCACCAGCCAAGGAAGATATTAGTGAAGGCCGGTGCACATCAAGCCCCCATCGCCACTCTGGAAACATTTAGGTAGAAGGACCTATCGAATAGAAAGTAGTAGTGATGGAGTACAAAGTCAAGCAGGTCAATAATGAACGAGTCATGCATAACGTCTGACCCCACTTGTCCATAAAGAAAGTGGATGACCGCCTTCATGCCGTCCGAATGGTCACTGTTCAAGTGCAAAGACTCAACGTCACAAGTTACTAAGCAAGACTTAGCCGACATAGACTAACAAAGACTCCGGTGTCCTTCACAGATGCAGGAAGTCGTGTGACTATTGGCTGTAAGAAAAAGTCAAGGTAGGTACTAGCCTTCTCACAGAGTCAAGAGATGGAGGAGAAAATGGGGCAACCTGGAGGTCTAGAAATGTTTTTGTGGACCTTAACGAGCATGTATATAGTAGATGTAACTGGGTGCACAACCCATTTAAACTTTTTCCTTTTTAATGGAAATAATCCCTAATTCAATTGCTAGGTCCAATAAGCCCATAAGTTTGATGGAAAAAGAATTCATGGGGTCAGAGGGGAGTCTTTGATAAAGCCTTAGGTCACCCAACTGTCTTCTAGCCTCCTCAAGGTACATGTATTGTGGCCAAAGGACCACATTACCTCCTTTGTCGGCTTCTTTAATGAGGATTTTGTTGTTTTTTAGGTTGGTGACTGCCTTCTGTTCAGCTGGACTTCGATTCTGGTGGTTGCCTGGAAGTGATGAAAGTTGGGATATGTCATGTTTGACTAACTCAAAGAAAATTCTCACTGCTGTAATCAAAGATAGTGGAGGGGATGCCACAAATTTGTTTTAAAATGGAAATAGTCTCCTACTTGTGGGAGACTCATTCTCTTGGAGCAATTCAACCAGATCCCGAAAAACCTGTCAGTCTGTTGTATCCAAGGCATCCACCATTTTTGGTTTCATATATATTACCTCAAAAGCCAAGTGTCTACAAAAATGAAAAAGATCTTTAATCATCGTGAACTTATCTAATGCCTGTTCAAGGGAGAAAGTCAATCTGTTCTGTAAAACTGAGATTTCACAAGCCAACAGAGTGTGGTACAACAAATTAATGATTTGTAAAGTGTTAGAAGTTATGGTATGATTATTTGATTGCTGTATCGTGCTTATCTGCGGTTGGCCCTCTGATAGTTCTGGTAAGGAGACCTGCAGCCCCTGTTTCTGTTTGTTCTCCTGTATTGATTTACTTCTTCACTTGTCTGGATATCGGTGTCGATATCACTGTCAGCCAACAATAAAAAATCACTTGATGTTACGGTCAGAAGGACACCTCAAGATTTATCTTGTATAGCTCTCACCTCATTGTATATTTATTCACATCGGTGTACACCACCAAAAAACTGTGGACTAATGGGAAGGGAAAGAAGGAAAGTGTGAATTCATAAAATTTTAATTATAATAAAACATAAAATTTTCATACATCCACAACGGTCACAGCTATAAGAGGCCGGCTTCGCTACAAGACAGGAGGTGCCGAACCGGACAGCGACTCCCTCCGGACCGGACTGCCCCCGGAACGCCCTGGGTGAGTATTTTATAACTCGTTTTTCTTCACTTTCAGGTGATATCGGGGGTTTATCTACAGCATTACAGAATGCTGTAGATAAGCCCCTGATGGCGGTGGCCCTATCTCATAGTGCAAAAATGGGGTGACAGGTTCCCTTTAATGCAGCAGCCAGTGTCATCCATCTGGCTAATCGGTACTCGGATGTGTCCGCTCTTCGCCAATTGTTACATTGGCCGCCCATTCATTATAGGATCCAATTCAAAGTACTTGTTCTCACCCACAAACCTCTCCGCAGTGCAGCACCCCCTACATCTCCTCCCTCATTTCAGTTTATCGGCCTAACCGACCGCTGCACTCTGCAAACGACTTTCGACTAACCTCTGCACTAATCCGTACCTCCCACTCCCGACTCCAAGGCTTCTCCCCAAGAAATTAGGACTATCCACAATTTGTGTAGTTTTAGGTACTCCCTCAAAACACATTAGTTCAGAGCGGCCTATCACGTTCACTAATCAGTCATTTTATGTGAAGTGAAGTGTGCATGTGTAGCCCATTCACTATCCCCATCTATCCCCCACTCCCTCAGAATGGCTGGACCATCATTGTATATACACACCTGTACTTTGTATCTCCCCCACCTCATGTAGATTGTAAGCTCTCACGAGCAGGGTTGTCTTATTTTGCTTTAATTATTGTATTGTTAACGTTGTTACTTATGACTTGTGTTTTGAAACTGTTAAACTGTAAAGCGCTGCGGAATATGTTGGCGCTATATAAATAAAGATTATTATTATCCACAAATTAGTCTTTGTTCCTGTGTGCATTTGCAAACATTAGTCTGGCTTTTTATGTTTCTTTTGGCGCAATGGCTTCTTACTAGCAGAGTTGCCTTTCAGCCCATGATGATACAGTATTCGTTTCACTGGATATTAGCACAATTTTACCAGCTTCCGCCATCATCTTCACAAGGTCTGTTGCTTTTGTCCTTGGGTTGATATGCACATGTCAGACCAAAGCACGTTCATCTCTGTGACACAGAACCCGTCTCCTTCCTGAGCGGTATGATGGCTGGACATTCCCATCTTGTTTGTGCTTGTACAGATGGAGGATCTGAGTCATTACATATTACAATATACAATTTTATTTATACAAATAGAAATTATTTTTTTGTGAATACAATGCACACAAAATGATTAAAATGTTTTTTGTAAATATGGTACACAAGGGTTCTGATCAGAAAAAGGTGACAAAAAAGAAGTGGACGGAGGCTATGGCCAGGATCATATAATGATTAAACAAAAATACCAGCATATTACAGTATAAACATGATTTAGAAAATAGCTACATGACAGAATAGTAATTCTAGTTAGATGATTTGTAATCCTGGTTTCAGATACAACTCAATGAGTTATCTACTTACTGTAAACCAGTCATGCTGCTATAAAATCTATAAGGTCCGGTCATATGCGGGGCACGCATCTGGCAGCATATCCCTCCCACATGGGTAAGCAGATTCGCAACTAACTTGGCACATCCATAGGTTACTATGGGCAGCACTAGGGTACTGTGCTGAGCACCAATTTTTGAGCTCCGTTTTTTTGTAACTTTATCTGTCACATGTATAGACCTTTTAACCAGGTCTCTGTGTACTTATACCAAGACCAATCAGTCAGTTACTGCGTTAATACTGTATTTTGGGGAAATTACATGACACAGATCTTTAAGTAATGATTGATGATCCCTTAAAAACTATACGGTGTTTTAAAATTGGTTTGGGGATATACTCCAGATGTACTTATTCTTGTTCCTTCACCTATTCATTTCTTTATTTACTGTTTGTATTTTGTGCATTAATATTGTAATAAAATTTATATTTTTATATATTGTTTCATTGTTTTGTGTTTGAGCTGGATGCTCGCTGGTTCTTTCTATATCAAGATATGCTAGTAGTTGCTCTGTCCTGAATATTGGACTATGTACTTGTTTATTACCCTGGTTTGGTTTAATCAAGGTCCGGTCATAGTATAATTCTGGTATCCGTTATACAGTGGAAATGTTAGTAAGGAAATCAAAGGGTTAATTACCTATTTCGTAATGACTCCTGCCAAGACTGTGGCCACATGCCCTCACGTGTGTTTCTCATTGATGTTCTACTTCAGCAGCAAAAACTGATATCTGCGTTTTCAAACTTTTTTTCAGCGTTTTTTTGCACTACCCATTGTTTTCAGTGGGTGAAAAATGCTGCGTGATATGCTGCATTTGGAAAAAAAACATGGTGTTGCACAAAATACTGAGACAAAAAAAACAGCTGTGTGCATGAGATTTCTGAAATCGTATAAACTTTGGTACTGTAAAACACAGCTAAAAAATTTGCATTAAAAGGTATTTCAAAAAATGCAGAAAAAACTCAGCGTATTTGAACATGGTTTAACCCCTCTCTGACATTAGATGTTACTATCCCGTCCATGAAACCCATGCCAATCTGACCATGGACGGGATAGTACGTCATAGGCAATTAGCTGCGCTCCCGCGGGGAGCGCACTAATCGCTGCCGGGTGCCCACTGATTATCACAGCTGACACCCGTGACTGTGTGTCAGGAGCGGTCACGGACCGCTCCCGGCACATTAACCCCTAGCACACCGCGATCAAACTGATCGCGGTGTACTTGGGGCACAGGGAAGCATCGCGCAGGGAGGGGGCTCCCTGCGCGCCCCCTGAGACCCTCAGACCAGCACGATGTGATCGCGCTGTTCTGAGGGCTTCCTCCTCCCAGGACCGGGATCCAAGATGGCACCGGGGTCCTGGGGGGAGGCGGCTTCCTCAGTGCCTGCTGAGAGCAGGCACTGAGAAGCCTGCAGCACTGCCAGAGCGATCGCTGTGTGTGACAGAGTGCGGGTGCACACTGTCACAACAGCGACTGATAAAATACAGTGATGTCCCCCCTGGGACAAAGTAAAAAAGTAAAATAAATAAAAAAAACATGTTTTAAAAAAAAAACCCAAAATAAAAAAAAAAAAAAAAAAATATTCCCCAATAAATTAATTTCTTCCTGTAAATTAAAAAAACAAAACAATAAAAGTACACATATTGGTATCGCCGCGTCCGTAACGAACCCCCCCTATAAAACTGTCCCACTAGTTAACCCTTTAGTGAACCCCTTAAAAAAAAAAAACAAAGCAAAAAATCAATGCTTTATATCATACCGCCGAACAAAAAGGGGAATAACACGCGTCAAAAAGACCGATAAATAAACATGGTACCGCTGAAAACGTCATCTTGTCCGCAAAAAACGAGCCACCATACAGCATCATCAGCGAAAAAATAAAAAAGTTATAGCTCGCAGATAAAGCGATGCAAAAATAATTATTTTTTCATATAAAATTGTTTTTATTCTATAAAAGCGCCAAAACATAAAAAAATGATATAAATGAGGTATCGCCATAATCGTACTGACCCGAAGAATTAAACTGCTTTATCAATTTTACCACACGCGAACGATAAAAACGCCTCCCCCCAAAAGAAATTCAAGAATGCTGATTTTTGTTCATTCTAAACCTCCCAAAAATCGAAATAAAAAGCGATCAAAAAATGTCACGTGCTCAAAAATGGTACCAATAAAAACGTCACCCTCGTCCCGCAAAAAATAAGACCTCACATGACTCTGTGGGCCAAAATATGCAAAAAATTTTAGCTCTCAAAATGTGGCGATGCAAAAAACTATTTTTTTGCAATAAAAAGCGTCTTTTAGCGTGATAGCTCCCAAACATAAAAACCCGCTATAAATGGTAAATCAAACCCCTTTATCACCCCCTTAGGAAAAATAATAAAATAAAAAAAAAGTATTTATTTACATTTTCCCATTAGGGTTAGGTTGCGGCTAAAGTTAGGTTAGGGTTGGCGCTAAAGTTAGGATTAGGGTTAGGGTTGAGATTAGGGGTGTGTTAGGGTTAGGTTTGTGGTTTGGGTTTGGGACTAGGGTTAGGGGTGTGTTGGGGTTAGGGCTGGAGTTAGAATTGGGGGTTTCCGTGTTTGGTCACATCAGGGGCTCTCCAAATTGACATGGCGTCTGATCTCAATTCAGCCAATTCTGCGTTGAAAAAGTCAAACGGTGCATCCTACATTTCTGAGCTCTGCCATGCGTCCAAACAGTGTTTATTCCCACATATCAGCGTACTCTGACCCCAAGCGTTATTGTGCAATTTTTCCTATTTCTTCTGTTACCCTTGGGAAAATAAAAAACTGGGGGCGAAAATATCATTTTTGTAAAAAAAAAAAATGATTTTTTTTGTTTTTACGGCTGTACATTATAAACTTCTGTTGAAGCACTTGGGGCTTCATAGCGCTCACCACACATCTGATAAGTTCCTTGTGGGGTCTATTTTCCAAAATGGGGTCACTTGTTGGGGATTTCCACTGTTTAGGCGCATCAGGGCTCTCCAAATGCGACATGACCCCCCAGACCATTCCATCAAAGTCTGCCAATCCAAAATGTCAAACTTCCCTTCCGAGCCCCAACGTGTACCCATACAGTATGTTTTCTCCCACATATTGGTATCAGCGTACTCAGACAAATTTTGGGCAACAACTTTTTTGGGGCCAATTTCTCCGTTACCCTGTGAAAATAAAATATTGGGGGAAAAAAAAAAATTTTTGCAAAAAAAAAAAAAATATATTTTTTTTTTTTACGGCTGTGGTTATAAACTTTTGTGAACACTTCGGGGTTCAAATGCTCACCACATCTAGATAAGTTCCTTGTGGGATCTATTTTCCAAAAAAGGGGTCAATTGTGGGGGGTTTCCATGTTATCATCAGGGTGTCACGCTGTTAATGATTTGTATACAATTCGTAAACTATTAATACAGGAACAACACTCTATACAACAATAGTATAGCAAACAGCATGTAATATGAAAGATTTACCTGCACGATATCTGTTTAACCAGGGATAATCTTGGGGACTTGATGACGAAACGGGAAAGAGGTGGACCGGGATCTACCGCCCCTAAAGGGTCCAATAATCCCTCACCTTGGAGGTACTGATAAGGTTAGAGGTCCAAGTCTCCAGCCTAACCCTTCTCCGTCAGACCTGAAAACCCTGTAATCAGTCCTAAAAGGATCCTGACTACCCCCAAAAAGGGATATGGGCTGATCCAGTAAATACACGATTAGCATATAAAGAAGACGGAAACACACGTTGCATACACATCAAAACCAAAAGGAACAAAATGGTCGGGGAAAATAAACTTTAACCAAGTTGAGCTTGCCTAAGGAGCTCACAACTAAATCTATAAGATTTTTCTATCTGTGGTCTGCATGAAGGTTTCATGGCAACCCCCAAGCAGAAACCAGGAATTTAAAGGAAACCAATCAAAATAATCAATTGCGCCGGGAGAAACTGCACCCGTCCCAGCACCGAGCACAGACAGAATTAACTCCCTAGTGCCAAACAAAAGAAACAGAGCCGCTGTGAGAAGTCAAAGTGCAACCGCGCGATCTTGTGGCAATGCACACTTGCAGTACCCCCCCTTCTACGGGGCCTGGGGGCCCTCAGGGCCGGGCCTGCCCGGGTGGTTCTGGGAAGGCCCGAACCAAACGTCTGCGTTAACACGACGCAGGGACCCACGTCCTCTCCCGGGACCTACCCCTTCCAATGCACCAAGTACTAAAGGGGCCGGCGATTCAGAAGTGAGTCAATGATCTTTGATACTTGAAATTCCAAGTTACCTTGACAAACGGGGAGGAGGGGTAAGGTGAGGTTGATGGTCCACTACCTTTAAAGTAATGATTGGGGAAACATTATGAATTTTAAACTGGGGGAGGTCCGACGGAATGCCAAGGATTAATTATGGAACTGTCCTGTATGGCCCGAGAATCTGGGACCCATTTTCCAGGAGGGCACTTTTAAGTTTTAATTCCTGGTGACAACCATACCAGATCGTTCCATTCGATCTGGACCAGAAAAACTCCTCCTATCAGCCATCGTTTGTAACGGTTCCCCTCGCACTCAGATTATCAATACACCTCCCACACAGAAGCAAGTGACGACGAGAAACGCTCCTCCTCAGGAACCCAGAAGGGCCCCCCCCATTGAAAGTAAAAACTGGGGAGGAAACCAATGCCCCAAAAACGGGACTTACCAGTGGACTCGTCCGCCTTTTAAGAGCGAACTTGCCGAGGCAGAAAGAAAACCATCCTCTTGGTTCTCTGAGACAAAAACCCGGGGATATGTCTCTAAGCTTGATTCGACGCTTGTCTGACCATTGGTCTGCGGATGAAAGCCGGGAAAATGCAATTGATCCCCCGCTAAACAAATTTCCCTAAAATTGGAACAAAAATGAGCCCCCTATCTACACCCATAAAGGCAACCCATGAAAATCTAACGATCTCCCAATGAACACCTGCGCCAGAGTTTTAGCATTAGGGAGAGCAGGAAGAGCAACGAAAGTGCCTCTTACTGAACCTGTCAACAACCACCAGATGAATATTCCCTGACGACGGAGGAAGGTCCGAATGAAGTCCATAATAATGGTCCAGGCGTCCGGAATTTCAAGGGTAAAAAGGGTCCAGACGGACGGGTAGAGGGGTTTTAGAGCGAGCACAACCCCACATGCGCGAAAAAGTTATAACATCTTTATTAGCATTAGGCCACCAAAACCGGCGAGAAAGGAATCTAAAGTGACTTACTCCTGGATGTCCGCTAGAGCAAATTATGATGTGCCTCAATAACCTTTTGTTCAACAGATTTGGGACAAACAGTTCCCGGAGGTCCTGCAGGGGCGTCCCCCCGAGCCCCTTTAAAAACCCCCTCCTCAAGCTCAAAAATACAGCAGACAACCCCCCCTCCTGAAGGATAGGATCGGGTCATCCGTTTTCCCCCGGGCCCCTGGGGAAACGGGACAAGGCATCAGCCTTTACATTCTTAGACCCCGGGGCGATAAGTGACGACAAAATTTAAACCGGGAAAAAACAACGACCATCGAGCTTGTCTGGAAATTCAGACGTTAAAGGGGATTCCCAAAAACAAAGGTTCTTGTGATCAGTAATAACGGTAACCGGGGGGACTGCCCCTCCAAAAAGTGACGCCATTTTTTCAAAAGCTAACTTAATGGCCAAAAGTTCCCTTTGCCGATTCATAATTCCTTTCGGCGGCGACATTTTTAGAAAAGAAAGCGCACAGATGCCATTTACCGGGGACGGCCCTGGGACAATATGCACCCACCCCTACTAGACCATCCACCTCCCAAAACGGCTGAGATCATCTGGTTGGATGAGAACGGGGCCCAAGCAAAACATTTCTTCAAAGAGGAAAAGGCTTGGCAAGCTTTGTCCGACCATTTAGAAAAATCCGTCCCTTTCTTGTCATGTCAGTGAGGGGTTTGACGACAGATGAGAAATTACAAATAAATTTCCGGTAGTAGTTAGCAAACCCCAAAAAACGCTGCAGAGCCTAAGATCCCCTGCTGATCCCATTCAAGCACTGCCCCACCTTTTCAGGGTCCATACGGAAACCGGAGGCTGACACCAAAAAAACCCAAAAACTGAAGTTCCTGTACGGCAAATACACATTCTCCAGTTTGGCGTATAGTTTATTGTCTCGCAAGATCTGCAACACCTGTTCCATGCTCCTGATGAGACACAAGATCTGGCGAGGAAATTAAAATGTCGTCCAAATATACAACCACAAACAGCCCACAAGGTGACGAAAAATGTCATTAACAAAATGTTGGAATATGCTGGTGCAGTAGTCAGACCAAAGGCATGACAGTTCTCATAATGTCCCTCCGGCGTGTTAAACGCCGTTTTCCATCATCCCCCTCTTTTATCCTAATCAGATTATACGCCCCCCTGAGATCCAATTTAGAGAACCATTTGGCGCCAACAATTTGATTGAAGAGATCAGGAATAAGAGGGAGTGGATACGGATCTCGAACAGTAATCCGATTAAGTTCGCGGAAATCCAAGCAAGGGCGAGGCCTCCATCTTTCTTCTTCACAAAGAAACCCGCGGCTACTGGGGAAGATGAAGGTCTAATATGCCCTTTGGCCAGACTTTCAGAAATATAATCTTTCATAGCCTGCCTCTCAGGACCAGAAAGATTATACAACCTAGCTTTAGGCAACTTAGCATCAGGAAGGAGATTAATAGAGCAGTCATACACGCGATGAGGAGGCAACTCCTGACACCCCCCCTCAGAGAAAACATCCCCAAAATCCTCCAAAAAAGGAGGCAATGTACTAGCACGACCGCACTGATGACTGTGTTAATGCATTTTGCTTTTGCAAAACTCACCCATTGGCTTATTTCTCTGGACTGCCAATTAATCACAGGGTTATGTTTAACCAACAAGGAAGTCCAACACAAGGGAGTAGGTAGACCCTCCAACACATAACAAGATAATTGTTCCCTATGTATTGCCCCTACCCGAAGGTCAATGTTATGAACCTCATGAACAAAGCTACCTTGGCCGAGAGGCTGGCGTCAATGGAGAATATAGGGATCGGTTTGACCAATACACTCAGATGCATACCTTGAGCCTGAGCAAACTGAGCGTCAACCAGGTTAGCCCCCGGAACCACTATGAAGAAGAACAGACAATCTCTCCACTCTCGTACCAACTACCACCTCCACTGGTACAAGGAACTGAGAAGAACTGGCGGATGAAATACATATCCCCAGGTTGTCGTCCACCACACAACCTGGGATTAACAGTTTTCCGGCGACTTTTGGCTCAACAAGGCACGGGATGGACATTCTCCAACAAAATGTCCCTCTTTCCCGCAGAAAAAACATCTTCTAGTCCTGCGGCGTACCGCCAATCCCCTCCTACGAAATGAGTCCCTCCAACTGCATAGGCTCATCCGAACAGACAAGGGGAACCTCAACATAAGGGACTTTAGTGGTAGGTGGAGAAACAACAGGGAGTGGGGTTACCTCACCCCTCTCCCGAAGACGTCTATCAGTACGGATAGCTAAGGCCATAGCAGCTCAGTGAATGAGGAGACTCAAACTGAGCCAAAACGTCTTTTAATTTATCAGAAAGCCCATGACAAAACTGGCTCCTAAGAGCTGGGTCATTCCACTGAGTATCTGTGGCCCATCTACGAAACTCAGAAGCAAATTCCTCTGCCGGACGATCTCCCTGCTGTATCTTACGTAATTTTATTCAGCAAGAGAGACCCGATCTGGGTCATCATATACCAATCCCAGGGCAGTAAAAAATTGATCTACAGACTGTAGAGCGGGGATCCCGGAGGAAGGGAAAATGCCCAGGATTGAGGGTCCCCTTGCAGAAGTGAGATAACAATTCCCACTCTCTGCTCATCACTCCCTGATGATCGAGGCCGAAGCCGAAAATACAATTTACATGCCTCCGGAAGGTGAAAAATTTGTCTCGCCCACCAGTGAACCTGTCCGGGAGAGCTACTTTAGGTTCAACTCTGTTTGCTCCAGGGAGACAAAACTTTGGACTTAATGTCCGTCAGCTCCATGGATAATCCCTGCAACTGCAGAGCCAGCTGGGCTACTGGATCCATGGTAACTGGAGATAATTTTTTTTTTGGGCCAGTGAAAAATGTCACGCTGTCTAATGATATGTTATACAATGTCAGTAAACTATTATACAGGAATAAACACTCTATACAACAACTAGTATAGCAACATCAGCATGTAAGTATAGAATAGATTTACCTGACACGATATCTGCTGAACTCAGGGTTAATCTTGAGGACTTGATGAGCTGAAACAGGAAAGAGGTGGACCGGGATCTAACCTGACCCTAAAACTGGGGTCCTAACTAATCCCTCACCTTGGAGGTACTGATAATGGTTCAGAGGTCCAAGTCTCCAGCCTAACCCTGTCTCCTGTCAGACCCTGAACCCTGTAATCAGTCCTAAGAAGGATCCTGACTACCACCAAAGGGATATGGGCTGATCTCAGCTAAATACACAGATTAGACATATAAGACAGACAGGATAACAACGCTTGCATACACACTCAAACACCAAAGGAACATAAATGGTCTGGGAAATAAACTCTAACCAAGTTGAGCTTAGAACAACTAAGGAGCTCACAACTAAAATCTATACAGATTCATTCCTATCTGTGGTCTGCATGAAGGTTTCACTGGCAACTCCCAAGCAGACAACCAGGAATTTAAAGGAAACCAATCAACAAATAATCAATTGCAGCCGGGAGAAACTGCACCCAGTCCCAGCACGAGCACAGACAGAATTAACTCCCTAGCTGCCAAACACAAAGAAACAGCAGCTCAGCTGTTAGAAGTCAAAATGTGCAACCGCGACGATCTTCGTGGCAATGCACACATGACACAGGGGCTCTCCAAATGCGACATGACGCCCCCAGACCATTCCATAAAAGTCTGCAATCCAAAACGTCACTACTTCCCTTCCGAGCCCCGACGTGTGCCATACAGTATTTTTCGCTTACTTATTGGGTATCAGCGTACTCAGCACAAATTGTACAACAACTTTTGGGTTCCAATTTCTTCTGTTACCCTTGTGAAAATAAAATATTGGGGCGAAAAAAATCATTTTTGTAAAAAAAAAAAAGGATTTTTTATTTTACGGCTGTACGTTATAAACTTTAGTGAAACACCTGGGGTTCAAAGTGCTCACCACACATCTAGATAAGTTCCTTGAGGGGTCTAGTTTCCAAAATGGTGTCATGTATGGTGGTTTCACTGTTTAGGCAGATCAGGAGCTCTCCAAACACGACATGGCGTCCAGCCAATTCTGCGTTGAAAAAGTCAGACGGCGCTCCTTCCCTTCCAGACTCTGCCATGCACCCAAACAGTGGTTTACTCCCACATATGGGGTATCAGCGCATTCAGGACAAATTGCACAATAACTTTTGGAATCTTGTTCCTTGGAAAAATAAAAATTGGGGTGAAAAGATCATTTTTGTGGAAAAATATGATTTTTAAATTTTACGGCTCTACGTTATAAACTTGTGTGAAGCACTTGGGGGTTCAAATTGCTCACCAAAGATCTAGATAAGTTCCTTAGGGGGTCTAGTTTCCCGAATGGGGTCATTTGTGAGGGGTTTCCACTGTTTAGGCACATCAGAGGCTCTCCAAATGCAACATGGCATCCAATCTCAATTCCAGCCAATTTTGGTTGGAAAAAGTCAAATGCCGTGCGCCCAAACAGTGGTTCCCCCCCACATATGGGGTATCAGCGTACTCAGGACAAATTGGACAACAACTTTTGGGTCCAATTTCCTTGGGAAAATTCAAAAATTTGGGACTAAAAAAATCATTTTTGTGGAAATTTTTTTTTTTTTTTTTTTTTCACACCCAGGCATTATAAACTTTTGTGAAACACTTAGGGGTTCAAAGTGCTCACAACAGATCTAGATAAGTACCTTAAGGGGTCTAGTTTCCAAAATGGTGTCACTTGTGGGGTTTCCACAGTTTAGGCGCATCAGAGGTTCCCCAAACGCGACATGGCGTCCAATCTCCATTCCAGCCAATTTTAGTTTGAAAAAGTCAAACGGCGCCCCTTTCCCCTTACGAGCTCTGCCGTGTGCCCAAACAGTGGTTTTCCCCCACATATTGGGTATTGGCGTACTCAGGAGAAATTGCATAACAACCTTATCTGTCCATTTTCTCCTTTTACCCTTGTGAAAAAAAAAAAAGTTTGTAAAAGATCATTTTTGTGGCTAAAAAGTTAAATATTCATTTTTTCCTTCTGTGAAGCACTTGGTGGTTCAAAGTTCTCACCACATCTAGATTGGTTCCCTACGTGTGCCTATACAGTAGTTTTCTCCCACATATAGGGTATCAGTTACCCTGTTACCCTGAGAAAATAAAAAACTGGGGACTAAAAGATCATGTTTGTGGAAAAAATATAATTTGTTTTATTTTCACGCCCGGGCGTTATAAACTTCTGTGAAGCACTTGGGGGTTCAAAGTGCTCACCACACATCTAGATAAGTTCCTTTGGGGGTTTTGGTTCCAAAATGGGGTCACTTGTGGGGGGTTTCACGTTGCTTTAGTTCCTGTGAAGCACCTGAAGGGTTAATAAACTTCTTGAATGTGGTTTTGAGTACCTTGAGGGTGCAGTTTTTAGAATGGTGTCCATTTTGGGTATTTTCTGCCATATAGACCCTCAAAGTGACTTCAAATGTGAGGTGGTCCCTAAAAAAAAATGGCTTTGTAAATTTTGTTGTAAAAATGAGAAATCGCTGGTCAACTTTTAACCCTTATAACTTCCTAACAAAAAAAAAATTTGGTTCCAAAATTGTGCTGATGTAAAGTAGACATGTGGGAAATGTTATTTATTAACTATTTTGTGTGATATATTTCTCTGTTTTAAGGGAATAAAAATTCAAAGTTTGAAAATTGCAAAATTTTAAAAATTTTCGCCATATTTGCGTTTTTTTCAAAAATAAACGCAAGTTATATCGAAGAAATTTTACCACTAAAGTGAAGTACAATATGTCACGAGAAAACAGTCTCAGAATCGCGAATATCCGTTGAAGCGTTCCAGAGTTATAACCTCATAAAGAGACAGTGGTCAGAATTGTAAAAATTGGCCCGGTCATTAACGTGCAAACCACCCTTGATGGTGAAGGGGTTAAAGCCCCCGTCTCACATAGCGAGATCGCTAGCGAGATCACTGAAGCGTCACCGATTTTGTGACGCAACAGCGACATAGCCAGCGATCTCGCTACATGTGAACGCAGCGGCGATCGCTGATCGTCGTCGAATGGCCTGGACCATTTTTTCATCGTTGGTGTCCCGCTGGCCAGCGTGCATCGCTGCGTGTGACAGCGGGAGACCAACGATCAGCGAGTCCCAGCGCCGTACAGCAGACGCTGGTAGCTGGAATGCAGGGTAAACATCGGGTAGCTAAGCACCACGCAGCACTTAGTTACCCTCTGTTTACTCTGGATACTAGCATGCTCGCTGGTCCTGATCGCTTGTGAGTCTGCCTATGTGACAGCTCACCAGCGATCAGCTGACGATGTCCCAGCAATCCCATCCACGTCGGATCGTTGGTGGGATCGCTGGGCATTGAATCGTGTAATGGGGCCCTAAGGGGTAGGGAATAAGGAAAAATAAAGTCACAAAGTAGTCAAGGTATTGCTTGTTTGCAAATAAGGTATACATTTTTCTGCTTGCTAAAAATATTTTCAGTTTAGTCTTATATTTTGTGCTATTTATTTTAGTGTAGAAATGGAAGATTTATCTTGGAAATCAGAGCTCCTGCCTTCTGCTAAGGTAAGGCCAAAATTTTTGTAGTACAAAAATATTGAATATATGTATGTGTACACATTGCGTTTTTTTCATGTTTTTTCCTTGCAGTTTAATCACAAAACAGAAATATTAATTAGCACCATAAAATTGAATTAGATTCCGGAAATCTCATGCACAAGTTACCGTATATACTCGCGTATAAGCTGAGATTTTCAGCGCATTTTTAGGACTGAAAGTCCCCTCTCGGCTTATACGCGTGTCATATACCGGGGGGGTGTCGGTGGGGGAGAGGGAGCGGGGGGGGGGTTGGATCATACTCACCCCTCCGCCGGCACGTCTCTGTAACCCCCTGCTTCTCCCACGATCTCTGGCTCCTTCCTGCAGCGGTCACATGGTACCGCTCATTAAAGTCATGAATATGCATATATTCATGACTTTAATGAGCGGTACCACGTGATCGCTGTAGGAAGAGCTGCGGAGACCGCCGGGAGAAGAGGAGAGGCTGCAGAGAGTGACGCGCCGGCAGGTGGGTGAGTATAGTGATATTCACCTGTCCCCCGGTCCACGCTGCGCGCTGCTCCAACCTCCTCGTCCGACTCCTCTGGCTGTGAATGTTCAGGCAGAGGGCACGATAACGTAGTTAGTGCGCGCCGCGCCCTCTGCCTGATCATTCGCTGCCGAAGACCCGGAAGATGGAGCAGCGCAGCTGTGGACTGGTCCGGTGACAGGTAAATATCTCAGGTGCCGGGGTTCTGAGCGAGTGGTGACACCGGCACCTGTCCCCCATAGCGCCCCGGTGTCACCGCCTGCTCATGACACCGGACCCTGACCCCAGCGACGAGAGGTGAGTATGTCATTTTTTTTTTTTTTTTCTTTTGCAGCAGCGCGGCAGCATAAGGAACCTATACTATGTAGCATAATCTGTGGAGCATATGGGCATAATCTGTGCAGCATATGGGCATAATCTGTGCAGCATATGGGGGCATAATCTGTGGAACATATGGGAATAATCTGTGCAGCATATGGGGGCATAATCTGCAGCAAAAGTGTGCCTATTTTATGCAGTCTTTTTCTGCCAAGACATAAGGATTTGCACCAATTTTCAACTGCAAATCTGAATATGCATATAGCCTTAGTCGTCCTCAGAATTGTTGTCTATGCAAATTATTCTAGTTTCACACGGCTGTAATACAGTTGCATTTTGTCTTGTCCCCCACAAACCCTTCAGGTTTACTTACACAAACTTAGATTTGAGTGTTTGAGCTATAATATAGACCCAAAGACTTTGTCACAAGGTTCTCTACTTAACATAACACTGTTGCTGGAATTCATGAAGTATGGCTGATGATCAAGTTGTCATTTGTTTTTTGCTTTCCTCACACCCCTTTTCCATGCAGACACTTTCATCATTCTGACTTGCTGCATGAGATCTCCAGGGCCGATCAGGTGGCCATACTCAGGGACATTTTATTATTTCTACCTCCACTTTGTCATTTTCAATTTGCATATGTTTTTATGGCTACACTTTTTCACATCATGTTATTTGCAGTCTATATCCTGTGATCTCACATGCAGCATTTGCACAGGTATCCTTTTAACCATTACAGCTTCAGGGTGTATTATGAGCTACTAGTTTCGTCTACTATCTATCCAGCAGCTCTCTGCAGCCTTTAATGTTTGTATATTGATTTATTCTGGCACTCTAGCTTGTGGTAATTTTTATGTCCTTGAAAATCATATCTGTCTTATTTAACCCCTTTCTTACATCTGACATACTATTCGTCCATGTGCCCTGGGACTTAATTCCCATGGACGGAATAGTACATCATATGCGATCAGCTGCGCTCCAGGGGGGAGCGCAGCTGATCGCGGCCGGGTGTTAGCTGATTATTACAGCTGACACCCGACACTATGTGCCAGGAGCGGTCACGGACCGCTCCCGGCACATTAACCCCCGGCACACTGCAAACAAAGATGACCGCAGTGTTCCAGCGGTACAGGGAAGAATGGTCCCGTATGATCATGAACGGGAAAAGTACGTCCCATGTGATCGGACGCGCTCCCGGAGCGCGTCCGATTGTGGCCGGGTGTCAGCTGATTATCAAAGTGACACCCGGCACTCTGTGCCAGGAGTGGTCACAGACCTCTCCCGGCACATTAACCCCTGGCACACTGCGATCAAACGTGATCGCAGTGTACCAGGGGCACAAGGAAGCATCGCGCAGTGAAGGGGGATCCCTGCTTGCTTCCCTGAGACCCTTAGAACAGTGCGATGTTATTGCGCTGTTCTGAGGGCTTCCTCCCTGCAGGACCCCGGATCCAAGATGAGGCGGCTTCCTCAGTGCCTGCTGAGAGCAGGCGCTGAGAAAGCCTACAGCACTGCCTGTGAGATCGCCGATCTGACAGAGTGCTGTGCACAGTGTCAGATCGGCGATCTGACCTTATACAGTGATGACCCACCCTGGGACAAAGTGAAAAAGTAAAAAAAAAAAAAACAATAAAAGTGTAAAAAAAATTCCTAAATAAAGAAAAATATATATTCCCCAATAATAAATTCATTCATTCATGTAAATAAAAAAAACAATAAAAGTACACATATTTAGTATGGCCGCGTCCGTAACGACCAGCCCTATAAACCTGTCCCATAAGTTAACCCTGTAGTGAACCCCTTAAAAATAAAAGGCAAAAAAACAATGATTTATCATCATACCGCCGAACAAAAAGTGGAATAACACACGATCAAAAGACGGATATAAATAAACATGGTACCGCTGAAAACGTCATCTTGTCCCGCAAAAAAACGAGCCACCATATAGCGCCGTCTGCAAAAAAATTAAAGTTATAGCTCGCAGAATAAAGCAATGCAAAAATAATTATTTTTTATATATAATCGTTTTTATTGTATAAGAGCACCAAAACATAAAAAAAAGATATAAATGAGGTATCGCTGCAATCGTACTAACCCGAAAAATAAAACTGCTTTATCAGTTTTACAACACGTGGAACAGTATAAACATCCCCCCCAAAAGAAATTCATGAATTGCTGGTTTTTGTTCATTCTGCCTCCCAATAATCGTAATAAATAGCGATCAAAAAATGTCATGTGCCCAAAAATTGTACCAATAAAAACGTCAACTCGTCCGCAAAAAATAAGTCCTCACATGACTCTGTGGGTCAAAATATGAAAAAATTATAGCTCTCAAAATGTGGTGATGCAAAAACTATTTTTTGCAATAAAAAGCGTCTTTTAGCGTGTGCATCTGTCAAACATAAACTCACTATAAATAGTAAATCAAACCCCCTTTATCAACCTCTTAGTTAGGGAAAAATAATAAAATTAAAAAAATGTATTTATTTCCATTTTCCCATTAAGGTTAGGGTTGGGACTAAAGTTAGGTTTATGGTTGGGCTAAAGTTAGGCTTGGGATTAGGGTTAGGGGTGTGTTGGGGTTAGGGTTGGAGTTAGAATTGGGGGGTTTCCACTGTTTAGGCACATCAGGGGCTCTCCAAACGTGACATGGCGTCAGATCTCAATTCCAGCCAATTCGGCGTTGAAGAAGTCAAACGGTGCTCCTTCCCTTCTGAGCTCTGCCATGCGCCCAAACAGTAGTTTACCCCCACAGGAAAAAATTGCACAATAACTCTTGGGATCCAATTTTTCTGTTACCCTAGGGAAAATAAAAAATGGGGGCGGAAAATATCATTTTTTGTGGAAAAAAATATGATTTTTTATTTTTATGGCTCTACGTTATAAACTTCTGTGAAGCACTTGGTGGTTCAAAGTTCTCACCACACATCTAGATTGGTTCCCTACGTGTGCTATACAGTAGTTTTCTCCCACATATAGGGTATCAGTGTACTTAGGACAAATTGAACAACAACTTTTGGGGTCCAATTTCTCCTGTTACCCTTGAGAAAATAAAAAACTGGGGACTAAAAGATCATGTTTGTGGAAAAAATATAATTTGTTTTATTTTCACGCCCGGGCGTTATAAACTTCTGTGAAGCACTTGGGGGTTCAAAGTGCTCACCACACATCTAGATAAGTTCCTTTGGGGTTTAGGTTCCAAAATGAGGTCACTTGTGGGGGGTTTCCACAGTTTAGGCACATCAGGGGCTCTCGACTTGACACCCGCAGACCATTCCATCAAAGTCTTCATTACTAAACGTCACTACTTCTATTCCGAGCCCGACGTGCGCCCAAACAGTGGTTCCCCCCCACACATGGGGTATCAGCTTACTCAGGACAAATTGGAGAACTATTTTTGGGGTTCAATTTCTCCAGTTACCCTTGGGAAAATAAAAAATTGGTGACTAAAAGATCATTTTTGTTTGAAAAAATAGGCTTTTTTATTTTCATGCCTGGGCATTATAAACTTGTGTGAAGCACTTGGGACTTCAAAGTGCTCAGCACAGATCTAGATAAGTTCCTTAGGGGGTCTAGTTTCCAAAATGGGGTCACTTGTGGGGGTTTTCCACTGTTTAGGCACATCAGTGGCTCTGCAAACTGAGCATGACACCCATCAAATTCTGCATTCCAAAATGTCATTACTTCCTTTCCGAGCCCCCAAATAGTATTTCCCCCCACTTATGGGGTATCAGCGTACTCAGGACAAATTGGACAACAACTTTTGGGGTCCAATTTCCTTGGGAAAAATCAAAATTGGGACTAAAAAATCATTTTTGTGGAAATTATATTTTTTTTTTTCACACCAGGCATTATAAACTTTAGTGAAACACTTGGGGGTTGAACGTTCTCACAGCAGATCTAGATAAGTTCCTTAGGGGGTCTAGTTTCCAAAATGGTGTCACTTGTGGGGGGTTTCTACTGTTAAGGCACATCAGGTGCTCTCCAAACAAGACATAGCGTCTAGCCAATTCTGCGTTGAAAAAGTCAAACTGCGCTCTTTCCCTTCTGAGCTTGCCATGCACCAAACAGTGGTTTATCCCCACATATTGGGTATCAGCATACTCAAGACAAATTGCACAATAAATTGAGGTCTTGTTACCCTTGGGAAAATAAAATTAAGGTGAAAAGATCATTTTTGTGGAAAAAATATTATTTTTTAATTTTACGGTTCTACGTTATAAACTTGTGTGAAGCACTCGGGGGTTCAGAGTGATCACCACAGATCTAGATAAGTTCCTTAGGGGCAGGAGCAGCATCCATTCAGGTGAAAAATACAAAAATCTTTATTCTGCCACATGTAATAACGTTTTGGCCATATTGTGGCCTTTTTCAAGTACATTCAAAAGTGCACACAGGCGGCCTTAAATGGTGTGGAGGAGCCAATCACCAGCGCAGGTTACGCCTCATAGCTAATAGACATATACATACAATCATAAAACGGCAATCAGACATTAGTGTCATAATCTCCAATACAGCGTACAGGGTTCGTTCGTATATTATCCCAAAACAACAAATCCATAACATATGTAAACCGTAGAATGCAATTGTTTTCACCAATAGATGACTAGCTACCCATAACCATGGTGACGATCCTCAAATCACCAAATGCCATCTAAACACCATATCCCAACCAATGATATTACCCGCCTCTCTTTGGCGCCAGATCGATCATCCCATCATCGGTAACGTTCCAAGTCAGGAAGCATTAGAGGACGCCCACTAACAATAGGAGGCATCAGAGTGTGATGCTCTTGTAAGCGCCAAACAGGTAGAGCAAATATCCAATAGCGGTTAGGTCGCGCCAGCAACCTCCGTCATATGACGTCATATCACGTGGCATACCACGTCAGATGCTCGGCGCATGCGCAGAGCATACTAATCGCAGCAGTCTCGCAATTTAGATCACCAATACAATGGCCTGCCGTAACATCGCGATAACATATAGGACCATTAGATATTAACCCAAACATCACACATGGTATGTTAAATAGTGAATGTTGGGTAGCCACTCCTCCAAATCCATGGCAACCAGAATAAGGCTCCCATAGATTAACCAAAAAAACATACACAAAATGATTTAATCTAACACATCCCTTATACAAATGTATACATCGGTGGATAAGGAAAACGGAGGGCATGGGGAGTCAAATATATAAATCAGCTAACAACATAACACATAGAAAATCCATTTCACAACTTATTGAGTCTCCATGTCCACCAGTCCTTCCAAACCACCGATCTAAATAGAAGAGAGAAAAAAGAGAAAATTAAAACCTAAACAACTCACAAATAACATCTGAAAGCAATATACAGAGAATAAATGCCATAAAAGAGACCAGGGCATTGCTATATACATATATGTAAATTATAGTCCAGATTGAGGCCCCTCGGCTGTAATGTATCCAGATCTGAAATCCAACGAAGTTCCTTCTTTTTCAGTAATTTGGACCTATCACCCCCTCCCCGTCTCAAAGGAGGCACCCCATCTATCACCCTAAACCTCAGCTGGTTTACAGAATGCGTATCACACGTATTAGCAAACACAAAAACACTATTAGAACTAAACTTTTGGAACTACCGGTTTCTAAACATTTTGTCGAATGTAGACATTCTGTAAACCAGCTGAGGTTTAGGGTGATAGATGGGGTGCCTCCTTTGAGACGGGGGGGGGGGGGGGGTGATAGGTCCAAATTACTGAAAAAGAAGGAACTTCGTTGGAAAAAAATTTGGTTCCAAAATTGTGCTGATGTAAAGTAGACATGTGTGAAATGTTATTTAGTAACTATTTTGTATGACATATTTCTCTGTTTTAAGGGAATAAAAATTCAAAGTTTGAAAATTGCTAAATTTTCCAAATTTTCGCCATGTTCTCATTTTTTTCATAAATAACCACAAGTTATATCGAAGAAATTTTACCACTGTCATGAAGTATAATATGTCACAAGAAAACAGTCTCAGAATCGCTAAGATCCCTTGAAGCGTTCCAGAGTTATAGCCTCATAAAGAGACAGTGGTCAGAATTGTAAAAATTGGCCCGTTCATTAACGTGCAAACCACCCTTGGGGGTTAAGGGGTTAATATCAGTCCGCAGCTGTCTGCATAGCCTTTAATGGCTATTAAAATAGGGGGTCACAAAAAAATGACATGAGGTCCCCTTATAATTAAAAGCCATGAATGGCTATGCAGACATCTGCGGGCTGATATTAGTAGCCTAGGAAGGGGTAATGGGTATTGCCCCCCCCGGCTACAAACACCAGCCCGCAGCAGCCCCAGAAATGGCGCAGCTCTAAGATGCGCCGATTCCAGCACTCAGCCTCTCTCTTCTCACTGCCCTGTAGCAGTGGCAATATAGGGTAACGTGGAGGGTTGATGTCACCTTTGTATTGTAAGGTGACATCAAGCCTGGCATGGTGATGGAGAGGTGTCAATAAGACACCTATGCATTACTAAAACCGATAGTTGTTAATGGGTTATCCCCTTTACCCCAAGGGTGGTTTGCACGTTAATGACCGGGCCAATTTTTACAATTCTTACCACTGTCCCTTTATGAGGTAGTAACTCTAGAACGCTTCCATGGATTCTGGTGATTCTGACATTGTTTTCTCATGACATATTGTACTTCATGTTAGTGGTAAAATTTCTTTGATACAACTTGCGTTTATTTGTGAAAAAAAAATGGAAATTTGGCGAAAATTTTGAAAGTTTCAGGCACTGACAAGCCACCTCCCTGTAGGACCCGGAATGACCCCGTGGCCATTTTGGATCCGGGCCTGCAAGGAGAAGGCTTTTGGAACAACGTGCTTCCCTATGCCGCTGAAATACTGTGATCATGTTTGATCAAATTGTGCCGGGGGTTAAAGTGCCGTGAGCGGTTCCTGACCACTCCTGGCACATAGTGCTGGGTGTCAGCTGTGATAATCAGCTGACACCCGGCCCCGATCAGCTGCGCTCCCGTCGTGAGCACGGCTGATCACGTATGACGTACTATCCCGTCCACGGTCATACGGGCCGGGTCACCAGGACATGATAGTATGTCTGATGTCAGAAAGGGGTTAAATAAAGACACAGCCAGAATACAGCATTTTAATTAAATAAAACACAACACATTTTCCCATCTTTATTGTACCCCTAATTCCGATCACCTGCAAAAAAATAAAAAATAATAAACAAATACTCCCTGTTCCGATGTAATCCATTTAATAATGAGTTTCCCACGACGAACTCCCCGATCGAGCTGTCACATTGGTAGATGTGACCGCTCTATAGGCCTACCGCGATGCACTGACAGGAGGTAATGACTCCTGCAGTGCATCACTAAAAGGGTCACTGGAGTTCATGCTCTCACTTTACGGCATCTCTACATGAGAATTTTCTCACACAGTGTTGCCGGTGACAGCATGAACTCAGGTGACCTCTCTCCTGGAGGAGGGATACACCGTGGAGGATTATCTCCGGTCAATGCATGCCGGAGGGCTTTGTAGAACAGTGACATCTCCCAATGTCATGGAAAGGTAAGTATAGGTTGATTTTTTATTTTATTTTTGTTACAGGAGAACGAGGGCTTCGGGGACTAGGTGATTGGTGAGTATGTACTGTATGTTGTATATACTGTATGTGTATATGTATGTACTGTATATTGTATTTCCCATTACGTCCCTCAGGACAGCACCATGGAGGACGTCCTCCCTTGACCTATAGCGGGACACACCATGGAGGACGTCCTCCCTTGACCTATAGCGGGACAGGATCACAGAGAGGTTAAAAGGCCCCTCCCACCTCCACCCTCCAGTGTTTTTCCTGTCCCTACAGGGGACGGTTGTATGAGAGGTTGCTCCAGGAGTGGAGCGAAGATAGAAGGTGGACGTTTTACAAGACCCAGGGGGATCGTGCTGCTGGTCCAATCCTTCCCCTGTCAAGTAGCCCGGGGCTGAAACTCTCCTGGGGGAGTCCCTCAGCCACAAAGACCAGTGAGTGGATGAAGCTCCTGGGTAGAGCCGCTTCCTCCTCAGTGGAGGCTCTCGGCTCTGACACTGGCCGGCATTCCAGCGCAAGATACCGGAAGTCGTGCGGGGGAGCCATGGCGCTTCTGGTGACGTCAGGGCGCCGGAGCTAGAGGCCAGCGTGCGTTCCATGGTTGAACGCGGAGGTGCAGAACGAGACAGGCAACAGACAGGTTTCCTGGATCTCGGGGGGCACAAGAGAGGAAATCACTGGCAGTAATGCAGCATTCCTGGCGGGACGCCGCTTCCCTCCATGCTGGGCTCTCGGCGTTACCAGCTCCCCCTGTCTTTTTAGCAGGTATGGAGCCAGCACAGGTGAGTGCATCATGGAATGTGTTGATGGCCTAGGCCTCTGGACTGATGCTAGTCTCATGCCTTTGTGCCGAAGCTGAGCATAGAGCCTCATATGCTGAGGTGTGTTTCACATGTATGCAGTCAGGCCTTGGACCTCTAAGCTATGATAAGGCCATATGTCCAGGCTACATCTCATGATTTGACTTCAGTTAGTTGCAACTTAACTACTCCATCCATAGGAGGACGCATAGTGTTAATGCAGCACATCGTCTCCATGAAGACTGCCCTCCAGCTGTGGTGCATTAATTAGCTCCTTCGGGTGGGGTCAGTCTGACAATTGAGAACTACTATTCAGGCTTGAGATTTATCTGGAACTCTGAGAGATTGCTCTCTTGGCTCTAACTGGGACCTGGTCTCTTGTTTGGACACCTTCAAGCATGGTATAGCAGTTGTACTGCAGCATAGTGCCTCTATGCATCATATTGAGTGCCTCTGTGCATCATATTGAGTGCCTCTGTGCATCATATTGCATCAGAGTGCGACATCATAGCGCTTCATAGTGCCTTTGTGTCATGTTACATCATATATCATATTGCATCATTGTTCCTCAATGCATCTTATTGAGTGCCTCTGTGCATTGTACTGCATCATAGTGCCTCTATTCATAATTTTGAGTGCCACTGTGCATTGTACTGCTTTATAGTGCCTCTATTCATCATATTGAGTGCCCCTGTGCATTGTACTGCATCATGGTGCCTCTATTCATCTTATTGAGTGCCTCTGTGCATTGTACTGCATCATAGTGCCTCTATTCATCATATTGAGTGCCCCTGTGCATTGTACTGCATCATGGTGCCTCTATTCATCATATTGAGTGCCCCTGTGCATTGTACTGCATCATAGTGCTTCATAGTGCCTTTGTGTCATATTACATCATATATCATGTTGTCTCTATGCATCATATTGAGTGCCTCTGTGCGTGGTACTGCATCATAGTGCTTCTATGCATCATATTGATTGCCTCTGTGCACCATATTGCATCAGAATGCTTCATAGTGCCTTTATGTGTTATATTACATCATTTATCATATTCCATCATTGTTCCTCTATGCATCATATTGAGTGCCTCTGGGCATCGTATTGAATCATAGTGCCTCTAGGCTTCATATTGAGTGTCTCTGTACATCACATTGCATCATAGTGTTTCTATGCATCATATTGAGTGCCTCTGTACATCACTTTGTATCATAGTGTCTCTATGCATCATATTTATTGCCTCTGTGTATCATATTGCATCAGAGTGCTTCATAGTACCTCTATGCTTCATATAACATCATATTGCATCATAGTGCCTGTGTGCATCATAGTGCCTCTATGCGTCATATTACATCATAGTGCCTCTATGCGTCATATTACATCATGGTGCCTTTGGGCATCATAGTACTTCATAGTGCCTCTATGCATTATATTACATCATAGTTCTACATAGTACTTCTATGCATCATATTACATCATGTTGCATCAGGGTGCATCTTGGTGTTTCATAGTGCCTTTGTGCAGCAGATTGCATCATGGTGCTTTATAGTGCCTCTATGCATCAGGTTGCATCAGGGTGCACCATACTGCATGGGTGTCTTTGTGCATTATGTTGCATCATACTACATGAGTGTCTTTCTGCATTATATTGCATCATATTACATCATAGTGTCTTTGTGCATCAAGGTGCATCATAGTGTCTATATGCCTCATAGTGTCTTTCTGCATTACATTGCATTATATTTCATCATAGTGTCTTTGTGCATCATATTGCATCATAGTGTCTTTCTACATTATATTGCATCATATTACATCATAGTGTCTTTCTGCATCATATTGCATCATAGTGTCTGTGAATTATACTGCATCATAGTGTCTTGGTGCATTTTATTGCATCATACTGCATCATAGTCTTTGTGCATTATATGCATCATATTGTAAGTCCGCAAGGACTGGGTTCTCTCCCTTCTGTATCACTCTGTCATTGGAAATTTGTTTACTGTAGACTATATCTATAACTTTGTGTGTAGCCCCTTCTCATGTACAGCACCATAGAATTAATGCCGCTATAATAATATTGCATCATAGTGCGTCTGTGCATATTGCATCATAATGCTTCAGTGCCTCGAGATGTGTCATTCGTGTGTCATAGTACCTCAGTGCTTCATAGTACATCGGATATTGTGGTTTTGTGCCTCTGGCTTAGACCTTCTGACTTGTGCCTTATTGCGTCGCCGTACATTGTATGGTCGGCCCACCACTTCACTTTTGTCTCGGGCCAACTCCGGTTATAGAATCCTCATATTTTAGGACCCAGGTCCAGCTTCGGTTGCTTCATTCCTTGCAACTGGGCTTAGCCAGACGAACAGCTATGCCTGAATTGGCCTAGTAACTTAGCATTTCTTCAGGATTGGAACAGAACTCTCAAGTGAGTTACTGCCTTGAGGACTAAAGGCAAGTCTCTTCCATAGTTGGCTTTAAAGGGAGACAGACGTCTTTGGGGCTCATCCTGTAAGTGGACATACTACTGTGCTGAAAGCAGGAAATCTCATGAGGTGAAAAAGAATCCTTCCCGACTCCACATATGGCAGTCGGACTAGTTTCCTTGATCAACACCCGGTAAACAGATTCTTGACCCCTAAATCCGTTGTATTACGTTTACCAGGGACGGCATTACTGCCTTTGTACTTTATGGCAAATCGGCGGCACTGTCATGTGGCAGAAGATCCCATACCCACTGCTCGTACAGCAGTCAGGGCTCCTAATGTAAAAGAATCTGTATCCAGGACTCTTACAGTTGAGGCCTCATAGTCCTTCTGACTCACAGTAAAAAATCTCCCTCTCGAGGGGAAGGAAACTACTTCCCTCTAGTTTTAGAATATGGTTCCTCCCACCAGGGCAGTCGGGGTGTATAAACATCTCTAAGAAAATTGCCTTTTACGATATAATATATAAATAAGTTGGCACATACTGTATATATAATGTCGTAGCTAATAACTCATATAGAGACAGTCAAATATCCTGTGTCAAAGGATTTTTACCAACATCCTCCCCCCCCCCCCCCCACCGCTTACTGTCATCGATTCCAGAGTCCAGACTCCCCGTGTCTAACATCAGTAAAGCAAGAGTGGTGATCCATATCTTCCTTTTAACACTTCTACCGAGAAGCCCAATGTTGGTACTAGCAGGAGATATTACCTGCCAGATGGAGTATTTCCTTAGTTCCAATAATATCCAACCCTTACTGGGGGTTGAGACCTCTAAGGTTTCGGAGTAGACATGATCTGCAGAATGAGTAGGGACATACATCCCAATGCTCTGCCATTTTCCATGTACTAACTGTTATTTGGCTTGATCTTTCAGCAGTCCAGGGTCTCTGTACTGCAGGTCTCCTCGTAGTATGGTAAGCCGGTCTCTAACCAAGGTTTAATCTGAGCCCAGGAGGACCAATGAAGGAACAGTCCCGTGTTGTTAAGCACATCCAGCCGATTACTGGTCTGTACAGTCCTCATTGTGTGGTGATTGTAACTATCACAATATTTTTGCTGGGCAATAAGATTTTTAAGGCTATTCTGTGGCTGCGGTGTCTATATCTATCACAATAACTGTAATTCTCTGCGGTTCATTAGTGGTATTGGGGTACAACGGCTGTGTTTCACTCTCCGTCTCTGCGGCATGTCTTGTTTACCACATTCATACTGGAATTGGCCATTATAAACATATATCGGACACTCACTACTGTGATTATCTTTACGAATTTCTTTAGATATCTATATTTCTTTTTGATCTTTCAGATCATTTCTATATCTAACCTGGTTCTTACCTGGGACTTTGGTCCTTGAGCTTCTGTTCCCACCCTGGGATATTTCTTTGGTATTCTCCATGGTGCTGTCCTGAGGGACGTAATGGGAAAAGGAAATTAGACCTACCGGTAATTCTATTTCCAGGTAGTCCCTCAGGACAGCACCCTTAATTCCCTCCCTTATGTTTCTCTTTAGGATTGCAAGGGATCAATCTTCGGCGGATGGTCCGTCGAGTTGCCAAGGCTAGAGATAAAGAAGAAGTTGTTCAATGGTTTCTTACATACGCGTTTGTAAGGGCGCGTTTAGACCATTTCCTGCCATCCTTCGGTGGTACTTTGAAAAAACACTGGAGGGTGGAGGTGGGAGGGGCCTTTTAACCTCTCTGTGATCCTGTCCCGCTATAGGTCAAGGGAGGACGTCCTCCATGGTGCTGTCCTGAGGGACTACCTGGAAATAGAATTACCGGTAGGTCTAATTTCCTTTTTTGTTTGTTTTTTTTTATTTGCTATTGAACACAGGCATCGTCTGATGGGACTACTGCCCCATCATCGGCTAATGCTGTCACTGTTATATGTGACAGCATTCATAGCCGGATGGGAGCATCACACAATGCCTAGCCACGCATACACGCAGACCCCCACAGACAGACACGCACATAGTCTCCGCTCACACACTCTTCCTCCTCCCTTTCTTGCACGAAGTTCTGCAGCAAAACCACAAATCTTTTTACACCTACGTTTTTGCTGTGGAATTGACTGACTCAATGAAAGTCAATGGCTGCAGAAATGCTACAGATCCGCAAAAAACAATTGACATGCTGCGGAAAATAAAACGCTGCGAATCCATGCGTATATTTCCGCAGCATGTGCAGAACAATTCTTAATTTCCCATTGATTAACATTGGCTGTGCACTACACTGCGGATTTGATGCAATTCCGCGCATCCAAAAATGCTGCGGATCCGCATCAAAATCTGCAATGTGTGCACATAGCCTAACAGTGGCATCAAGAAACTATTTCAGTGCATTATGTGATGATTAAAAAGGTTAAAAAAATGTAGAAAATATATTAAATGTTTTGTTTTGCATAATATGTTTAATCATGTCAAAAAATTGTCACCACTTCTGTATGCATTCAAATTATTAAATTCACATTATTTAACCCAATTCCGCTAATGCCGTAAAAAATCTACAATTGCTCTTTTTTCATCATCTCCAGTAGAAAATAAACACAAAAAAACTCGATTAACTCGATTGTGACGATTAATTTGAGTGCTTGGCACAGTGGCTCAGTGGTTAGCACTGTTGCTTTGCAGCGCTGGGTTCTAATACCACCAAGGAAAGCATGTGCAAAGAATTTGTATGTTCTCCCCATTTCCTCCTGGTTCTTCGGTTTCCAACAACACTCCGAAGACATACTGATGATAGAGAATTTAGATTGTGAGCCCACAATGGGGACAGTGATGATAATGTGTCTATATGCGCTGTGTAATTAATGGCGCTATATAACTGACTACAATAAATAAAAACTCATGTTGCATAATCAAATATATATATTTATATATATATATATATATATATATATATCAGAGGGGCATTTAAACCTTCTAATGCTGCTGTCAGTAGTGACAGCGACATCAAGGAGCATCACGCAGGGAGTGGATACGATAGCATTGTCCTGATGGTCTCCATGGGGACCCCCAGCCTCAAGATGGCCACTGGTTTCTTCAGGGAAGGTGCCTGCTCAGAGCAGAAGCTGAGACTTCTCCTTCCCTGCCTTTCAGTCACTGGTCTGATGCTTTGCAGTGCAGAAACATTTCAGAGTATCAGATCATATATGCCTTAGTAGTCATTCTGTAGAACAACTATAGAAGGAAAATACACTAATATTCGGGCTTGGAGGGGTATAGTTTAGCCTAGGCTAGAATATACCTGGGGTATACTTTAGCCTAGGCCAGAATATACCCGGGGTATACCCTGGCCTAGGCAACTTTAACCCCTGGCATAGTCTGACCCAGGCTATTTTACACCCCCAGGGGGTGTATTCTGGCCAGGGGCGGTATAATGTGGCCTAGACCAGAATATACCCCTGGATATACTTTAGCCTTGGCTAGAATATACCCGGGGTATATTCTGGCCTAGGCCACTTTAAAACCGGGTATAGTCTGGGACGGGGTATATTCTGGCCTGTTACACTGGTGCTTTTCCCATGGTGTCGGCATGCTCTCTCCTGGGGATTCCATGCTGTTGTGGCACGTGACGCCGGCGCCCCATTAGTTCTAGCATCACTGTCTCCTCCTTTGGACAAATCGAACATAAACTTGAAGTTGAAGTCCTCGCTGTAGCTGATCTGACTTTCTCTTCCTACTCAATTCGACAAGCAGGGACAGTGATGCCTGCGCTGATTAGGTGCCTGTCACAACAACAGCACAGGAGCCACCAGAGACCGAGTACAGACACTGCGGGAACAGTGCCAGCATGGGAGGAAAGTATAAACTTTATTATTTTATTGGGGCCAAGCGAGGGGTGTGAGAAGACTTTGACTAAGTAGTGGGCAACTTCTTTTAGGTTTTGCAAATTTAAGTTATAGACTCCGCAACAGCTGGTTGTTTGCCTCAAATTATTTTCCGTGTGTGTGAAACCTATCAACATAGCTTTTAGCTTTAAGTAATTTTTGTTAAGGGGGCAGGAAAGTTTAAACAAAAATATATATTAAAAGAAATACAAAAAATTGTTTTAGCATAATTTTTAGTAGTCCAATGGAACAACCATACATGCCTCAAAAATACAGCTGTTGGTGCCACCAATTTTCCATATGTGTCACTATGTACTCTCCAACCAACGTCGTATTGTGATATTTTTTCTTGGAGGTTAATTTCAGTGGTCAACACAAAAAAATCATCAGCAAAGGTAATATATCTGTTTTATTGAGTTTGATGTGCTGATTCAAAAAATATGCTTAGTTTTGTTCTATCACATAGTTTCTGAGATAGAAGTATTTTTGTTATTACCGTATTTTTCGGACTATAAGACGCACCGGACCATAAGACGCACCCCAAATTTTCAGAAGGAAAATTGGGGAAAAAAATAATGTGTCAAATGGGGGTCCGTCTTACAGTCCGAATTTAGCTTACCAGCGAACGGATCAGCACATGTAGAGGAGTGGTCACTGGGGTCGTTTGGTGCGGTAGTGGTGCTCTGTGGGGTGGCTGTGTTCTGTGGGGTGGTTGGGCACTGTGGGGTGGCCAGGGTGGCCATATACTCACAAATCCGGCGGCGGCGGTCCCAATTCATCCTCCCTGTGCGGTGGTGGTGTCGGGGCAGCAGCGGGCCTCTGTGCAGCGTGGGGGGCTCCGCCGGAGTTCTGTCCCAGCCGTAAAGCTCCCCGCAGCTGCGACGCGGTGGCCCCTCCGGTGGCGGTCCCAAATTCATCCTCCCTGTGCGGTGGTGGTGTCGGGGCAGCAAGCGGGCCTCTGTACAGCGTGGGGGGCTCAGCCGGCGTTTAGTTCCTGCCGGAAAGCCCCCCGAAGCTGCTACGCGGTGCCGTCCGGAAAGAAGTCCTCCGGAAAGATGGCTGCCGCTTGCTGAAGTTCAAATCTCGCCAACGAGATCTCGGGAAGGATTCTATTCCGAAACGCGCGTCGGGGCAGACACGCTGATCCCAGCCCTCGGGTGCATTCCAGGCAGTGATGTAATTTACCGGATATTGATGCGGCAATTTTGCCATATGTTAGAGCAATCCCTGCTTTGGTCTTTTTCACCAGTCAGCAGCAGCCTATTGCATTGATTACATGGTATTTTTTGGCGATAGCTACACCCTTCACATGTATTTGTTCACACTATACCATTTTGGTGGGCATAAGTTTATTTAGCCAATGTTAAAGGTGTGTGGAGATATATACATATATATTGTATACTGCTGGCTACAGGATAATTTTTCCTATAATTTATGATTATGAGGACTGGGAATCAGTGTGTCTACCTTTTTCTCTCAGGTTGTGCGTTCACCAACGTTGACCTTTAACTGTCTTTGTTATATATCCATGCTATTTGTTGTCACATTAAGTATTTTTCAATAAAGATTTGTACATTGTTATATATTTGGACCCTATATCGTTTTTTCTGTGGTGGGAACATCACTCTGTCTGTTTCAATTCAATTGACGATGGGTCCACACTAGTAGTCCAATCTATGGCTTCCACAGTGTGGTGTTGTATCTGGATAGGCCAGTATTTAGCTTTTATTTCCATTTGTGAAACACATGTCTGCGTATACCATGTTAAAGATATGTAAGCATGATGCATGCGGATCTAAGCGGATGAAACGCTGCGCACACAGACGCAAATTTGCAACCAGCCTTACAGGAAAAAAATGCCCCGACAGTGTCTCAATCATCCTAACAGATTCTGCTATATGTGTGCTTCTTTTACACCAAAAGGCTAAGTACGTTAAATCAGTCATGGTATTAAAAAGATGTACCAGATGTACTTTAAGTATCCACTTGGTGATCAAGACAAAAGCTGGGCCCCTCATGATATCCTTAAGCTGTTCAAATGGTCTACGTGACTGGTTGAATATGAGGAAAGTGGCTATGCCATTTCCTGTTCCCATGATTTGGAGAGAACCCAAAAATCATTGTGATGACTGCTACTTTTCTTTTGTCAAACTGAAGGGATTTTTTTTACAAAGAACAAACAGAAGATTAATTACCCTGAACTTGAATCTGCGATTAGTCTAGTTCCACATGATGGTACCTTACCAGTTCCTGTACTACCGCTGTCTGGATTGGATGAAAATGAAGTAGAATATGAAGACTATGGAGCTGAAGCTACTGGCGAAGACATTGAGATGAAGATGTACCTGATGGAGCAGCCGGAACGCTTTACTTAACATGAATTAAGTGATCTCATCACAGAGCTTTCATTGTCAAAAGATAAAGCTGAACTTCTTGCATCTAGGTTGAAACAGAAAAATCTTCTTCATGATGATATCAAAGTGTGTTATTACCGAAACAGAAGTAACACTTTAACACAATTTTTCACAGTTGATGTACCAATGGTGTACTTTAACAATGTGAATGGCCTCTTTGAAGAACTGAATCAAGAGTATTTTGTTGCCGATTGGCGATTGTGTATTGACTCATCCCAGAGACGTTCGAAAGCAGTGTTACTTGACAATGGAAATATGAAACCATCAATCCCTATTGCTCACTCATGTCATCTAAAGGAAAGTTATGAAAATCTGTCAGTTGTTTTGAATGCCATACAATGTAAGCATCATCAATGGATTATCTGTGGAGATTTGAAAGTGATTTGTCTGCTAATGGGAATAATGGGAATGTAAGGAGGTTTCACAAAATATTGTTGCTTGTGTTTATGTGACAGTAGAAATACAGTAGAGCATTATGTTCATCGTGATTAGGCACAGATAAACATCTATGCTCCAGATCGAGACAATGTTCAGCATAATCCTTTAGTTGCTCCAACAAAAAACTTTCTTCCTCCACTACATTTAAAGTTGGGATTGATTAACCCCTTCCCGACCTTTGACACAACATATGCGTCATGAAAGTCGGTGCCAATCCAACCTGTGATGCATATGCTGTGTCATGGAAGGATCGCGTTCCTGTGGGTCGGGTGACCGGGGTCACTGAAAGGTCACCCGACCCGCAGGCACATGACCCTTTGTACTTCAACACAGGGGGGGTGGCTTAACCCCCGTGGCTACGATCGCTCTAATTGGCTGTTAAAAGTGAAACAGCCAATCAGCGATTTGTAATATTTCACCAATGAAATTTGGTGAAATATTGCAATCCAGCCATGGGCGATGCTGCAATAGCATCTGCCATGGCTGGAGACCGAGATCCGACCCTCTCTACACCGAGTGATGGCGGCGATCTGCACATGCCTCCGATTGATGGCGGCGATCGGTCGCCGCTGTCATTATCTGCTCCACTCCACCTTGCCTCCGTTCCCCCACCTTCCGATCCCCTCCCTCACCTCCCCTGGGACCTGCGATGTCCCTGTGTCCGTCCCGGTGTCCCTTAGGGATTCTTCATGGGCGCCGCCATCTTGCAAAATGGCATGCCCATGTGCAATGCTCCCGCCGGCCGGCAGATTCCATACATTTATTTTGATCACTGTGATAAACTCTCACAGTGATCAAAATAAAAAAGTAAATAAACTCCCCCTTTATCACCCCCATAGGTAGGGACAAGTAATAAAATAAAGAAATATATTTTTTTATTTTTCTATTAGGGTTAGGCTTAGAATTAGGGTTACGGTTGGAATTTGGGTTAGGGTTGGAATTAAAGTTAGGGTTGGAATTAGGGTTAAGGTTGGAATTCGGATTAGGCTTGTGGTTAGGGTTAGGCTTGTGGTTAGGTTATAGTTAGGGTTGGGATTAGGGTTAGGGATGTGTTGGGGTTAGGGTTATGGGTAGGGGTGTGTTGGGGTTAGGGGTGTGTTGGGGTTAGGGTTGGGATTAGGATTAGGCTTGTAGTTAGGGTTATGGTTAGGGTTGGGATTAGGGTTAGAGATGTGTTTGGGGTTAGGGTTATGGTTAGGGTTCGGATTAGGGTTAGGGGTGTGTTGGGGTTAGGGTTGGAGTTTAAATTGAGGGGTTTCCACTATTTAGGCACATCAGGGGGTCTCCAAACAAGACATGGCGCCGCCATTGATTCCAGCCAATTTTGCGTTCAAAAAGTCAAGCAGTGCTCCCTTTATTCCGAGCCCCGACGTGTGCCCAAACAGTGGTTTACCCCCACATATGGGGTATCAGCTTACTCAGGAAAAGTTGCACAACAACTTTGGGGGTCTAATTTCTCCTGTTACCCTTGGGAAAAAAAATTGGGGACTAAAATATTATTTTTGTGGAAAAAATTATTTTTTATTTTCACGGCTCTGCATTATAAACTTCTGTGAAGCACGTGGGGGTTCAAGGTGCTCACCACACATCTGGATAGGTTCCTTGGGGGGGTCTAGTTTCCAAAATGGGGTCACTTGTGGGGAGTTTTTACTGTTTAGGCACATCAGGGGCTCTGCAAACGTAACAAGATGCCTGCAGAACATTCCATCAAGTCGGCATTTCAAAGCGTCACTACATCCCTTCCGAGCCCTGACGTGTGCCCAAACAGTGGCTCCTCCCACATATGGGGTACCAACGCACTCAGGACAAACTGGACAAGAACTTTTGGGGACCAATTTCTCCTGTAACCTTTGTGAAAAAAAAAAATAGGGGGCCAAAAAAACATTTTTTGAGGAAAAAAAGATTTTTTATTTTCATGGCTCTGCATTATAAACTAATGTGAACACCTGGGGATTCAAAGTGCTCACTGTGCATCTAGATAAGTTCCTTAAGGGATCTAGCTTCCAAAATGTGGTCATTTGTGGAGAAGCTCCAAAGTTTAGGCACACAGGGGCTCTCCAAACACGACATGGTGTCCGCTAACGATTGGAGCTAATATTCCATTTAAAAAGTCAAATGGCGCTCCATCCCTTCTGAGCCCTGCCTTGCGCCCACACACTGGTTCCCCCCACATATGGAGTACCAGCGTACTCTGGACAAACTGGACAACAACTTTTGGGGTCCAATTTATCCTGTTACTCTTGGGAAAATAAAAAAAAATTGGGCTAAAAAATTATTTTTGAGGAAAAAAAAAGATTTTTTTATTTTCACTGCTCTGCGTTGATAAACTTCTGTAAAGCACTTGGGGGTTTAAAGTGCTCACTACACATCTAGATAAGCTCCTTGGGGGGGTCTAGTTTCCAAAATGGAGTCACTTGTGGGGGGTTTCTACTGTTCAGGCACATCAGGGGCTCTGCAAACGCAACATGACGCCCGCAGAGCATTCCATCAAGTCTGCATTCCAAAATGGCGCTCCTTCCCTTCTGAGCTCTCCCATGCGCCAAAATAGTGGTTACCCCTACATATGGGGTATCTGTGTACTCAGGACAAATTGCACAACAACTTTTCTAATCCAATTTCACCTGTTACCCTTGTGAAAATAAAAAATAGCGGGCTAAAAAAATCATTTTTAAGGAAAAAAGTGATTTTTTTATTTTCACTGCTCTGCGTTATAAACTTCTGTGAAACACTTGGGTTCAGAGTGCTCACAACACATCTAGATAAGTTCCATAAGGGGTCTAGTTTCCAAAATGGTGTCACATGTGGGTTTTTTCACTGTTTAGGCACACAGGGGCTCTCCAATCATGGTGTCCGCTAACGATTGGAGCTAATTTTCCATTCAAAAAGTCAAATGACGCTCCTTCCCTTCTGGGCCCTGTCGTGCGCCCAAACAGTGGTTTATGACCACATATGGGGTATCGGTGTACTCAGGAGAAATTGCCCAACAAATTTTAGGATCCAATTTATCCTGTTGCCCATGTGAAAATGAAAAAACTGAGGCTAAAAGAAATTTTTTGTTGGAAAAATTAAAATGTCCATTTTTTCCTTCCACGTTGCTTTAGTTCCTGTGAAGCACCTGAGGGGTTTGTGAAAAAAAGTACTTTTTTTTTTTTACGGATCAATTTGTGAAACACCTGGGGGTTCAAAGTGCTCACTATGGATCTAGATAAGTTCTTTGTGGGTCTAGTTTCCAAGTTTTTCACTTGTGGGGGACCTCCAATATTTAGGCACACAGAGACTCTCCAAATGCGACATGGCAACCGCTAAATATTCCAGCATATTTTCCATTCAATAACTCAAATGGCGCTCCTTCCCTTCTGAGCCCTGCCGTGCGCCCAATCAGTGGTTTATGACCACATATGAGGTATCGGTGTACTCAGGAGAAATTGCCCAGCAAATTTTAGGATCCATTTTATTTTGTTGCACATGTAAAAATGAAAAAATTAGTGCTAAAAGAAATTTTTTGTTGGAAAAATTAAAATGTCCATTTTTTCCTTTCACAATGCTTTAGTTCCTGTGAAGCACCTGAAGGGTTAATAATCTTCTTGAATGTAGTTTTGAGTAGCTTGAGGGGTGCAGGTTTTAGAATGGTGTCACTTTTTGGTATTTTCTGCCATATAGACCCCTCAAAGTGACTTCAAATGTGAGGTGGTCCCTAAAAAAAAAATGGTTTTGTAAATTTTGTTGTAAAAATGAGAAATCACTGGTCAACTTTTAACCGTTATAACTTCCTAACAAAACAAAAAATGTTGTTTCCAAAATTGTGCTGATGTAAAGTAGACATGTGGAAATTGTTATTTATTAACTATTTTGTGTCACATAACTCTGGTTTAACAGAATAAAAATTCAAAATTTGAAAATTGAGAAATTTTCAAAATTTTCGCCAATTTTCCGTTTTTTTCACAAATAAACGCAAAAATTATCGACCTAAATATGCCACTATCATGAAGCCCAATATGTCACGAAAAAACAGTCTCAGAATCGCTAGGATCCGTTGAAACGTTCCAGAGTTATTACCTCATAAAGGGACACTGGTCAGAATTGCAAAAAATGGCCAGGTCTTTAAGGTCAAAATAGGCTGGGTCATGAAGGGTTTAAAACAGTTTGAACAATTGCGCACTGAATTTGACATTCCCAATAGGTTTTTCTATAGATTTTTACAGCTCCGGCATGCGTATGCAGCTCAAATCAAAACTAGAGATCTTAGTATAGACCCTAATCCCTTGACAATGTTGGTGGGGGGCTTGGCTCCAGAAGAGGAGTGATTTCCTCCATCTATAGAATACTTCTCAATGCATTTCACAATAAGTACCCCCTTTGCACCAAAGCTAGATGGGAGGAAGATGTTGGCCCGCTCTCAGATGATCAATGGGACTATATATTAAATTCAGTGCCCTGTCTTTCCTTATCGGAGGCCCAGAGATTATCGCAGGTGTATCTAATACATAGGAAATATAAAACGCCTGCATTCTTGCACAAAATCGCGATAAGGAGTGACTCGTGCTCCCCCCGATGTAGCCTACCTGATGCACACCTTATGCATATGTTCTGGAAGTGTCCTCGGCTTGGACGGTTCTGGAATAATGTTCTGAATACATTGGCAAGAGTTTATGGTACAATATTGCTCCCTGATCGAAAGGTCTGTGTGCTGGGTATTATACTGGATATTCCTGTGGAAGACCCGCTGGCGATCTGTATGGCTAGAATTCTATATATAGCACGGAAAACCATTGCCTTGCACTGGAAGCAATCTGCACCCCCGACGGTGGAGGAGTTTATTAACCGAGTCAATAGTTCTATAAGGCTGGAAAAGGAAGTGTATATTAAAAGAAAATTAGATAAAATCTGGAGCCCCTGGCTTAACACCCTGGGTTTGCCATCCCAAATTTTGCTGCTGGAGAATCTGTTCCCTATGCTTCGTTAATTTTAATATGCAAATTGCCTCTTCAAAGAGGTCTTGTACTCTATAGCGCCACCTATTGGAAGTAGCCCCTTATTCCCTCTTGGTTCCATATGATCTCTTGCTTTATGAATAGGTTTCATGACTATGTCTATAGCTCATTTTGTACTATGCGCCTGACTGTTCATGGTTCTATGCTGCACAAGTCTTGCCTTGTTTCATATTGTCGCCCTTAAAAATTGTTTTTTTTTTTTGTTTTGTTTTTTTTGTGTGTTTCTCTCTTTTTTCTACTATACATTTATAGGTCACATTCTAAGGGACCCACAGTTATATTAGTTATAGTTTGATAATGGGGGGGTTGGGATGTGTATAAGAGGTATGTCTCAAATCTGTATGTTAAAACTGTTTGTGCCTTGTCTCAATTTTGTAAGTTAAACTGTTTAATAAAAAAAAATCTGATTTAAAAAAGAAAGAAGGCCACACCCTATTTGTTCTGGATATAAAAATACTAAAGAAAAACAAAAAAAAAACTGAACGGAAGTAGACTTGAATGACCTGCATGATGAAAAAGCATGTTCACACTGGCCATAAAAAGCATGTTCACACTAGCCATAAAAGCAAACAAAACCAAAGGAAAAAATAATGTGTGCATATACCCTAATGAAAATAAATACCGTATATACTCGTGTATAAGCCGAGATTTTCAGCACCTTTTTTTGTGCTGAAAATGCCCCCTCGGCTTATACACGAGTCATTGACGGGGGTCGGCGGGGGAGGGGGAGCGGGGGTGTCGGATCATACTCTCCCTCCGCCGGCGCGGTCTCTGCAGCCCCCCTGCTTCTCCCACAATCTCCGGCTCCTTCCTGCAGCTGTCACATGGCACCGCTCATTAAAGTCATGAATATTGCACATATTCATGACTTTAATGAGCGGTAGCACGTGACCGCTGCAGGACTGAAGCGCTGCGGAGAGTGCCGGGAGAAGAGGAGAGGCTGCAGGGACGCGTGGCGGAGGGGTGAGTATAGCGATATTTACCTGTCCCTCGGTCCACCGCAGCGCACTGCTCCCTCGGTCTGACTCCTCTGTGTGTGAATGATCAGGCAGAGGGCGCGATGACGTCGTTAGTGCGCGCCCCGCCCCCTGCCAGATCATTCACACACAGAGGAGTCAGACCGAGGGAGCAGTGCGCTGCGGTGGACCGAGGGACAGGTAAATATCTCAGGTGTCGGGGTCCTGAGCGAGCGGTGACACCGGCACCTGTCCCCCATAGCGCGCCGGTGTCACCGCCTGCTCAGGACATCGGCACCTGGCCCCCAGCGACGAGAGGTGAGTATGTCATTTTTTTTTTTTTTTTGCAGCACCAGCATATGAGGCCTATACTATGGGGCATAATTTTGCAGCATATGGGGCATAATATGGAGCATATGGGGGCATAAGCTGTGGAACATATGGGGCATAATCTGGAGCATATGGGGGCATAATATGGAACATATGGGGGCATAAGCTGTGGAACATATGGGGCATAATCTGGAGCATATGGGGGCATAATATGGAGCATATGGGGCATAAGCTGTGGAACATATGGGGGCATAATCTGGAGCATATGGGGGCATAATATGGAGCATATGGGGGCATAAGCTGTGGAACATATGGGGGCATAATCTGGAGCATATGGGGGCATAATATGGAGCATATGGGGGCATATACTGTGGAACATATGGGGCATAATCTGGAGCATATGGGGGCATAATATGGGGCATAAGCTGTGGAACATATGGGGCATAATCTGGAGCATATGGGGACATAATATGGAGCATATGGGGCATAATATGGAGCATATGGGGGCATAATCTGTGGAGCATCATATGGGGGCATAATCATTTTTCACCCTAGGCTTATACACGAGTCAATAAGTTTTCCCAGTTTTTTGTGGCAAAATTAGGGGGGTCGGCTTATACACGGGTCAGCTTATACATGAGTATATACGATATATATATATATATATATATATATATATATATATATAAATGTGGTATGAAGTGACTAAAATAACCAATACATCACAAAGAAGATAGGGTAATAAGATGAAAATATATAAATACCGAAATGCATGTACTACATAAATGGTATGAAACCTATAAAAAATGGAGGGAGAGAGGAAGAAAAGATCGATACGTGTCTCTAAGCAACGAGAGTCATAGAGATGCATAATTAGTATGCAGGCATATACAGTAGATGTAATTAGGTATAGGATAGGAATAGCCAAATTGGGACCACTGGAGAATCAGGTGTCAGAAGTGAAGAAATCCACACTGCCGGGAGTGATGTAACTGAAAATGAAGAATGGTAAAGCAAAAAAGGAGGTTATTGGTGACAGCATGCGTGTCATGGCATGTAAAGTGATGTCTTCGGAATTGCACATAATGAATAGTAAGTGCTTCTCAAAGTAATTACATCTTCGAGCCTGCATACTTATTTATTATGCATCTCTATACAAGTCTCTCATGGTGCATTATTAGCTTACCTGTCAAGGGATACCGCGACAGACAGGGGCCAGAAGATTGCGGCTTTTTTCGTGTTTGGTTACACGAGCTCCTGTAGTGATTAGAACTGCTTCACCATCCTATTAACTAATGCAGGTTTTCCTTTCTCTTTCATGGCAAGAGTTAATCAGTACAGTTGAGCTTGTGGAGCTCTCCATTTTCTCCCCTCCAGTGGCCAGTGATAGTTCTACTCTGGTTAAATGTTGAAGGAAAGAGTTCAGTGTTATGAGTTGGCGGTTGGAGTGTTTTTCCTTAGATTTCTGCGTCAGGTTGGTTAGCTTGTTTACCCTTATCCTCTCACACTTGATTCCTCCTTTCTATAATGTTTGTGTTTCTTATGCAGTTGTTTCCTGAGTGTATTTGTCTGATTGTAGTTTTCTTTTACTCGTCTGTCTGGTTAGTGTTTTCCTGTACACTTCGGTCTTTCACCTCCCTGGGTGGGGGAGGGATCCGATAAGAGATAAGTTAGAAGCATAGCTAGGTACAAGACCCCGGCATCTCCACCCTCTGGGATAATCCATGGGTCAGGGATAGACTAGGGTACCCCTAGTTTAAGGGTTCAGATTGGTGCCAACAGTCCCTTTTAACTATGTGACATTATAACTGAGAAAGCCCCAATTGCTGGCGTAACATGTCACTTCATACCATATTATTATTTTTTTTTTTTTTTTACTATGCATTAGTTGATTGTAGTTATTTGTGACTGTACCCTTGCATTCACTATATTGTTTCTAACCTTAATGTGGGTTTGTTTTGATCTCAATATATGTTATATTTGTGAGATCTGTTAAGTGCAAAAAAACTACTCATGGTTTCTTTGTCTTTGAAATACTTATAACATTTCCTTGTTTGTCTATTTAATAAAACGTTGCACTTTTAGTACCCAGGCTGTCACATATTCTTCATTTTTAATATCTCTGTCACTGGGTTAATGCAACTGAGAGGAGCCAGAAGACTGTACAGTCAGACTTCTTTTACTTCTGCACTGACTAGATATTTTGCCTACTTCACTTTCATTTTAAACAGTGCAGGTTTCTTCTAGTAGTGCAGGGGTTAATCTACTCAGTTAAGAGCTCCTGGAAGCTTACGCTCTCAGCTGAGTAGCTTACCTGCCTTAAAGCTTCAATGCTGCATAGTTCAGGAGTTGGTAGTGTGTTGTTTGAGAAGGCGTCTGTTGGATTTATTTAAGACTGTTGCTAGGTTTTGCTTGTGTGCAGATCCTCTCCTCTTACTTTTTTTCCCAATCTTCACTCCTTGGTGTCTCCCTCTGTTGTTGTGTGTACATTTTGTATGATAGATATTTTCCTTTATCCCTGTTTGTATTACCTGGTTAGTCTGGTTGGTGTATACACTACTTCTCCCCTCTTCCCTGGTTGGGGGGAAGGGAACAGACTGAGGGCGGATTCAGGAGCTAAGCAAGATACTTGGCCCTGGGGTCTTCAATATTAGAAGTAATCCAGGGGACAGAGATAGCCATGGCACCCCTAGCATTTGGGACAGGAAAGGAGCCCCAGAATACCCGACAACAGAGTTGTGACAATCTCCTTAACTTTTTGGGTTACTGGTGCTTTATATACACAACTTTTTTTTTCCTTTCCTACATTGATAGATGGCAGTAGAAGAGGAAATTCCGCACATCTATAATAGGAAATAGCCTTTAGCAGCTCTTTTACATAGAAGAAAAATGTGGATTCCTCTGGAATAAGACAATGAATCACAAATATCAAGTTATCAAGTCAACTCAGAAGGGTTGACCCTACCAACAGATTCCCTTTTATGAGACTCTGTTAGCACAGAATGATTGTTCTAACTTATAGCCGCTCAGTGCTCAAAGGTGTGGCCAATCATTTAAATATACATTCTCACTTGATTATTTTCCCTCTATCCCCCCACCTTCTTTGATTGACAGCTCTGGCTTCATAGAGCCAAAGAAGGGCGGCGATAGAAAACTAACAGATGTAAAGGTATATTTAAATGTTTGGGCACGTTGTGATGCACCAAGCGCCTGTACTAGATTTTAGCAGTCATTCTGTGCTTACAAAGTACCTTTAAAGGGATCCTTTCTATACGATAAACCCTCCTGAGCCATCTTCGTTGACATGCAGGTCATAGTAAATTAAATGAAATGATACCCTGAAATCTGCTATCCACATTTTTTAAAATATGTATTTTAGCTTTTATGATCTATGTTCCAGACATAGAATTCCATGAGACTCAGCCACCAAAGGTTATTTTAAGTGAAAGGGGAAATTAACAGTACAAGACATGTAGATTAGGATACAGACTGTCAGTTATTTAATGTATCACACTGGTAGCTCCCCATTGAGTTGAAAATAAGCTCTGAAGTCAGATATTTATGCAGATTTGTGTCTGGCCATATATCTTAATAATTCATTTGCATATAAGAAAATCAGGTTGCCTAAGGTGTCCCTCGGAATGCGGACGACCTTGGTTGTCCTTGTGGAGTTGTACCAGGTTGTTGAGAAACAGGACACCATCACTTCTCTGTACACGAATACAACGGGCATGCTCACCACAGAGTGGTCTACAGCCCCAACCATAGGTTGGCGTAAATTACGTTGAGGGCTCCCCCAAGACTGCAGTCTGTTGGCTGTGTCACAATTCTAGACACATAGGCACACAGTGTCATATGTTCCCAGAACCGAAGGACTGCAACCCATAGTGGCAATGTTCCTATTACGCCTGTCCGGCCTGCAGTGTGGACTGTCAACCCGTCAAGGGGCCACAGGTGTGTGCTGTGTCAGTTAATGGTGTAATGGTACTTGGACTATTGAACTTGGAAAGTCTGATGACCCTGATCAGTGCTACCCTTTCCCACCAGTTATTCCTGACAAATTTGTTGGCGTTCGTTGTATATACGGAGATGCCAAAGACTACTCTCTGGCCAGAGTAACTGTGAAAGCAGACTATGGTACAAAGTCCCATGAGGTTGGGTAATTAATGGTTTGATGCATCCAGTCACATTGCTGCAGGGTTTTTTATTATTTTGGGACTTGTGGCAAAATGAGACCTTATCGAGTATGACAAATTCGGATACCTGGTGAAGAAACACAATCAAAACCAAAAGTGGATGAGTTCTGTGTTTCAGGTAGGAGGACGAGACGGTGTACGAGGAGGCCACCCTCCCTGAATTGAGTGTATCCTGAGAGAACTTTGGGACTGCTCTAATTAGAGACCTTACCTTAAAAGGGGCGTTTGATAATGTTACAGTCACTAATGGGGTTCCTCAAGAGCCAGAGGCAAGCACCAGGTTCCCACAATTGGCAATTAATGGGGAGTTACTGTATCGGTGACTAAACTGATGGAAGGAGAAATCGTGTAGCAACTGTTTTTTCCAGGTCTTTATCTGTGGAGAGTTGTAGACATGGCCCATTCACATGTTTTGGAGTGTCATCTGGATGTAGGAAAAAGAGGATAATACGGAGTTTCTATTGGCTTGGATGATACTGGGAGATGCTAAATTATTGTAGCTCCTGCCCCACCTGTCAGATAACCGCTACATCTTTTCATTTCCGAAGTTTCTTTGGTCCCATTACCTGTTTTAAAGGTCCCTTTTGAGAAAATTGCCATGGACCTAGTACGCCCCCTAGTTAGAGGTCTGCATGGGAACATCAAAATATCTTGTTGGTCACTGACTATGCGACTTGTTTCTCTGAGGCTGTACCACTAAGGAACTCATCTGCCAAGAGTATAGTCCAAGAGTGTGTACATATTTTTTTCTAGGACTAGCCTACCAAAGGAGATCTTGATGTACCAAGGGACGTCCTTCATGAGTAAGGTGATGAATGCGCTGTGTAAGGTCCTCCAGATTGCCTAACTGCGAACATCCGTCTACCATCCGCAGACAGCCTAGTTGAGCTCTTCAATAAGACCGTAAAGAAGGTCATTGAGAAGGATGGTCGAAACTTGGACTATCTGCTTCCGTTGCTGCCATTCTCTGTCAGGGAAGTTCCTCAAGCCTTCATTGGTTTCTCTTCCTTCGAGCTCATGTATGGTCAACATTCGTGAGGGCTACTGGATATCGCCAAGGAAACCTTTGTAGCCAATGTCACGCCCTACTGGAGCATAATAGAATAACATACGACGAACAAAAAAACTAAAAAAAATTTCCAATAATCAATAAGGGAAAGTTTATTAATGAAAATAAAAAAACATAGGGAAGGGTGGGAACAAAATGCCAAAAAAAGAAGGGCAGCACAAGGGACAATAGCAGTCGCACAATATATTTACACTTAAATAAATGGATAAATTATGGCCAAAAATTAAAGTAAATTGATATTAGCATGAAAAAATATTTATATAATATCATCAAATACAAATTTCAATAGGCCACAAAGATATATAAAGTGATAGTGTGCAAATTAGTAAACAGGCAAAAAATATATTAAATGATGGTAATCACCTATAAGGTGCCAGTGCAAAAAATAGATTCACAAAGGTGGCTAATGTGGAATGATAGCAGCAAAATTCGCAGCAAAATTGATATAAAAAATAGCAGCAATAATTATCACTGTCAGCACAACAAATGCACGAATATACCCTCAAATGAGTCCGCCCAATAGCAGCATAAATGAGGCTGACAGTACCACATATGAATATAAACAAAGTTCAATAGCCATCCAAAGATTCCAATATTACCTTATGCCTGTAACTGCAAGGTCCCCTGGATGCGCCCAACCCTGATGCGCATTTCAGCATCTGCCTTAGCAGCGCCAGGGATCACGTGGGTCGGAGGGGCGGGACGGCCTGGTAGCATGAATGCGGTGGTGCGTTATCTCACACTTGTACCCGCTCTCATTGGTAGCTCTCCCCATAAATACTTCCTCTCCCTTGGATGACGCCACCCCCTGATGAAGGCAGACGTCGAAACACGCATCGGGGTTGGGCGCATCCAGGGGACCTTGCAGTTACAGGCATAAGGTAATATTGGAATCTTTGGATGGCTATTGAACTTTATTTATATTCTTATGTGGTACTGTCAGCCTTATTTATGCTGCTATTGGGCGGACTCATTTGGGGGTATATTCGTGCATTTGTTGTGCTGACAGTGATAAATTTTGCTGCAATTTTTTAAACCAATTTTGCTGCTAATATTGCTGCTATCATTCCACATTAGCCACCTTTGTGAATCTATTTTTTGCACTGGCACCTTATAGGTGATTACCATCATTTAATATATTTTTTGCCTGTTTACAAATTTGCACACTATCACTTTATATATCTTTGTGGCCTATTGAAATTTGTATTTGATGATAGTATATAATTATTTTTTCATGCTATATCAATTTACTTTAATTTTTGGCCATACTTTATCCATTTATTTAAGTGTAAATATATTGTGCGACTGCTATTTTTGTCCCCTGTGCTGCCCTCCTTTGTTTGGTATTTTGTTCCCACCCTTCCCTATGTTTTTTTCTTTTCATTAATAAACTTTCCCTTATTGATTATTGGACATTTTTTCGTTTTTTTGTTAGTCATATACTATTAGATTTTCCGATTTGTCTCCTTATACTGTCCATTTGTGCATATATTGTTTTGCCTTACTTTTCTATTTTATCACTATAACATTTATATATGTTACAGTGCCTTGGAATTTATCTGGCGCATAATGGAGCACATCACCCAGATGCAGGAGAGAATGGCGAAAGCTATGCCTATTGTGAAGGTGCATCCAGGGGCGGTTTTACGATACAATACACTTTATTGATCCCGAGGGAAATTATGGTATCACAGCAGCGTTACAACAGCATTACAAACAAGCAAGCAAAGTGGGGCCCTAGGCAAAGTTTAAAATGGGGCCCCAAATGCTAACATATTGTACATCACACAGAAGCAATTCGGTTGTATTTACATGCGCTGAGTTCAGGCCGCTAAATGAGTGTAATCGACAATATTGAAATCGTTCAACACTTGTTTCCTGGCCTCTTTCCACCGTCTGAGAAAGAATGATGGGGATAGAACAATCACTAATAGATCACCATACAGTATCATGTTATCAGCAGCACATCTACAGTTTACACCGGTGATGTGCTGCTGAGAACAATGATCTTTGTTCCGGCATAAACAATCCAATCTCTGGATGAATATGCAGCATTTTGCTAGTTTAGTATAATACAACCCATAGTCCTCCATTTATTATAATGTGCACCACAGTCCTCCATATTGTAAAATGCACACCCCATAGTCCTCCATATAATATAATATGCCCCACAGTCCTCCATATTGTAAAATTCACACCCCATAGTCCTCCATATTGTATAATACACTCCTTATAGTCCTCCATATAGTATAATACACTCCTCCGTCCTACATGTAGTATTATACACTTCCCGTAATCCTCCATATAGTATAATACACTCCCTATAGCCCTCCATTTATTAAAATACACTCAGTCCTCCATATAGTATAATACACTCATAGTGCTCCATATAGTATAATGCACCGCCATACTCATCCATGTAGTACAATTCACTTCCCATAGTATAATGCAACCCATAGTTCTTCATATAGTATAATGTCCCATAGTCCTTGATACAGTATAATGCAGCCCACATATAGTACAGTCATGGCCAAAAGTTTTGAGAATGACACAAATATTAATTTTTACAAAGTCTACTGCTTCACTTTTTCTAATGGCAATATGCATATACTCCAGAATGTTATAAAGAGTGATAAGCTTAACAGCAATTACTTGCAAAGTCAATATTTGGCTAGAAAATGAACTTTATCCCCCAAAACACATTTCAACATCATTGCAGCCCTGCCTTAAAAGGACCAGCTAACCTCTTTTCAGTGATTGCTCCATTAACACAGGTGTGGGTGTTGATGAGGACATGGCTGGAGATCAATCTGTCATGATTAAGTAAGAATGACACCACTGGACACTTTAAAAGGAGGCTGGTGCTTGGCATCATTGTTTCTCTTCTGTTAACCATGGTTATCTCTAAAGAAACACGTGCAGTCATCATTGCAATGCACAAAAATGGCCTAACAGGGAAGAGTATCGCAGCTAGAAAGATTGCACCTCAGTCAACAATCTATCGCATCATCAAGAACTTCAAGGAGAGAGGTTCCATTGTTGCCAAAAAGGCTTCAGGGCGCCCAAGAAAGACCAGCAAGCGCCAGGACCATCTCTTAAAAGTGTTTCAGCTGCGGGATCGGGCTACCAGCAGTGCAGAGCTTGCTCAGGAATGGCAGCAGGCAGGTGTGAGTGCATCTGCACGCACTGTGAGGCGGAGACTCTTGGAGCAAGGCCTGGTCTCAAGGAGGGCAGCAAAGAAGCCACTTCTCTCCAGAAAAAACATAATGGACAGACTGATATTCTGCAAAAGGTACAGGCAGTGGACTGCTGAGGACTGGGGTAAAGTTATTTTCTCTGATGAATCCCCTTTTCGATTGTTTGGGACATCAGGAAAACACCTCATTCGGAGAAGACAAGGTGAGCGCTACCACCAGTCTTGTCTCATGCCAACTGTTAAGCATCCTGAAACCATTCATGTGTGGGGTTGCTTCTCAGCCAAGGGAATCGGCTCTCTCACAGCCTTGCCTAAAAACACAGCCATGAATAAAGAATGGTACCAGAATGTCCTCCAAGAGCAACTTCTCCCAACCCTCCAAGAGCAGTTTGGCGATCAACAATGCCTTTTCCAGCATGATGGAGCACCTTGCCATAAAGCAAAGGTGATAACTAAATGGCTCAGGGAACAAAACATAGAGATTTTGGGTCCATGGCCTGGAAACTCCCCAGATCTTAATCCCATTGAGAACTTGTGGTCAATCATCAAGAGACGGGTGGACAAACAAAAACCTAAAAATTCTGACAAAATGAAAGCATTGATTGTGCAAGAATGGACTGCTATCAGTCAGGATTTGGTCCAGAAGTTGATTGAGAGCATGCCAGGGAGAATTGCAGAGGTCCTGAAGAAGAAGGGTCAACACTGCAAATATTGACTTGCTGCATTAACTCATTCTAACTGTCAATATAAGCTTTTGTTACTCATATGTTTGCAATTATATTTCTGTCTGTGATAAAAACATCTGTCAAACACACATAAAAACCAGAGGGCAGCAGATCTTGTGAAAATATAATATTTGTGTCATTCTCAAAACTTTTGGCCATGACTGTATAATGCAATCACCCCATAGACTATAATGCAGCCCCCTTATATAGTATAATGTAGCCCCTCCATAGAATACAATGTAGCCCCCATAGAATACAATGTAGCCCCCTCATATAGTATAAAGTAGCCCCCTCATAGAGTATGATGCAATCACCCCTCATAGAGAAAACAAAAAACAAGAAACAAATATCCTAAAATAAAATAAAAAATATATTGCAAAAAATGCATGAAGGTAGCAATAATAAGGGTATTTGGTAAACATAATTTTGATCAAAAGAATGTACAAGCCATCCCGCCACGTCAAGGCAACCCTTTGTGGGACAGTCCTAACTCTTGTATTAAAAACCTTTCCACTTGTCAAGTGACAAATGTGAACAAGGACAGAGAGACTGAACCCACAAGTAAAAGCATAGGCCAGACAGGATGGATTTCTCCGCTCAGAAGCAGGGTGGTCACACCCTTATATGCACAAGATGCACTAAGAACTAAATGAAAAACTAGGTCTGAGCTGAAAGGGTATTTGGTAAACATAATTTTGATCAAAATATTGTACAAGCCATCCCACCACTTCAAGGCAACCCTTTGTGGGACAGTCCTAACTCTTGTATTAAAAACCAAGTACCCTTAGGGTCTGTGCACACGTTGCGGATTCCTAGCATTTTTGCCGCAGTTTTTCGCGGCGGAAACGCTGCGAAACCGCTTGCACAACACAGCTCATTATGGCCTATGGGATTCCGCAATGCTGTGCACATGCTGCGGGTTTTTCTGCGGCGGAATCGCATCGCGGAAGAATCCGCAGCATGCTCTTTCTTTTTTGCGAACCGCGGCGATTCCGCCACCATAGGAATGCATTGACCCACTTACTTTCTGCATGTGGCTGTGCCCACCATGCACAAAGTAAGCGGTTCATGTGCGGATAGTACCCAGCGTCTGGAGGACAGGAGACTCTCCTCCAGGCTCTGAGTACCATATCCATGTAAAAACAATAATTAAAATAAAAAATAGTGATATTCTCACCTTCCGGCGGCCCCCACAGCTTTCCCGCCTCTCAGCGACGCTCCCGGCCAATCCCGTTCCCAGTAATGCATTGCGAGAATCACCCCAGATGACGTAGCGGTCTCGCGTGATTCTACATCATCGGGGTCATTGTCGCAAAGGACGCCTGGGAACGGGATTGGCTGGGAGCGTCGATGAGAGGCGGTAAAGCTGCGGGGGCCGCCGGAAGGTAAGAATATCATTGTTTATTATTTTTTTAATAATTTTTAACATTGGATCTTTTTACTATTGATGCGGCATCAATAGTAAAAAGTTGGTCACACGTGTCAAACACTTGTTTGACTCGTGTGACCAACCTGTCAGATCGCTTGTAAAACGCTAGCTTTCTGCAAGCTAATTACGCTTGCAAAACAAGAGTTTTTAGCGGGAATACGCATACCTATAATATGCGTATTTCCAGCGGCAGGGAGGTGCGGAATTGCCGCGGAAATTTCCATGGCAATTCCGCTACATGTGCACATAGCCGCATTATTATTACTACCTTCATGCATTTTTTGCAATAATTTTTTTTTTATTTTAGGATATTTGTTTCTTGTTTTTTGTTTTCTCTGTGTAATGGTCATATGTTAATATGCATTTACATTTTGCATACACATCAACTTACTTTTTCAGCTCAGACCTAGTTTTTCAATCACCCCTAATAGAATATAATAAATATAATACAGCCCCCCATAGAATATAATGTAGTCCCGAATAGAATATAATGTAGCCCCCCATAAGATGTAACACAGCCACATAGTATATAACACAGCCTCCCCCATAAAATATAATATACCCCCAATAGTATATAACACAGCCCACAAAGTATATATCACAATGTTATGTTTTGGTAGCTGAGGAGAGCAGGCAAAAACGGCAATACACCAGAGAGGTTGGAATCTATTGGATTGCAGTACCCTGACAAACCACCACAACTAAAGGCAGCCGTGGAGCGTTCCTACGTTGGTCCTAGACGCCTCGTCACAGCCTGAGAGATTAACTACACCTAAAGATAGAAAGAGGAAAGCTATCTGCCCCGGAGCAGATCCCCAAAGAACATAGGAAGCCCCCAAACATGTAATGGCGGTTAGACAAGAGGAAATACAGACACAGACAGAAAATAGAATGAGCAAATGCTGGGGCCCAATCTGCCTAGACAGAAAAGGATAGAAAGGATACTCACTGCAATCCAAAAAAACCCTAAAACATGCCAACGCTACTGATTGCAAAAACACCTGAGATCACACGACCTCTACCACCTAAATCAGTTCTCTGGTGTAACAAAACTAAGCTGCAGCCACTGAAAAAGCTGGAAAAGTCAAATGAACAAATAACAGTGGCTCCAGCGGAACTGAGAGGAGTCCAAGCCCTCCGGGGGGAACCTGGCTAACCTCACAGAAATGCAGAGAAATATGCAAATGGTAAGCACAAAAACAAAAACAGAAAATATCTTATCTGAAAGCAGAAGAAGAGGCAAGACTCAGCAAGCTTCCAAGTGAACCAGGAACCACAGTTGAGACAAGAACAATTGATCACCGGCAACCATGGTGGGAAGGAACCTCCCTTATATCAAGCCAGTCTGTGAATCCTGATTGCCAATCCTCATTGAATGGTTCAGTACTGTTTGTAACCACCAGAGGGAGCTTCTGCTCATAATTAATTTCCAAAACATTCACAACAGTACCCCCCTTGAGGAGGGGTCACCGAACCCTCATTTGGGCAACCAGGTCGGTCAGGATGAGCTCTGTGATACGCACGGATCAGTCTCCTAGCATGGATGTTCGAAGCAAACACCCAAGAATTGTCCTCCTGACCATAACCTCTCCACTTAACCAAATACTTGAGTTTCCGTCTAGAAAAACGAGAATCCAATATTTTCTCAACCACATACTCCAGATTGCCCTAAACCAAAACAGGTCAGGAGGCACAGCCATAGGAACCACTGGCTCGACAAACCTATTCAATAAGGACTTGTGGAACACGTTATGGATCTTAAATGTCCCTGGAAGATGTAAACGAAAGGAAACAGGATGAAGAATCTCCATGATCTTATAAGGTCCAGTGAACCTAGGCTTAAACTTAGGAGATGCAACTCTCATAGGGATATTTCTTGAGGACAACCAGACCAAGTCCCCAACTTTAAACCGAGGACCATCAGTCCTATGCCAGTTGGCAAACCGCTGGGCCTTCTCCTGAGAGAGGGACAACCTCTCCACTACCTGGTCCCAAATCTGCTGCATACCCTCCACAACAAGAAGCCTCCGTCTGTCCCGAAGAAAACCGAGGGTGAAACCCAAAATTGCAGAAAAATGGAGACATCAAAGTGGCAGAGCTAGCCCTATTATTAAGAGCAAACTCAGCCAACGGCTTTAAAGAGACCTAGTCATCTTGATCAGCAGACACAAAGCATCTCAGATAAGTCTCCAATATCTGGTTTGTTCTCTCAGTTTGTCCATTGGTCTGAGGATGAAAAGCAGAGGAGAAAGACAATTGAACACCAAGTTTAGAACAAAAAGTCCTCCAAAATCTGGAAACAAACTGGACTCCTCTGTCAGACACAATGTTCTCAGGAATGCCGTGTAACCGAACCACGTGCTGAAGGAACAAAGGCACCAATTCGGAGGAGGAAGGCAACTTAGGTAATGGCACAAGATGTATCATCTTGGAAAACCTATCACAAATCACCCAGATAACGGTCATTCTCTGAGAAACAGGAGGTCGGAGATAAAATCTATAAAGATAGGGTCCATGGTCTCTTGGGCACAGGCAATGGCATCAACAAACCACTAGAGCGAGAGCAAGGCTTGGAGCGAGAGCAAGTCCCACAAGACTGCACAAATTCCCTGACGTCACGAGACAAAGTAGGCCACCAAAAGGACCGACTCACCAAGTCTCTGGTACCAAAAATTCCGGATGACCGGCCAACGCGGAACAATGAATCTCAGACATCACACTCTTTTTCCACCGGTCTGGGACAAACAATTTCCCAATAGGGCAGCGCCCGGGTTTATCCTCCTGACACCTTTCCAGAGCCAGTCTCAAATTGGGCGAGATGGCGGAAAGAACTACACCCTCTCTCAAAATAACAGCAGGGTCAGATAACTCAGGAGAGTCCGCAAGGAAACTCCTCGAGAGGGCATCTGCCTTAACATTCTTAGTGCCAGGAAGAAAGGAAACCACAAAATTAAAACGTGTGAAAAACAAGGCCCACCTGGCCTGTCTAGGATTAAGTCTCTTGGCTGATTCCAGATAAACCAGATTCTTATGGTCCGTGAGGACCACCACCTGATGTTTGGCTCCCTCCAGCCAATGTTTCCACTCTTCAAAAGCCCACTTCATGGCCAATAACTCCCGATTACCCACGTCATAATTACGTTCAGTTGGAGAAAATTTTCGAGAGAAAAAGGCACAAGGGTTACTTTTAGAGGTCTCAGGATCTCTTTGGGACAAAACGGCACCTGCCCCAATTTCAGAGGCATCAACCTCCACCTGAAATGGCAGAGAAACATCAGGCTGCCGTAGAACAGGAGCAGAAGTGAATCTCTGCTTAAGTTCCTGAAACGCAGAGACTGCCTCAGGAGGCCAATTCACCACATCAGAACCCTTTTTGGTCAAATCAGTCAATGGTTTAACAATAACAGAGAAATTACCAATAAATTTACGATAAAAATTGGCAAAACCCAAGAATCTCTGAAGAGCCTTTAATGAAGTAGGTTGGACCCAATCACAGATGGCTTGAACCTTGACCGGGTCCATTTCAATAACAGATGGGACAAAATGAATCCCAGAAATGAGATCCTCTGTACGCCAAAAAGACACTTTAATCCCTTCACATACCGAGCATTCTCTCTCAAAATCTGGAACACAGTCCGAACATGTTTCACATGAGAGTCCCAGTCATTGGAAAAAATCAAGATATCATCCAAATAAACAATCATAAATTTATCCACAAAATCCCTGAAAATGTCATTCATGAAGGACTGGAAGACGGAAGGAGCATTAGTGAGCCCAAAGGCCATCACTAGGTACTCAAAATGCCCCTCTGGGGTATTAAACGCCGTCTTTCATTCATCCCCGTGCTTAATGCGAATAAGGTTATACGCCCCCCTGAGGTCCAGCTTGGTAAACCAAGTAGCACTTTTCACCCTGGAAAACAGGTCAGAAATCAAGGGTAACGGATATTGATATTTCACAGTGATCTTGTTCAAGAGACGATAATCAATACACGGCCTTAATGAACCATCCTTTTTGGCCACAAAGAAAAAACCGGCACCCAAGTGTGAAGAGGATGGTCAGATATGACCCTTCTCCAATGACTCCTTGATATAAGACCGCATAGCGTCATGTTCAGGTACAGACAAGTTAAAAAGGCGACCTTTAGGGAATTTACTACCAGGCACTAATTCAATAGCGCAGTCATACAGTAGCTCCTATGGGGGGGCAAGGATGCAGATTTACTTTCGCTAAACACATCAGAAAAATCAGTCAAAAAGTCAGGAACATCCTGAGACTGGGGAGAGGCAGAAAAAACAGGAGTGTTGGCATTAACACATTGGCAGTCCCAACTGGTTACAGACACAGATTTCCAATCCAAAACAGGATTATGAGACTGTAACCAAGGGAAACCTAGTACAATAATGTCATGCAGATTATACAGTACCAAAAATTTGCAACTCTCCTGATGATCAGGTTCAACCCTCATTATCACCTGAGTAGAAAACTGGGGTTTATTCTCAGCCAAAGGGGTAGAATCAATCCCCAGTAGGGGAATAGACTTCCGTAGGGGTATCAAAGGAAACCCACAACGTTTGGCAAAATCAAAATCCATCAGGTTAATAGCTGCTCCCGAATCGACAAAAGCCTGAGCAGAAAATGTGGACAGGGAGCAAATCAGGGTAACAGTCAACAGAAATTTAGTCTGATCACTACCCAAGACAACTGAGCGTGCAAAACATCTTCCCCACTTAGGGCAGACAGAAATAGCATGAGAGGCGTCACCACAATAGAAAAATAACCCATTGCGTTTTCGAAACTCATGACGTTATGCCCCAGAAGCCACTCTATCACACTGCATGGGTTCAGAAGCTGGCTCACAAGGCAACACCATTCTACGCATACCTCTACGCTCACGCAAATGTCTGTCAATTTGAATCGCTAATGACATAGAATCATTGAGATCAGAGGGAGTAGGGAAACCCACCATAACATCTTTTACATTCTCTGACAGCCCCTTCCGAAAAAGGGCTGCCAAAGCATCATCATTCCATTTGGTTAGGACTGCCCATTTTCGGAATTTCTGACAATACAACTCAGCGTCCTCAAGCCCCTGATTTAATGCCAGCAAGGTTCTTTCAGCTTGATCAGTGACATTAGGCTCATCGTACAATAACCCCAGAGCCAGAAAAAATGCATCAACATCACTCAAAACAGGGTCCCCAGGTGTCAGGGAAAAAGCCCAATCCTGAGGATCGCTGCGCAGGAGAGAGATGACGATTTGAACCTGCTGTGCTGCGTTCCCTAAGGACTTAGGTTTTAAGGCAAAAAACAACTTACAGTTATTTTTGAAATTCAGAAATTTGGCCCAATCTCCCAAAAACAAATCTGGCATAGGAATCCTAGGTTCCACAACCGGCAACCCAGCAAGATAGCATCTATACTCCGAACCTCAGTGGCAAGCTGATCCACACGGCCAGACAGATGTGTAAGCTCCATTAAGAGAAAAAAAAATCCTCCTCAGCACCCAGAGAATAAGAGGGAAAAAATGCAAGAAACAGAAAAAAAAAAATCTCTGACAACTTCTTTCTTTCCAAACTATTTTTCCCTTCTGTGAATACCATACAATTTTCAGTTTGGCCGGTGATACTGTTATGTTTTGGTAGCTGAGGAGAGCAGGCAAAAACGGCAATACACCAGAGAGGTTGGAATCTATTGGATTGCAGTACCCTGACTAACCACCACAACTAAAGGCAGCCGTGGAGCGTTCCTACGTTGGTCCTAGACGCCTCGTCACAGCCTGAGAGATTAACTACACCTAAAGATAGAAAGAGGAAAGCTATCTGCCCCGGAGCAGATCCCCAAAGAACATAGGAAGCCCCCAAACATGTAATGGCGGTTAGACAAGAGGAAACACAGACAGAAAATAGTATGAGCAAACGCTGGGGCCCAATCTGCCTAGACAGAAAAGAATAGAAAGGATACTCACTGCAATCCAAAAAAAACCCTAAAACATGCCAACGCTACTGATTGCAAAAACACCTGAGATCACACGACCTCTACCACCTAAATCAGTTCTCTGGTGTAACAAAACTAAGCCGCAGCCACTGAAAAAACTGGAAAAGGCAAATGAACAAATAACAGTGGCTCCAGCGGAACTGAGAGGAGTCCAAGCCCTCCGGGGGGGAACCTGGCTAACCTCACAGAAATGCAGAGAAATATGCAAATGGTAAGCACAAAAACAGAAAATATCTTATCTGAAAGCAGAAGAAGAGGCAAGACTCAGCAAGCTTTCAAGTGAACCAGGAACCACAGTTGAGATAAGAACAATTGATCACCGGCAACCATGATGGGAGGGAACCTCCCTTATATCAAGCCAGTCTGTGAATCCTGATTGCCAATCCTCATTGAATGGTTCAGTACTGTTTGTAACCACCAGAGGGAGCTTCTGCTCAGAATTTATTTCCAAAACATTCACAACAGCACGGCCACATAGTATATAGCACGGCAACATAGTATATAGCATGGCCCACATAACCCCTCCCAGGAATGGCCCCACTGTCCAGTGCTCACATCTTACATATATAAAAAAACACTCACCTTCTCCTCGTGCCCCGTGCTGCTCCCTGCTCCTGTCTCCTGCTCTGCCCTGCACACAGTGCGCAATGACATCATTGCGCACCCGCAGTGTGGGCAGAGGGGAATGATGGGAAAGGGAGCTTCAGCTCATACTCTCTCCTCCATCATTGCTTTGAACTGTACCGGCATCTGACGCCGGTATAGTTCAATGCGGCGGCAGGGGGAGTCAGCGCTGCCTCACAGGGGCCCCATAGCGGCTGCGTGATGTGCTGCTAACTGAGAGCCTCTGGGGTAGCGGGGGCCCTAGGCAGCTGCCTGGTCTGCCTGCCCCTAACGCCGGCCCTGAGTGCATCTCCTCCAGGCACAGTCAAGGGTGTGTATCCGATCAGCGAGGCTAAGGCAGTTCCAGCTTGGAGACCGCATAGTGGTTCTTATCCCCATGGTCGAATGCAAGTTCCTGTCCAAGTGGCAAGGCCCATATGCGATGGTGGAAAAACTGAGCGTGGTTAATTTTAAGGTCCATCAGCCAGGGCGAAGGAAGCCTCACCAAGTATACCACATAAACCACGTGCTTAAGCCGTGGCGAGATAGAGAATCACTGGAAGCTTCTTGCTTTGGAACTTTTCCCAAAGCCAAAGTGGAGCATGTCACAATTGCAGAGACTCTATCTTCGATACAGAAGCAACAGTGTCGAGAACTGCTGAAGCTGAACCATGACCTCTTCTCAGAGTTGCCTAAGCTTGCTCAGGTGGTGGAGCATGACGTTCTGACAGTGCCGCATATAAGGGTGAACCTTAACTCATGTAGGATTCCTGAAGCACGCCAGTAATATCAGATGAGGTTAAGAGAATACTAGACCTCGGTGTGATAGTCAGAAAGTGGATGGTCAAGTCCCATCGTCCTCGTGCCAAAGCCCACTGGCGAGTGACTGTCTTGCAACGACAACTACAGGCTCAATGATGTGTCCAAATTTGGGGTGTACCCGATGCCCCACGTCAATGAACTCATTGAGAGGTTTGGACCTGCGAGGTACATTACCACTCTCAACTTGACAAAGGGTTACTGGCAGATCCCCAAGGTGAATACTGCCTTCTCAACACCTGATGGGTGTTTTCAATATATCATAATGCCTTTCGGACTTCAGGGTGCTCCGATCCCTTACAGAGGTCATTGGATCGGCTCCTAGCTCTGCTTAAGAAGCATGCCGCAGCCTACCTTATGGTAAACGAGCACTGAGCAAGGCGGGCTTTACCATAAATCCCCAATAATGTGCCAAGGGGAAGGAAGAGGCCAAGTAGTTAAGCTACATCTTCAGGAGAGAGAAATTAATCCACAAGTAAACAAGGTCGATGCAATCCAGAAGTGGCCACAACCGATTTCCAAGAAGCAGATGAGGGCGTTTCTTGGAATTGTGGGACATTACCACCTTTTTATCCCAAATTTTGCCATGATTGCCGCTCGACTGACGGATCTCCTTAAATGCACCAAATTTACTGAGATAGGCTTTCCAAGAGCTGAAGCTGACCTTAGTTGCATCTGACTTTAACAAGGAATTTGTAGTCCAGACGGATGCTTCAGAAGTTGTGTTGGGAGCCGTGCTGTCTCAAGAGATAAATGATAAAGAACATCACACCCTGTATCTGAGCCGAAAGCTGTCTTCCTGCGAAAACAAAATTATGCCATTGTCGAGAGAGTGTTTAGCCATAAAATGGGTCATGGACACGCTGAAGTATTACCTACTAGGCCGTAGGTTCAAACTAGTGTCACACCATGCACCTCTGAGATGGTTAAGGGAAAAGAAGAGTAAGAAGGCTGTGTTTGAGTAAACCAGCAGTAGAAACGTTCCTGTGCCTACCTTTGTGAGTATACTTGATCAAATGAAAAAGTGTCTGAATAATGACCGTATCTTGAAGAGTTTTATTTCAGATAGGTGTTGGTTTCAAAATCACACAGGACCTCTTCCTCAGGACTAAACCCATTGTTTGTCATATCAGATCAAGGCTGCTTTTATAAGCTGCATTTTTGGAAAAAAGCGTCAAACCAAAACACAATGGAGCAGTAAAGACTGTAAACAAAAAAAACCCCACCAAAATTACATTGTTTTGGTTGCTGTAATGCTGCAAAAAATGCTGCAAGACTTCAGAAATGTCCTTCCGATGTCTGTCGACAGAAAAAAAAAAAGAAGTTATGGCTCTGGAAAGAAGGAGAGGAAAAACAAACTGAAATTGGTGATGTTGAGAATTCTTACCGATTGTCAGGGACACCGCACTGCACTTGCTCACTGAGCCAGTGCGTGTGTCCTTAGTGAACAAAACTGTGCCCAAAGATACCTGTATAGCAGAGCCGCAGCAGGGAAGACGTGTGTAAGGTTCTTTGTCTCTGTTGACATGTTCCTTGAAACTCAGTTTTCCGTCGGCCATTTTGCTTTCTGTCTTTCTGCAGCTCTTGCCCTCAGTTAATATGGAGTTTCCAGTTTTCATGTTCCCGCCCTGATTCTTCCCTCTTGCTTCTTAAGCAGCCTCAGCTGAACAATCAGTGCTCCTGAATCAAGCCTCAGTCAGTCTGTGACCTGACTCCTGGAAGCCTTGGACTTGTACTCCAGCTATTCCCTACTGAGGAACCGTGGAACACTTTTGGACTCTGGGAACCTGCTGTTTGGTGAATCCATGTTTGCAGAGGAATTACGGTACAGAGAAGAGATCCTGAACCTGCTTTGGAGATTTACTGTAGTGCTTGAAGTTACTCTGGCCTGCTGTGTCTCCTGTCGCTGTTCCTGCAAACTGTGTGAACTTTTCAGCATGCTTGTATGAAGTAATACAAGTCATTTCATTTCAACCTATGTCTCCTGTGTTTTCCTCGCACCCAAGCACAAGACGCTATAGGAACTGTACACTATACATGACAAGATTCAGGAGCCAATGTTTAGTGTCTGCTGGGTCTGGGAAAGCCGTGTCTGCTGTGACTGTGGATATCAGATGTCCGTTTAATACCTTATGTGATGACAGTGGTTGTGACTTCTCACAACCATTCCAGGTGAGCGCATTCCCTTAAAATTTTACTCTGGAGTGTTACCACAGGTAAACACTATTGTTTTTTTTTTTTTTTCCTTTCCTCTTCTCCTTCCAGCACCTCTGCCTTAAAAGATCTGGAAGATGGAGGCCCGAATAAAGGAACTTTGCGGAGTGACTGATACAATCCTTTCAGATGTACAGACTTTAAAAACCCGTTTTGCAAGCCTACAGGACCTCACTAACCATAATTTGCAAGTGTTTGGACAGACTACCCAGGAATTGCGAGCCAGGATTGAGGCTCTAGAGGAACGAGCCCAGGCTCCTGCCATAACCCCAAGTTCTGGGATCCCCAAATTACCTCCTTTTCGTTTTGGCGGTGAACGTGAGAAATTCAGGGGATTTATTAATCAATGCAATTTATTTTTCTCTGCACATGCTTCACAATTTCCCACTGAATTATCCAAAGTGCTTACTATAATCATGTTGCTTACCAATAAAGCTTTGATGTGGGCAAACCCTCTGATTGAGACTGAGGATGATTGTTTGAATCACCTTGATGCTTTTATTTCAGCCATGGGGCAGGTGTTTGATGACCCCAATCGAGGTGCAACAGCTGAAGCAGCCATGTTAACTTTGCGCCAAGGTAAGCGTTCAGTAGCCGAATATGCCCTGGATTTCAGGAGATGGGCTCTTGATACCACTTGGGACACTTCCGCTAAAAAATCTATTTTTCAGAAAGGGTTGTCTCCACTGATTAAGGATGAACTTGCTCGTGCCGACCCTCCCACTGCGTTAGGTGACTTTATTAACTATTGTATCCGTATTGATGCTCGTCTGACTGAACGCAGACAAGAGAGATGGTTCGAAAATAATCGCACTAACCTTTTACTACCTCCCTCCTCAGCTAAGGAACCTTTGAGTAGGATCACAAGGGAACCAGAACCTGAACCCATGCAGGTGGACTCTTTGCAAAGACGGGTTAGTGATGCACGCAAAGAACATTGTATAAGGAAAATCTATGTTTCTACTGTGGTAAGTCAGGGCACTTCATTATAAACTGCCCCAGCCGTTCTCGTAGGACTACTGCAGCAGTCATTCACTGTGAGTGTTGCGAGAGGAGCTCTGTCATGTCCGAGCCTCAGGCTCCAGAGAGATCTGCTGCAAGAGATCTTGATTTCTCGGACTTAAACTCTGTTAGTTCTGGGACGATGACGGTATAAACGTGGAATTTTTCAAGTTTCCTCAGCGGTGTCCCAGCTGAGTTGTAAAAGAAACAATTCTCATTGCTTCCTTTCCATCAAACTCTGGGTTGACTCAGTCTGGGTGTCTAGCTCTGCTATGATCGACTCAGGAGCAAGTGGAAATTTTATGGATATCTCCTTTGCTCTGAAACAGGGGATACGTTCAGTGAAGAAGGCTACTCCAGTACAGATGGAGACTGTGGATGGCTCTCTACTGACTTCTGGACCAGTGGATCAAGAAACAGAGCCTTTGAGGGTCCTTATGGGTAAAGATCATCAGGAGAAAATGTATTTTTTGCTTATCTCTTCTCCCCACTTTCCCATCATTCTAGGGCTACCATGGCTGCAGGCGCAGAATCCTACGATTAACTGGGAGACCAAGGAATTACACTTTCCAGAGAAACAGATGAGTCAAGGAGTTTCAGCTTGCTCTGTTCCTAAAGGAACCTTGTCAGTCCCTGAACTACCAGCTGTATACCAGGACTATGTGGATTTATGTGACAAGAAGAACGCTGATCAGCTTCCTCCTCACCGTCAATATGATTGTCCAATTGAATTATTGCCCGGAGCCGAGTGTCATGTGTGCATTGCCACGAAGATCGTCGCGGTTGCACATTTTGACTTCTCACAGCTGAGTTGCTGTTTCTTTGTGTTTGGCAGCTAGGGAGTTAATTCTGTCTGTGCTCGGTGCTGGGACTGGGTGCAGTTTCTCCCGGCTGCAATTGATTATTTGTTGATTGGTTTCCTTTAAGTTTCTGCTTGTCTGCTTTGGGAGTTGCCAGTGAAACACTTCATGCAGACCACAGATAGAAATGAATCTGTATAGACTCTAGTTGAGAGCTCCTTAGTTGTTTTAAGCTTAACTTGCTTAGAGTTTATTTCCCAGACCATTTATGTTCCTTCGGTGTTTGAGTGTGTATGCAAGAGAGTGCTATCCTGTCTGTCTTATATGTCTAATCTGTGTATTTAGCTTAGATCAGCCCATATCCCTTTGGTGGTAATCAGGATTCTTCTTAGGACTGATTACAGGGTTCAGGGTCTGATAGGAGACAGGGTTAGGCTGGAGACTTGGACCTCTGAACCATTATCAGTACCTCCAAGGTAAGGGATTAGTTAGGACCCCAGTGTAGGGTCAGGTTAGACCCCGGTTCTCCTCTTTCCTGTTACAGCTCATCAAATCCTCAAGATTAACCCTGAGTTCAACTGATATCGTCTCTGCACATCTAGTCCTCAAGATTAACCCTAAGTTCTGCTGATATTGTGTCAGGTAAATCTATTTTATACTTACATTCTTATGTTGCTAAACTATATGTTGTATAGAGTGTGGTTCCTGTATAAATAGTTTACTGACATTGTAGTCATATCATTAGACAGCGTGACACCGAGATACCTTTTGGTAAGATCTACCCCCTAGCGGGGCCCGAGCTAAAAGCTTTGAAGGATTATATAGACGAAAATTTAGCCAAGGGCTTCATACGCCCCTCTTCATCTCCCGCAGGTGCACCCATCTTCTTTGTGAAGAAGAAAGATGGATCTCTGAGACCCTGCATAGACTATAGGGAACTCAATAAGGTTACTATTAGAAACCGTTATCCATTGCCTTTAATCCCTGAGTTGTTGGAGAGAGTGCGGCATGCCAAAATTTTCTCTAAACTGGATCTCCGTGGGGCCTATAACTTGGTCCGTATTAGACCTGGGGATGAATGGAAGACTGCTTTCAGGTCACGCTATGGACACTTTGAATATCTAGTTATGCCTTTTGGTCTGAGTACCGCCCCAGCCACTTTCCAACACTTTGTGAATGATATCTTCAGGGATCTCCTAGATAAATTTGTGGTGATTTATCTGGATGATATTCTAATTTTTTCTAACTCCACAGAGGAACATCATGGACATGTGAGAATGGTCTTAGAACGCCTAAGACAAAACCATCTCTACATCAAACTTGAAAAATGTGAATTCCATAGGACCGAAATTCAATTTCTGGGGTATGTACTATCTACGCAAGGGATTAGTATGGATGGAAGCAAGACCCAAGCCATCAAGGATTGGCCAATTCCTAGAAATGTGAAGGAGGTGCAGCGTTTCATCGGGTTTGCCAACTTCTATAGACGTTTCATTAAGAATTTTTCTGAGGTAGTGTCACCTATCACCCAACTTACCCGGAAACAGTCTAGGTTCTCCTGGACCCCGCAAGCTCAGGAAGCATTTTCCTGTTTAAAGGATAAATTTACCACCGCACCTATCTTAGTACATCCCAACCCCGAGCTTGCCTTCATAATAGAGGTGGATGCTTCAGACTGTGCCGTTGGAGCTATACTCTCTCAGAGAACAGGTGAGAAGAATGTCTTGCATCCCTGTGCCTTCTTTTCCCAGCAGTTGTCTTCGGCTGAGAGGAACTAGGATGTGGGCAATAGAGAGTTGTTGGCCATTATTGCTGCCTTCAAGGAATGGAGACACCTTCTTCAGGGAGCTGCACAGCAAATAGTCGTCCTGACAGACCATCGTAACCTTGAATTTATCAGGTCGGCTAAGTGCCTGACTCCTCGCCAGGCTCGCTGAAATCTTTTCCTAAACCAATTTAATTTTGTAATTTCTTATAGACCAGGATCGCGCAATGGAAAGGCTGATGCACTCTCTAGGATTCATTCAGCAGAGACACGTCCACTTACTCCTCCTAAGACTATTCTTCCTGACTCTAGATTCCTGGGAGTGATTCATAATCAAGACCTACTTAAGGACATCAAGGAAGCATACCATGCGGATTCTTTGTTGGCTCAACCCCCAAGGGATGTAAGTCTTGTCTTTAAGAATGGTGTGTGGATTCAGGGACAACGTCTGTATATACCTGAAACAGTCAGATTGAGAGTATTGCAACGATTCCAAGATAGCCGGGCATAGGGGAATTCTAAAGACACAAGAATTTCTTTCTCGTTTCTTTTGGTGGCCCACTTACAGGAAAGATGTCTTAAACTATGTCACTTCATGTGAAGTCTGTGCAAGATGCAAAACACCTCGCTCCTCACCAACTGGTCTGTTGCAACCTCTTCCCACCCCGTCCTGCCCGTGGGGATCCATTTCTAAGGATTTCATTGTGGAGTTACCAACCTCTCAAGGGAAGAACACCATTCTAGTGGTGGTTGACCGTCTAACAAAGGCAGCTCATTTTATCCCTTGTGTCGGCTTACCCACTGCAAAACAGACATCAGACTTGATGATTAAGAATGTGTTTCGCTTACATGGAGTACCGGATGAGGTCATTTCGGATCGAGGGGTGCAATTCACTTCAAGGTTTTGGCAAAATTTCTGTGCAGCATTGGACATTAAAGTAAACCTTTCTTCTGCTTTTCATCCCCAGACTAATGGACAGACAGAACGAACCAATCAGACCCTGGAGCAGTATCTCCGCTGTTTTATCTGCCACCTACAGGATGATTGGGTGGATCTACTTCCACTGGCTGAGTTCTCTTATAACAACTCTCAGAGCGCCTCCACTAAGCAGTCTCCTTTTTACTCCAATCTAGGTTATCATCCTAACATTCTTCCTCGATTTCCCATAGATACTGTCATGGGTGCATCGCCACGAGGATCGTCGCGATTGCACATTCTGACTTCTCGCAGCTGAGTTGCTGTTACTTTGTGTTTGGTAATGAGAGAGTTAATTTTACCTAGCTCTTTGCTAAGACTAGGTCCAGCCTCGCCCGGCTGCTTTTGATTATGTTCTAATTAGCTTCCTTTATATCCCTGCCAGTCTGGGTGTTAGATGCCGGTGAAAGCCTTCATGTAGTCTAGCAGACTGGATCGGTTCTGAGAATACTTAAGCTAAGAGCTCCTTAGTTGTTTTTACTCTTATAGCTTATAGTTTATCTCTGAGACCTTAGGTGTTCCTACTGTGTGTGAGTGTTGTATGTAAGACTTTATTTACTTTATTTCTTGTCTTTCTTGTATGTCTTTCTGTTCATTAACCGTTACCTGTTCATTCCCTTTGGTGGTAATCAGGGTCCTTCTTAGGACTAGATTACAGTTGGCAGGGATTGATAGGAGACAGGGTTTACGCTGGTGGCCTGGACCTCTGTACCTTTAACAGTACCTCCAGGTAGAGGGATTAGTTAGGACCCCAGTTTAGGGTCAGCATAGAGCCCGGTCACCCTCTAGCCAGAGACAGCGTATAACGGATTCCGTATTGACCCACTGGACATTCTGTCAGGTAATTCTATGTTATCATATATCTATGCGCATGTTATATAGTATGTTGCCCTTTTGATATAGATTACTGTCATCACATATATATATATATATATATATATATATATATATATATATATATCTGCTATACAGCGTGACATTTTCACCGGCCCATACTAAAGATTCTCCCCAGCTGTCATGGATCCAGTAGCCCAGCTGGCCCGGCAGTTGCAGGGGTTGTCCATGGAGTTGGCAGACATTAAATCCAAGGTTTTGTCCCCCCCGGAGCAAACCAGATCTGAACCTAAGGTTGCTCTTCCGGACAGGTTCACTGGTGGGCGGGACAAATTTTTTACTTTCCGGGAGGCATGTAAATTGTACTTTCGGCTGCGGCCTCGGTCATCTGGGAGTGAAGAGCAGAGGGTGGGAATTGTTATCTCGCTCTTACAAGGGGACCCTCAATCTTGGGCGTTCTCTATTCCTCCAGGCTCCCCAGATCTCCAGTCAGTGGATCGATTTTTTACTGCCCTGGGTCTGGTATATGATGATCCGGATCGAGTTTCCCTTGCTGAAACAAAGTTACGTAAAATACGGCAAGGAAATCGTCCAGCGGAGGAATATTCTTCTGTGTTCCGTAGATGGGCAACAGATACTCAGTGGAATGACCCAGCTCTTAGGAGCCAGTTTTGTCAAGGGTTGTCTGACAAATTAAAAGATGTGTTGGCTCAGTATGATTCTCCTCCATCACTGGAGGCTGCTATGGCCCTCGCTATTCGCATTGATAGACGAATTCGGGGAAGACGCGAGGTAACTCTGCCTCCCGTGATGACTCCACCTACTACTAAAGTCCCTTATACTGAGGTTCCCCTGGTCTGTTCTGAGGAACCCATGCAGTTGGGAGGGACATCTTTTTGTAGGAGGGAACCGGCAGTGCACCGCAAGACTAGAAGGTGTTTCTTTTGCGGGAGAGAGGGACATTTTGTTGGGGGGTGTCCATCCCGGGCCTCTTTGAGCAAAGGAGTTAACCTGGGAGTGTGTATTTCGTCCCCAAATCCCTCTCAGTTTCTCGTGCCTGCGGAGGTGGTGATTGGTACTAGAACTGAGAGGATTTCTGTTTTTCTTGATAGTGGGTCCGGGGCTAATCTGGTGGACGCTCGGTTTGCCCAGGTGCATGGTATGCAACTGAGTGTATTGGCCAAACCGGTCCCTATAGTCTCTATTGATTCTAGACCTCTCGGTCAAGGTAGCTTGGTACAAGCTGTTCATAACATAGATCTTCGAGTAGGGGCAATACATAAAGAGCAATTGTCTTGTTATGTGTTGGAGGGTCTACCTACTCCTATTGTGTTGGGACTTCCTTGGTTGGCTAAACATAACCCAGTGATTGATTGGCAATCCGGAAAGATAAGCCAGTGGGGTGAATTTTGCAGGAATAACTGCATGAGCACGGTCATCGGTGCGGTTGTGCCTAGGACTTTGTCTCCTTTTCTGGAGGACTTTGGGGAGATGTTCTCAGAGGAGGGGTGTAAAGAGTTACCTCCTCATCGCGCATATGACTGCTCAATAAAGTTGCTTCCTGATGCCTTATCTCGTACTTTCCCAGGGGCCGGGAGGACGGATGATCCGGTTCCTATTCCTCAGGAGGGAGTTGTAGTGTCAGCTGTATGCTCTGAGCTTGAGGGGGAGGTATTGGGGGCTCAGGGGAACGCCCCTGTGGGACTTTCAGGGAGACTGATAGTTCCAGATCGGTTAAGACTGAAGGTTACGGGGAACCGTTACAAACGGATGGCTGATAGGGGGAGAGTTTCTGGTCTAGATCTGAAGGTGAACGATCTGGTTTGGTTGTCTACCAGGAATATAAAACTTAAAGTTTCCTCCTGGAGGTTGGGTCCCAGATTCATCGGGCCGTACAGGATCAGTTCCATAATTAATCCTGTGGCATTTCGTCTGGACCTCCCTCCTACGTTTAAAATTCATAATGTGTTTCACAAGTCATTACTTAAAAAGTATGTGGCACCAGTCATACCGTCACCTCTACCTCCTCCTTCAGTGGTGGTCAATGATAACGTGGAATTTCATGGGTCGAAAATCATTGACTCACGTCTCAGTCGTCGGTCCCTTCAGTACCTGGTTCATTGGAAGGGGTATGGTCCTGAGGAGAGGACGTGGGTCCCTGCGTCGGAGGTTAACGCAGATCGATTGGTTCGGACCTTCCACACAACTTACCTGGGCAGACCTGGCCCTGAGGGTCCGGAGGCCCCTCGTAGAAGGGGGGGTACTGTCATGGGTGCATCGCCACGAGGATCGTCGCGATTGCACATTCTGACTTCTCGCAGCTGAGTTGCTGTTACTTTGTGTTTGGTAATGAGAGAGTTAATTTTACCTAGCTCTTTGCTAAGACTAGGTCCAGCCTCGCCCGGCTGCTTTTGATTATGTTCTAATTAGCTTCCTTTATATCCCTGCCAGTCTGGGTGTTAGATGCCGGTGAAAGCCTTCATGTAGTCTAGCAGACTGGATCGGTTCTGAGAATACTTAAGCTAAGAGCTCCTTAGTTGTTTTTACTCTTATAGCTTATAGTTTATCTCTGAGACCTTAGGTGTTCCTACTGTGTGTGAGTGTTGTATGTAAGACTTTATTTACTTTATTTCTTGTCTTTCTTGTATGTCTTTCTGTTCATTAACCGTTACCTGTTCATTCCTTTGGTGGTAATCAGGGTCCTTCTTAGGACTAAATTACAGTTGGCAGGGATTGATAGGAGACAGGGTTTACGCTGGTGGCCTGGACCTCTGTACCTTTAACAGTACCTCCAGGTAGAGGGATTAGTTAGGACCCCAGTTTAGGGTCAGCATAGACCCCGGTCACCCTCTAGCCAGAGACAGCGTATAACGGATTCCGTATTGACCCACTGGACATTCTGTCAGGTAATTCTATGTTATCATATATCTATGCGCATGTTATATAGTATGTTGCCCTTTTGATATAGATTACTGTCATCACATATATATATATATATATATATATATATATATATATATATATATCTGCTATACAGCGTGACAGATACGCCCTTGCCGGCAGTGGCTGAAAGAATCACTTCTTTACAAAAGAATATGGATCTTCTAAAGGAAAATCTAGAATTGGCTCAGGAAAGGTACAAGAAAGCAGCAGATAAATTTCGTAAACCTGCACCAGCTTTCAAGGTAGGAGATTTGGTCTGGCTGTCAACCAGAAATCTTAAATTAAAGATTCCATCGTCTAAATTGGGACATAAGTACATTGGACCTTATAAGATCAATAAGATTATAAGTGCTGTTGCTTGTCGTCTTCAACTGCCCAGAACTATGAGAATCCACCCTGTCTTTCATGTATCCCTACTAAAGGCTGCAACACCCAATACGTTTCCTGGACGTTCTTCTCCTTGTCCTGACCCAGTGCTGGTCGATGGTCAGGAAGAATTTATGGTGGAAAGGATTCTAGATTCCAGGTTGTACAGAAATCAGTTTCAATATTTGATTAAATGGCAGGGCTACCCAGTGGAGGACAACTCATGGGAACCAGTCAATAATGTAAATGCTCCTCGCCTGCTCCGCCAGTTTCATCAGAGGTACCCTGACAAGCCTGGTCTGAGGTCATCCGGAGGTTGTCCCTAAGGGGGAAGTAATGTAAGGTTCTTTGTCTCTGTTGACATGTTCCTTGAAACTCAGTTTTCCGTCGGCCATTTTGCTTTCTGTCTTTCTGCAGCTCTTGCCCTCAGTTAATATGGAGTTTCCAGTTTTCATGTTCCCGCCCTGATTCTTCCCTCTTGCTTCTTAAGCAGCCTCAGCTGAACAATCAGTGCTCCTGAATCAAGCCTCAGTCAGTCTGTGACCTGACTCCTGGAAGCCTTGGACTTGTACTCCAGCTATTCCCTACTGAGGAACCGTGGAACACTTTTGGACTCTGGAAACCTGCTGTTTGGTGAATCCATGTTTGCAGAGGAATTACGGTACAGAGAAGAGATCCTGAACCTGCTTTGGAGATTTACTGTAGTGCTTGAAGTTACTCTGGCCTGCTGTGTCTCCTGTCGCTGTTCCTGCAAACTGTGTGAACTTTTCAGCATGCTTGTATGAAGTAATACAAGTCATTTCATTTCAACCTATGTCTCCTGTGTTTTCCTCGCACCCAAGCACAAGACGCTATAGGAACTGTACACTATACATGACAACGTGTGTTTCTGTGGAACAGGACCTTCCGCAGCATGTGACTGCCAAGGGGCGGAGCCGGCCACACGTCTCGCAGAGGCAGCAGTAGCAGATACAGAATGCTTCAGGCCGGAGGACCTGCGATCACCTGACTGCCTAGGGGCGTGGCCTAAGCTCCAGAGAGCTATGAGGTAAAGGAAAACTCCTAGAAGGGTAACTACGAAATAAAGTTACCAAGGGGCAAAGACAGAATGGATAGTCAGGATAGCCAGGTCATACACAGAGGGAGCAACGCAGTACAAAAGGAGCAGGCAGAGAATAACCAGAACACAGCCAAGGGATCATACACAGAGAGAGCAACGCAGTACAAAGGGGACAGGCAAAACTCGTAACAGGGACACAGCCAAATCAGAACCAGACAGACAAAACGTAGCACAGGCACAAGCACAGGGTCAGACACACTCAGCCAAAGGTCAGAGTATAAACGACAAAGACTGGTCTCACAGTGAGTCTATAAAAAGCCTCCCAGGACCCAGAAAGAGGCCAACCAAGTTAACCATGCGACTACCTGATCCAAGAACCCAGTAAACCATGACAGTACCCCCTTCTTAATGGGGGGCCTCTGTACCCCCAGGTTTCCCAGGATTCCGAGCATGGAATGTCCGAACCAGACGGTCAGCGTGTACCGATCTGGCCGGCACCCAAGACCGGTCCTCTGGACCGTACCCCCTCCAATGCACCAGGTACTGTAAGGACCCCCGAGACCGCCGGGAGTCTACAATATGTTGTACCTCAAATTCCATGTGCCCATCAACCAAGACTGAGGAGGGAACAGCAGCTGGCTCTTCTACTACCGATCCCAAGGGTTTTAGCAAGGATCTATGGATTACGTTATGGAGTTTCAAAGCTGGGGGGAGGCGAAGACGATACACCACAGGGTTAATTACATCAATGATCTCATAGGGACCTATGAACTTGGGTCCCAGTTTGGCGGAGGGCAGACGAAGACTTATGTTTCGCGTGGAGAGCCACACCTTGTCCCCACACTGCAACACCTGAGCAGAGTTACTTTTTTTATCTGCAAAACGCTTATAAGTCTCCTGAGCCCTGAACATTTTTAACCCCTCTCTGACATTAGACGTACTATCCCGTCCATAAAACCCGTGCCATTCTGACCATGGACGGGATAGTACGTCATAGGCGATTAGCTGCGCTCCCGGAGGGAGCGCAGCTAATCGCCGCCGGGTGTCAGCTGATTATCACAGCTGACACCCGTGACTGTGTGTCAGGAGCGGTCACGGACCGCTCCCGGCACATTAACCCCTTGCACACCGCGATCAAACATGATCGCGGTGTACTGGGGGCACAGGGGAGGATCGCGCAGGCAGGGGGCTCCCTGCGCGCCCCCCTGAGACCCTCAGACCAGCGCGATGTGATCGCGCTGCTCTGAGGGCTTCCTCCCTCCCAGGACCCGGATCCAAGATGGCGCTGGGGTCCTGGAGGGAGGCGGCTTCCTCAGTGCCTGCCGAGAGCAGGCATGAGGAAGCGTCCTGCACTGCCTGTCACATCGCTGGTGTGACAGAGTGCTATGCACACTGTCACACCAGCGATCTGATGAAATACAGTGATGTCCCACCCTGGGACAAAGTAAAAAAGTAAAAAAAAGTAAAAATAAACATGTGTAAAAAAAAATCCAAAAAAAAAAAAAAAAAATATTCCCCAATAAATTCATTACTTATTGTAAATAAAAAAAATAAAACAATAAAAGTACACATATATGGTATCGCCGCGTCCGTAACGACCCCCCCTATAAAACTGTCCCACTAGTTAACCCCTTTTGTGAACCCCTTAAAAAATAAAAAATAAAAACGAAGCAAAAAATCAGTGCTTTATCATCATACCGCTGAACAAAAAGTGGAATAACACGCGATCAAAAAGACGGATATAAATAAGCATGGTACCGCTGAAAACGTCATCTTGTCCCGCAAAAAACGAGCCGTCACACAGCATCATGAGCGAAAAAATAAAAAAGTTATAGCTCGCAGAATAAAGCGATGCAAAAATAATTATTTTTTATATAAAATTGTTTTTATTCTATAAAAGCGCCAAAACATAAAAAAATTATATAAATGAGGTATCGCCATAATCGTACTGACCCGAAGAATAAAACTGCTTTATCGATTTTACCACACGCGGAACAATAAAAACGCCTCACCCAAAAGAAATTCATGAATTGCTGATTTTTGTTCATTCTAACCTCCCAAAAATCGAAATAAAAAGCGATCAAAAAATTTCACGTGCTCAAAAATGGTACCAATAAAAGCGTCACCTCGTCCCGCAAAAATTAAGACCTCACATGACATTGTGGGCCAAAATATGCAAAAATTATAGCTCTCAAAATGTGGCGATGCAAAAAACTACTTTTTGCAATAAAAAGCGTCTTTTAGCGTGACAGCTGCCAATCATAAAAACCGCTATAAATAGTAAATCAAACCCCCTTTATCACCCCCTTAGTTAGGGAAAAATAATAAAATAAAAAAAATGTATTTATTTCCATTTTCCCATTAGGGTTAGGGTTAGGGTTTCGGCTAAAGTTAGGGTTAGGGTTGGCGCTAAAGTTAGGATTAGGGTTAGAGTTAGGATTAGGGTTAGGGTTGGGATTAGGGTTGGGACTAGGGTTAGGGGTGTGTTGGGGTTAGGGTTGGAGTTAGAATTGGGGGGTTTCCGCTGTTTAGGCACATCAGGGGCTCTCCAAATGTGACATGGCGTCTGATCTCCATTCCAGCCAATTCTGCGTTGAAAAAGTCAAACGGTGTTCCTTCACTTCTGAGCTCTGCCATGCGTCCAAACAGTAGTTTATCCCCACATATGGGGTATCAGCGTACTCTGGACCCCAAGAGTTATTGTGAAATTTGTCCTATTTCTTCTGTTACCCTTGGGAAAATAAAAAACTGGGGGCGAAAATATTATTTTTGTAAAAAAAATAAGATTTTTTTGTTTTTAACGGCTGTACATTATAAACTTCTGTGAAGCACTTGGGGCTTCATAGCGCTCACCACACATCTAAATAAGTTCCTTGTGGGGTCTATTTTCCAAAATGGGGTCACTTGTTGGGGATTTCCACTGTTTAGGCGCATCAGGGGCTCTCCAAATGCGACATGACGCCCCCAGACCATTCCATCAAAGTCTGCAATCCAAAACGTCACTACTTCCCTTTCCGAGCCCTGACATGCGCCCATACAGTAGTTTTCTCCCACATATTGGGTATCAGCGTACTCAGGACAAATTGGACAACAACTTTTGGGGTCCAATTTCTCCTGTTGCCCTTGTGAAAATAAAATATTGGGGGCGAAAAAATCATTTTTGTAAAAAAAAAAAGGATTTTTTATTTTTACGGCTGTGCGTTATAAACTTCTGTGAAGCACTTCGGGTTCAAAGTGCTCACCACACATCTAGGTAAGTTCCTTGTGAGGTCTATTTTCCAAAATGGGGTCACTTGTGGGGGTTTCCACTGTTTAGGCGCATCAGGGGCTCTCCAAATGCGACATGACTCCCCCAGACCATTCCATCAAAGTCTGCAATCCAAAACGTCACTACTTCCCTTTCCGAGCCCTGACATGCGCCCATACAGTAGTTTTCTCCCACATATTGGGTATCAGCGTACTCAGGACAAATTGGACAACAACTTTTGGGGTCCAATTTCTCCTGTTACCCTTGTGAAAATAAAATATTGGGGGCGAAAAAATCATTTTTGTAAAAAAAAAAAGGATTTTTTATTTTTTACGGCTGTGCGTTATAAACTTCTGTGAAGCACTTCGGGGTTCAAAGTGCTCACCACACATCTAGATAAGTTCCTTGTGGGGTCTATTTTCCAAAATGGGGTCACTTGTGGGGGGTTTCCACTGTTTAGGCGTATCAGGGCTCTCCAAATGCGACATGACGCCCCCAGACCATTCCATCAAAGTCTGCAATCCAAAACGTCACTACTTCCCTTCCGAGCCCTGACGTGCACCCATACAGTAGTTTTCTCCTACATATTGGGTATCAGCGTACTCAGGACAAATTGGACAACAACTTTTGGGTTCCAATTTCTTCTGTTACCCTTGTGAAAATAAAATATTGGGGGCGAAAAAATCATTTTTGTAAAAAAAAAAAAGGATTTTTTATTTTAAGGCTGTACGTTATAAACTTTAGTGAAACACCTGGGGGTTCAAAGTTCTCACCACACATCTAGATAAGTTCCTTGAGGGGTCTAGTTTCCAAAATGGTGTCATTTGTGGGGGGTTTCCACTGTTTAGGCAGATCAGGAGCTCTCCAAACACGACATGGCGTCCAGCCAATTCTGCGTTGAAAAAGTGAGATGGCGCTCCTTCCCTTCCAAACTCTGCCATGCACCCAAACAGTGGTATACCCCCACATATGGGGTATCAGTGTACTCAGGACAAATTGCACAATAACTTTTGGAGTCTTGTTACCCTTGGAAAAATAAAAATTGGGGTGAAAAGATCATTTTTGTGGAAAAAATATGATTTTTAAATTTTACGGCTCTACGTTATAAACTTGTGTGAAGCACTTGAGGGTTCAAATTGCTCACCAAAGATCTAGATAAGTTCCTTAGGGGGTCTAGTTTCCCAAATGGGGTCATTTGTGGGGGTTTCCACTGTTTAGGCACATCAGGGGCTCTCCAAATGCAACATGGCATCCAATCTCAATTCCAGCCAATTTTGGTTGGAAAAAGTCAAATGGTGCTCCTTCCCTTCCGAGCTCTGCCGTGCGCCCAAACAGTGGTTCCCCCCCACATATGGGGCATCAGCGTACTCAGGACAAATTGGACAACAACTTATGTGGTCCAATTTCTCCTGATACCCTTGGGAAAATAAAAAATTAGTGACTAAAAGATAATTTTTGTGGGAAAAAAATAGGATTTTTTATTTTCATGCCCGGGCATTATAAACTTGTGTGAAGCACTTGGGGGTTCAAAGTGCTCACCAAAGATCTAGATAAGTTCCTTAGGGGTCTAGTTTCCAAAATGGGGTCACTTGTGGGGGATTTCCACTGTTTAGGCTCATCTGGGGCACTGCAAACGGAACATGACCCCCATCAACGTCTGCATTCCAAAACGTTACTACTTCCTTTCCAAGCCCTGCCGTGCGCCCAAACAGTTTTCCACCCCCACATATGGGGTATCAGCGTACTCAGGACAAATTGGACAACAACTTTTGGGGTCCAATTTCCTTGGGAAAATTCAAAAATTTAGGACTAAAAAATCATTTTTGTGGAATTTTTTTTTTTTTTTTTTCACACCCAGGCATTATAAACTTTTGTGAAACACTTGGGGGTTCAAAGTGCTCACAACAGATCTAGATAAGTACCTTAGGGGGTCTAGTTTCCAAAATGGTGTCACTTGTGGGGGGTTTCCACTGTTTAGGCGCATCAGAGGTTCTCCAAGCGCGACATGGCGTCCAATCTCAACTCCAGCCAATTTTAGTTTGAAAAAGTCAAACGGCGCTCCTTCCCTTACGAGCTCTGCCGTGTGCCCAAACAGTGGTTTTCCCCCACATATGGGGTATTGGCGTACTCAGGAGAAATTGCATAACAACCTTATCTGTCCATTTTCTCCTTTTACCCTTGTGAAAATAAAAAAAAAGTTTGTAAAAGATCATTTTTGTGGCTAAAAAGTTAAATATTCATTTTTTCCTTCCACGTTGCTTTAGTTCCTGTGAAGCACCTGAAGGGTTAATAAACTTCTTGAATGTGGTTTTGAGTACCTTGAGGGGTGCAGTTTTTAGAATGGTGTCACTTTTGGGTATTTTCTGTCATGTAGACCCCTCAAAGTGACTTCAAATGTGAGGTGGTCCCTAAAAAAAATGGCTTTGTAAATTTTGTTGTAAAAATGAGAAATCGCTGGTCAACTTTTAACCCTTATAACTTCCTAACAAAAAAAAATTTTGATTCCAAAATTGTGCTGATGTAAAGTAGACATGTGGGAAATGTTATTTCTTAACTATTTTGTGTTACATATTTCTCTGTTTTAAGGGAATAAAAATTCAAAGTTTGAAAATTGCTAAATTTTCAAAATTTTCGCCATATTTGCGTATTTTTCAAAAATAAACGCAAGTTATATGGAAGAAATTTTACCACTAACATGAAGTACAATATGTCACGAGAAAACAATCTCAGAATCGCGAAGATCCGTTGAAGCGTTCCGGAGTTATAACCTCATAAAGAGACAGTGGTCAGAATTGTAAAAATTGTCCCGGTCATTAACGTGCAAACCACCCTTGGGGGTGAAGGGGTTAACCGAACTTTTGAGCACAGATCCCTGATTCGGTTAACACAGTCCTCAGCTCCTGGACAGCCCGAATCTAAACGTGAGAATTCACCAAAATGAGGGTTCAAACCATAATTAATAAAAAACGGTCACCTACCGGTAGATTGATTGGTACGGTTGTTGAAGGCGAACTCCGCTAATGGTAGGGCATCACACCAGTCGCTTTGCAGAGCAGAAATCAAACATCGAAGAATTTGTTCAAGCGACTGGTTGGTGCGCTCCGTCTGCCCATTACTCTCTGGGTGGTAGGCTGAGGAAAAGGACAAAGATATCCCCAACCTTTTGCAAAAAGCCCACCAAAACTTGGCCACAAATTTTGCCCCTCTGTCAGATACAATATTCATAGGTACCCCATGTAACCGTACAATCTGTGCGAGGAAATGCTTAGCGAGAGTCTCTGCAGAAGGTAGACTTGCCATAGGTACAAAATGCGCTAACTTAGAAAACCTGTCCACAACTACCCAGATAACCGTGTTACCCTGAGAAGAAGGAAGGTTGGTAATGAAGTCCATGGACAAGTGGGTCCATGGCCTTCCTGGAATTGGCAAAGGCACCAATTCCCCGGCCGGCCGGCAATGAGAGCTCTTAGAACGAGCGCATACCCCACACGCAGCGACATGCTTCTTAATATCTGAAGCCATCAAAGGCCACCAAAAAACTCTAGCCACTGCCTCTCGTGTGGCAGAAATGCCTGGGTGAGCACTCAGTTTTGAATCATGGAACTCACGCAGGAGCCTAGTGCGTAACTGCTGAGGAACAAACAATTTGTTTTCGGGTTTGGACCTTGGAGCTAAAGATTGAGCCCCCACAATCTCCCACTCCAATTCCGACGACACTTCAGCTATAACGACATTGGGTTGAAGAATGGAGGACGGCGGGTCAGGGGCGGAAAGCGGCTCAAAACTACGTGATAAGCATCAGCTTTCAGGTTTTTAGACTCTGGGCGAAAAGTTATAGAAAATTGAAATCTGGAAAAAAAAAAGTGACCAACGGGCCTGCCTAGGAGTCAGTCTTTTAGCAGATTTGATATACTCTAGGTTTTTGTGGTCGGTGATGACTGTGATGGGGTGAGCCGCCCCTTCCAAAAAATGCCTCCATTCCTCGAACGCCAACTTGATTTGCTAAGAGTTCTCTATTACCAACGTCATAATTTCTCTCAGCCTTAGAAAATTTTTTCGAAAATAGGCACAAGGTTTGAGGTTAGTCAGAGAAGTAGGTCCCTGTGACAACACTGCCCCCACGGCAACCTCCGAAGCATCAACTTCAACCACAAACGGCTTGCGGATGTGAAACAATTTTTCAAAGTTAAAAAAGATTGTTTGGCCGACGGGGACCAGTTCCTAACATCTGCCCCTTTACGTGTGAGATCCGTGAGGGGTTTCACAATCTGAGAAAAACCCTTGATAAACCTGCGATAGTAATTAGCGAATCCCAAGAAGCGCTGGAGTGCTCTAAGGTCCCGAGGCTGGACCCACTCCATAATGGCTTGCACCTTCTTGGGATCCATACGAAACCCCTGTGGAGAGATTATGAGACTCAAAAATGATAGCTCCTGAACAAAGAAAGAACATTTCTCCAGCTTAACAAATAATTGATTTTCCCTGAGTCTTTGAAACACAGTTTTAACATGTGATAAATGAGAATGTCTGTCAGAGGAATATATCAATATATCATCCAAGTACATCACCACAAAACGGCCAATGAGGTCCGAAAAAACTACATTAATGAAATTTTGAAACACAGCTGGAGCATTGGTGAGACCGAAAGGCATGACGAGATTCTCAAATAACCCCTCAGTAGTAAGAAAAGCAGTTTTCCACTCATCCCCTTCCCGTACTCTTATCAAATTATAAGCCCCCCTGAGGTCCAATTTTGAAAACCACTTGGTCCAAGAGAGCTGGTTACAGAGATCAGAAATCAGAGGCAGGGGGTATGTATTCCTGACTGTGATTTTATTAAGTTCTCGAAAGTCGAGGCAGGGACGTAGACCGCCATCCTTCTTTTTAACAAAGAAGAACCCCGCAGCTACTGGGGACATTGAGGGCCTTATATGCCCTTTGCGAAGACTTTCAGCGATGTATTGCTTCATAGCCAGGCACTCCGGGCCTGACAAATTAAACAGACGGGCCTTGGGCAATTTGGCTCCCGGGACAAGAACAATAGCACAGTCAAATGATCTATGCGGGGGCAGAGCCTCAGCCTCACTTTCAGAGAACACGTCCTCAAAGTCTTTCAGGTACTCCGGAATACCCTCCAGACCAACAGAAGACACAGAGACAGGTTTTGCAAGTTTCAGACAATAAACAGGTTTATGGCAACAGTCGACATATTGGGATCCCCATTTAATAATCTCCCCTGATTCCCAGTCAATCACATGGTTGTGGCGTTGAAGCCATGGCATACCCAGCAGTAGCCCTGTGGGCAATTTGTCCATGACAAAACATTCCATGTCTTCCTTGTGGGAAGAACCGACCTGCAAAGAAAACCTTTTGGAAGCATAAAGAATCCCTGTTCGGGTAAGAGGGGAAGAGTCGATAGCAACAATTTTAAGGGGTGTCTCCAGCCTGACTGTCACTATCTTATGTTGGGAGACGACACAGGAACTGATCAGATTGAAAGATGAACCACTGTCCACCAATGCTGTCGAGAAAAAACGACAGTTGTCTACCAACAGTTCCACCTTTAACACGACTTTAGAACATGAGGAAAATAGTACCTGAAGGTCTGTACAGCCTCCTCGACCGCTACCCAGACCTAGTAGTTTTCCGCCGTCTTAGATGACGGACAGGTGGGGCAATCTTTTCTCCAATGTTTGGACTCTCCACAATAGAAAGAGATGTTTTTCCCGGCGAAGTCTTCTCTCTTTCTCTTTTAGTGAGGTGGTGCCAATGTCCATGACCTCAGTAGTGGCTCCAGTCTCTTTGCTGCCAGCAAACAGTGAGGTTTCACACTGCATGATACCCCTGGCGCGTAGCCTGCGGTCCATTCGTACGGCCTGGGTTATGGCGTCCTCCAAAGTATCAGGTGGAGGATGAAGGGCCAGGGCGTCCTGGAGACGTTCAGACAGGCCTCTGCGGAATAGCCCTCGAAGGGCGGCATCATTCCAGGAGACCTCCGCTGCCCAACGTCGGAACTCCGAACAGAACCACTCGGCTGAATGTTTACCCTGACGAACACTCATTACCATGTCTTCAGCCATACGGACCCTGTCAGGCTCATCATAGATGCGGCCCAGGGCATGAAAAAACATATCAACAGTCATCCTCTCAGGAGCAGAAGGAGAGAGAGAAAAAGCCCAGGCTTGTGGGGCCCCCCGAAGTAGGGACATAATGACCCCACCCTCTGGAACTCATCCCCAGAAGAGCGAGGCCTCAGGGAGAAAAAAGTTTACACCCCTCCCTGAAGGCTCTGAACTCATTTTTATCCCCTGAGAAGTAGTCGGGCAGTTTAACTGGAGATTCAGGAGATACTAATGACACATCCTTACCACCAGTACCCAGAAACCCCGCAGGGACAGCCCCCTGTACGGTATCTACCAGCTGCTGCTGGGTCTGAGCCATCATGCGCTGCTCAACATTCAACTTCTGGAACCTTTGCGTCAGATGTTTCACCTGACCTGCTAATACCTGCATGGGATCCATGGAGATAACACTCCTAAATCTTCCCCTCAGAAAAAATGTAACGGTCGTTTATAATGTCAGGGACACCGCACTGCACTTGCTCACTGAGCCAGTGTGTGTGTCCTGAGTGAACAAAACTGTGCCCAAAGATACCTGTATAGCAGAGCCGCAGCAGGGAAGACATGTGTTTCTGTGGAACAGGACCTTCCGCAGCATGTGACTGCCAAGGGGCGGAGCCGGCCACACGTCTCGCAGAGGCAGCAGTAGCAGATACAGAATGCTTCAGGCCGGAGGACCTGCGATCACCTGACTGCCTAGGGGCGTGGCCTAAGCTCCAGAGAGCTATGAGGTAAAGGAAAACTCCTAGAAGGGTAACTACGAAATAAAGTTACCAAGGGGCAAAGACAAAATGGATAGTCAGGATAGCCAGGTCATACACAGAGGGAGCAACGCAGTACAAAATGGACAGGCAAAACTCGTAACAGGGACACAGCCAAATCAGAACCAGACATACAAAACGTAGCACAGGCACAACGCACTGGCACAAGCACAGGGTCAGACACACTCAGCCAAAGGTCAGAGTATAAACGACAAAGACTGGTCTCACAGTGAGGCTATAAAAAAGCCTCCCAGGACCCAGAAAGAGGCCAACCAAGTTAACCCCGCGACTACCTGATCCAAGAACCCAGTAAACCATGACACCGATAGGTCAGTCATGCATTGCTCCTAGCTCAGTTTGTCAGCAACAAACTAATCCCTCACACACCTCACTCTCACCTGAGCTAACCCAGCAGCCTTGTATGGCCTGTAAAACCTGGACACGATTGTATGGGAGCAACTATTCCCCCCAGGCTCTTCGGTCACTATGATATCCCACACTTGTTTCCATTAAAAACTTTACGGTAGCCTTCTGTTAATGGAACATGCTTTTTCCGGGACCTACATCACTGAGGCCATGCACCTCGGTGACTCAAATCTGCCATACAGGATTTTACCTACTGATGTTACACATCTCCCACCTCATCTTACCAAAGCCAGGGGGCTGGGCACTTTTTGCCACCAAACAGTGTATTCTTGGCAGGGCATCGGCATTTCCATGAAGCTTTCCTGGTCTATGCTCCACATGAAAATTAAAATCTTGTAAAGCTAGGAACCAACGCGTTACCCGGGAACCATTGCCCTTTTTCTTCCCAATTTATGTAATGCCCATTTGATGGCCCAGCATTCTTTTTCTACAATTGTGCAGTTTCTCTTGAAGAGGGAAAGTTTTCTAAAATAGATTGTGTTCCTTCCCATTAATTTCCTGAGACATGACAGCACGTAGCTCAACATCCAACTCATCCGTTTGAACTATGAAATCCTAGAAGTCCTTTGCTAGCAAAATCAGCTTCCAATAGAGGGCTAGTTTTAGCTCTTGAAAGGCCCCTTCAGCTTCTCGAGACCATTTCGGTTTCATAAAGAAAAACTAAAATCCATAAAGATATCTGCAGAGAGGGGACATATCAGCTTTGCATTGAACATATGGGAATAATTATAAATGGGTAAGTACGAAACTAATCATAACTGGGGAATAATAATAATAATAATAATCTTTATTTATATAGCGCCATCATATTCCGCATTGCTTTACAGATTAACAGTTTCAAAACACAAGTCATAAGTAACAACGTTAACAATACAATAATTAAAGCAAAATAAGACGACCCTGCTCGTGAGAGCTTACAATCTACAATGAGGTGGGGGAGATACAAAGTACAGGTGTGTATATACAATGGAAAAATATTTAGACTTGAGAGTCCTCAGTGGTTGATACCTTTTAATGGCTAACTGAAAAGATGGTAACAAATTGCAAGCTTTCGAGACTACTCAGGTCTCTTCATCAGGCATAGACTAATACAACATCTGAAGAATCACATATTTATACACAAAATAGCACAGAAAAAGTGCAAAGCCTCCCAGTTAGCCATTAAAAGGTATCAACCACTGAGGACTCTCAAGTCTAAATATTTTTCTATCTACTGGCTAACACGGTACGAAGATACACATCTTTCCTATATATACAATGGTGCATTTACAATGATGGTCCAGCCATCTTGAGGGAGTGAGGGATGGATGGAGATAGTGAATGGGCTACACACACACACTTACACATATAATGACTTTGATTAGTGAATGTGATAGGCCGCTCTGAACAAATGTGTTTTGAGGGAGCGCCTGAAACCATGCAAATTGTGGATAGTCCTAATTTCTTGGGATAGAGCATTCCAGAGGATTGGCGCAGCGCGGGAGAAGTCTTGGAGTCGGGAGTGGGAGGTACGGATTAGTGCAGAGGTTAGTCGAAAGTCGTTTGCAGAGCGCAGCAGTCGGTTAGGCCGATAGATAGAAATGAGGGAGGAGATGTAGGGGGGTGCTGCACTGTGGAGAGCTTTGTGGGTGAGAACAAGTACTTTGAATTGGATCCTATAATGAATGGGCAGCCAGTGTAAGGACTGGCGAAGAGCGGACGCGTCCGAGTACCGATTAGCCAGATGGATGACCCTGGCTGCTGCATTAAGGATGTACTGGAGAGGGGATAGTTGAGTAATGGGGAGGCCAAGTAATAGAGTGTTGCAGTAGTCCGGGGAAGTGAGAGAGAGATGATATTTCAACATTCGTTGATCTCCTTTTGTAATTTTGTAATTACTTGGTCACTGCAGGAGGTCCTAACCTCTATAGATAGGTAAAATCGCAACTGGAAACATGACGAAAATATCTCCCGCCTGGGACCTCCAGGGGGGTGAAGATACCCTGAAAGTTGGGTATCTCATAAACTTCAAAAATACCTAGAGCATCCCACAACTAGTTTCCATATAAGCTCCCCGAGGAGGAAGTATGTGGGCGTAACCTTGATGTAATAAAAATCAGAGCATAGGTTTCTGTCATTGTTCATTTCTGGAAGACACAGTTCTCCGTGATAGTGTTATATTTTCCTAATTGAAGTGCTTTCTTTCATAGAGATGTCATTCCTGCAACATCAGGTTTAGTACTTCTTTCATTATTTCTTTTTATGCTATGTAATTGTATATATCATATTGTTTTGTTCCCATTTTGTAACATCTTTGTATATTTTTGATAAACACTTCCTATCTTTCTGGATTAAATATACATGTGGTCAAAATTGTTGGTACCCCTCGTTTAATGACAGAAAAACCCACAATGGTCACAAAAATAAATTGAATCTGACAAAAGTAATAATAAATCAAAAATCTATGAAAATGAACAAATGAAAGTCAGACATTGCTTTTCAACAATGCTTCCACAGAATTTAAAAAAAATAAAATAACTCATGAAATAGGCCTGGACAGAAATGATGGTACCCTTGCAAATAATGTGACAAAAGGGACATGCTAAATCAAGGTGTGTCCACTAGTTAGCATTTCAGTTGTCTACAATCTTGGAATCAGTGAGTGAGCCTGTATAGAGGGCTACATATACTCACTGTGCTGTTTGGTGACATAATGTGTATCACACTCAATTTGGACCAGAGGAAGCAAAGGAAAGAGTTGTCTCAGGAGATTTTAAAGGAAATTATAGGCAAACATGTTAAAGGTAAAAGTTATAAGACCATCTCCAAGCAGCTTGATGTTCCTGAGACTACAGTTGCACATATTATTCAAAAATTTAAGCTCCATAAGACTGTAGCCAACATGTGGCCGCAGGAGGAAAATTGATGACAAATCAAAAAGACGGATAATATGAATTGTAACAGAAGAGCCCAGAAAAACTTCTAAACAGAATGAACATCCGTTGCAGATCGTACCATCTGTCTTTGTATGAGCCAAAGTAGACTTCATGGGAGACGACCAAGAAGGACACCATTGTTGAAAAAAAAATCACGAATAGCCAGATTAGAATTTGCCAAACTACATGTTGACAAGACACAAAGCTTCTGGGAGAATGTCCTATGGACAGATGAGATAAAAATGGAACTTTTTGGTAAGGCACATCAGCTCTATGTTCACAGATGGAAAAATGAAGCATATCAAGAAAAGAGCACTGTCCCTGCTGTGAAACATGGAGCGCCTCTGTTATGTTGTACCGCTGCTTTACTGCATCTGGCAAAGGTTGTCTAGAATCTGTGCAGGTTACAATTAAATCTCAAGACTATCAAGGGATTCTAGAGAGAAATGTGCTGCCTAGTTTCAGAAAGCTTGGTCTCAGTTGCAGGTCTTGGGTCTTGCAACAGGATAATGACCCAAAACACACCCAAGAATGGCTAAGAGAAAAACATTGGACTATTCTCAACTGGCCTTCGATGAGCCCTGACCTAAACCCTATTGAGCATCTTCGGAAAAAGCTGAAACATGCCGTCTGGAAAAGGCAACCTTCAAACACGAGACAACTGGAGCAGTTTGCTCTTGAGGAGTGGTTCAAAATACCCGTCGAGAGGTGCAGAAGTCTCATTGACTGTTACAGTAATCGTTTGATTGCAGTGATTGCCTCAAAAGATTGTGCAACAAAATATTAAGTTAAGGGTACCATCATTTCTGTCCAGGCATATTTCATGAGTTTTATTTTTTTTTAAATTCTGTGGAAGCATGGTTGAAAAGCAATGTCTGACTTTCATTTGTTCATTTTCATAGATTTTTGATTTATTATTACCGTATATACTCGTGTATAAGCCGACCCGTGTATAAGCCGAGCCCCCTAATTTTGCCACAAAAAACTGGGAAAAATTATTGACTCATGTATAAGCCGGGTGTATAAACTGCCCTCCTGCTCCCCCATCCAGCTCTGTGCTCCCCCATTCTCCTCTGTACTCCCCCCCCCTCCTGCTCCGTCCTCCGCTGTGCCCTCCATCCTCCCCTGTCCTGCTCCATGCTTCCCCCGTCCACCGATCTCCCCCCCAGTCCTGCTCCATGCTTCCCCCGTCCTCCGTTCTCCCCCGTCCTCCTCTATGCTTTCCCCGTCCTCCTCTATGCTTCCCCCGTCCACCGATCTCCCCCCCCGTCCTGTTCCATGCTTCCCCATCCTCCGTTCTCCCCCTGTCCTCCTCCATGCTTCCCCCGTCCTGCTCCAGCTTCACCCGTCCTCCTCTATGCTTCCCCCGTCCACCGTTCTCCCCCCCGTCCTGTTCCGTGCTCCTTGTCCTCTCCTCCATCATACTCACCCCTCCCCGTGCCATCGCTGAGCGTCCCTGCAATCCTGCGTTCTCCCCGTCTTCCTTCTGCTCTCCAGCGCTGAGCGGTGATGTAATACCGCTCATTAAGGGCATGAATATGGAGGTGACGCCCATGGGAGTGGCGTCGCGTCCATATTACATGACCTTAATGAGCGGGTATTACGTCACCGCTCAGTGCTGAAGAGCTGCAGGAAGACGGGGAGAGCTGCAGGATTGCAGGGACCCTCAGCGATGGCACGGGGAGGGGTGAGTATGATCCCTGCCACCGGCTCCTGCCGCGGCACCCCCTCCCCCGCTGGTTTCTGCCCTATGACTCGTGTATAAGCCGAGGGGCATTTTCAGCACGAAAAAAGGTGCTGAAAATCTCGGCTTATACACGAGTATATACGGTACTTTTCAGATTCAAGATATTTCTGTGACCATTGTGGGTTTTTCTGTCATTAAACGAGGGGTACCAACAATTTTGACCACTTGTGTTTATAAAAATTAATAGCCCTGTTGCTTTTGCTCTGTAAACTGCACTCCATAAGCCTTATGCTACCTGTAACGGGTAAAAAATTAGACAGAAGGACCTAATAACAATAATATAAAATGTAGATAATTATAATAATCTCATACAACAGTATACCACCTCCCGAAAGATGGATGGCAGACCATCCGGGAAAATAAAAAAACAAACAAATGGAAATGGCGGAGAAAATAACCAGCAGGATCAATATATATTAACCCCTTCCCGACCCATGACGCCTACGTTGGCGTCATGAAAACCTGTGCCATCCCGACCCATGACGCCAGCGTAGGCGTCATGCTATAAATCATGTTCCTGCGGGTCGGGTGACCGGAATCACTGAAAGGTCACCCGACCCGCAGGCACAGGACCCCTTGCGCATCACCACAGTGGGGGTGGCTTAACCCCCACGTGGTTACGATCGCTCTGATTGGCTGTTAAAAGTGAAACAGCCAATCAGCGATTAGTAATATTTCACCACTGAAAAGTGGTGAAATATTACAATGCAGCCATGGCCGATGCTGCAATAGCATCGGCCATGGCTGGACACTGTGTTCCCACCCTCCCCACACCGAGTAACGGTGGTGATCGGCCGCCGCCGATTCATGGCGGCGAACGGTCACCGCTGTTACTATCATCTTCTGGCCACTCTGATCCTCTCCCCTCCGGTGTGCACCGCTCCCCCCCGCCCTCCGATCACCCCCCCCACGCCTGTCCTCACCTCCTCCGGTCTTCTGCGGCCTCTTGATTCGTCCCGGCGTCCGCCCGGGACTCTTCATGGGCGCCGCCATCTTGGAAAATGGCACAGTGCGCCTTTCAAAGTACAATTTATTTTGATCACTGTGATAAACTCTTACAGTGATCAAAATAAAAGTAAATGAACCCCCCCCATCATAGGTAGGGACAAAAAATAAAATAAATAATTTTTTTTTTCCTTTTAGGCCCTGTCCAGACGGATTTGTGCGGATTTCGCTGCTGATCCGCAGGGATTTCGCTGCGTATCCGCAGCGGATTTCGCTGCTGATCCGCAGCGGATTTCGCTGCGTATCCGCAGCGGATTTCACTGGGGATCCACAGCGGATTTCGCTGCTAATCAGCACCGGATTTTGCTGCGTATCCGCAGCGGATTTCGCTGCTGATCCGCAGCTGATTTTGCTGGGGAGCCGCAGCGGATTTTGCTGCTAATCAGCACCGAATTTTGCTGCGTATCCGCAGCGGATTTCGCTGCTGATCCGCAGCTGATTTCGCTGCTGATCCGCAGCGGATTTCGCTGCTGATCCGCAGCGAATTTCGCCTTTGATCCGCAGCGGATTTTGCTGCTGACCCGCAGCTGATTTTGCTGGGGATCCGCAGCGGATTTTGCTGCTGATAAGCACCGGATTTTGCTGCGGATCCGCAGCGTATTTTGCTGCTGATCCGCAGCGGAGATTTTGCTGCGGATCTTGGCGCTGCGGATCCACAGTAGATCCAGAAACCATGTACAGTAAAAAAACGCTGTGCACATGCTGCGGATTTTTCAGCGTGGATTTGCTGCGGTTTTAAATCCGCAGGATGTCAATTCTTTGTGCGGATTCCGCAGCGGTTTTACACCTATTCCATTATAGTTGTAAAACCGCAGGGAAAAACCGCAGCAAATCCGCGCTAAATTCGCAGGTAAAAGGCAGGTCATTTTACCTGCGGATTTTAGAAAAATCCGCAAGTGAATCCGCAACGTGTGCACGGGGCCTCAGGGTTAGGCTGGGTTCATATTGCATTATGGCAGTCCGTTAGATGGACTGCGTTTCACCGCGGTGTAACGCAGTCCATTAACGCTGCCATTCACCCCATTTGTGTGAGCATCGCAACGCATGCCGTAAAGCGGCATGCGTTCGCGACGTACCGTCATTCAGTGACGGAGCCTCGGACACGGGCTGCAGCGTCTGGGCTCCGTCACCGCTAGCACAGATGAATCATCTGATGATTCATCTGTGCTAGCGGGTATAGCATAACGCGATCGCGTTATACTATACCATTACCAGCCGGTCAACGCTACGTGTTGAACGGGCTGGTAAAACGCAATATGAACCTAGCCTTAGGGTTAGAGTTAGAATTAGGGTTACGGTTAGAATTTGGGTTACGGTTAGAATTTGGGTTAGGGTTAGAATTTGGGTTAGGGTTGGAATTAGGGTTAGGGTTGGGATTAGGGTTAGGTTTGTGGTTAGGGTTAGAGTTAGGATAAGTGTTAGGGTGTTTTGGGGTTAGGGTTGGGATTAGGGTTAGGCTTGTGGTTAGGTTTATGGTTAGAGTTGGGATTAGGGTTAGGGGTGTGTTGGGGTTAGGGTTATGGTTAGGGTTTGTATTAGGGTTAGGGGTGTGTTGGGGTTAGGGTTGAAGTTAGAATTGAGGGGTTTCCACTATTTAGGCACATCAGGGTGTCTCCATACGCGACATGGCGGCACCATTGATTCCTGCAAATTTTGCGTTCAAAAAGTCAAACAGTGCTCCCTTTATTCCAAGCCCCGACGTATGCCCAAACAGTGGTTTACCCCCACATATAGGGTATCAGCGTACTCTGGAAAAATTGCACAACTTTGGGGGTCTAATTTCTCCTGTTAACATTGGGAAAATAAAAAAAATGGGGACTAAAGATCATGTTTGTGGAAAAAATATGATTTTTTTATTTTCATGCTCGGGCGTTATAAACTTCTGTGTAGCCCTTGGAGGTTCAAAGTGCTCACTACAGTCATGGCCAAAAGTTTTGAGAATAACACGAATATTAATTTTTACAAAGTCTACTGCTTCACTTTTTCTAATGGCAATTTGCATATACTCGAGAATGTTATAAAGTGATCAGCTTAACAGCAATTACTTGCAAAGTCAATATTTGGCTAGAAAATGAACTTTATCCCCCAAAACACATTTCAACATCATCGCAGCCCTACCTTAAAAGAACCAGCTAACCTCTTTTCAGTGATTGCTCCATTAACACAGGTGTGGGTGTTGATGAGGACATGGCTGGAGATCAATCTGTCATGATTAAGTAAGAATGACACCACTGGACACTTTAAAAGGAGGCTGGTGCTTGGCATCATTGTTTCTCTTCTGTTAACCATGGTTATCTCTAAAGAAACATGTGCAGTCATCATTGCACTGCACAAAATGGCCTAACAGGGAAGAGTATCGCAGCTAGAAAGATTGCACCTCAGTCAACAATCTATCGCATCATCAAGAACTCCAAGGAGAGAGGTTCCATTGTTGCCAAAAAGGCTTCAGGGCGCCCAAGAAAGACCAGCAAGCGCCAGGACCATCTCTTAAAAGTGTTTCAGCTGCGGGATCAGGCTACCAGCAGTGCAGAGCTTGATCAGGAATGGCAGCAGCCAGGTGTGAGTGCATCTGCACGCACTGTGAGGCGGAGACTCTTGGAGCAAGGCCTGGTCTCAAGGAGGGCAGCAAAGAAGCCACTTCTCTCCAGAAAAAACTTCATGGACAGACTGATATTCTGCAAAAGGTACAGGCAGTGGACTGCTGAGGACTGGGGTAAAGTTATTTTCTCTGATGAATCCCCTTTTCGATTGTTTGGGACATCAGGAAAACGCCTCATTCGGAGAAGACAAGTGAGCGCTACCACCAGTCTTGTCTCATGCCAACTGTTAAGCATCCTGAAACCATTCATGTGTGGGGTTGCTTCTCAGCCAAGGGAATCGGCTCTCTTACAGTCTTGCCTAAAAACACAGCCATGAATAAAGAATGGTACCAGAATGTCCTCCAAGAGCAACTTCTCCCAACCCTCCAAGAACAGTTTGGCGATCAACAATGCCTTTTCCAGCATGATGGAGCACCTTGCCATAAAGCAAAGGTGATAACTAAATGGCTCAGGGAACAAAACATAGAGATTTTGGGTCCATGGCCTAGAAACTCCCCAGATCTTAATCCCATTGAGAACTTGTGGTCAATCATCAAGAGACAGGTGGACAAACAAAAACCTAAAAATTCTGACAAAATGAAAGCATTGATTGTGCAAGAATGGACTGCTATCAGTCAGGATTTGGTCCAGAAGTTGATTGAGAGCATGCCAGGGAGAATTGCAGAGGTCCTGAAGAAGAAGGGTCAACACTGCAAATATTGACTTGCTGCATTAACTCATTCTAACTGTCAATATAAGCTTTTGTTACTCATATGTTTGTAATTATTATATTTCTGTCTGTGATAAAAAACATCTGTCAAACACACATAAAAACCAGAGGGCAGCAGATCTTGTGAAAATATAATATTTGTGTCATTCTCAAAACTTTTGGCCATGACTGTACACATCTAGATAAGTTATTTGCGGGGTCTAGTTTCCAAAATGGGGTCACTTGTGGGGAGTTTCTACAGTTTAGGCACATCAGGGGCTCTGCAAACGTAACATGACGCCCGCAGACAATTCCATCAAGTGGGCATTTCAAAACGTCACTACTTCCCTTCCGAGCCCCGACGTGCGCCCATACAGTAGTTTTCTCCCACATATGGGGTATCAGCGTACTCAGGACAAATTGGACATCAACTTTTGGGGTCTAATTTCTCCTGTTACCTTTGGGAAAATAAAAAAATGGGGACTAAAAGATCCTGATTATGGAAGAAATATTTTTTTTATTTTCATGCCCGGGCGTTATAAACTGCTGTGTAGCCCTTGGGGGTTCAAAGTGCTCACCACACATCTAGATAAGTTCTTTGCGGGGTCTAGTTTCCAAAATGGGGTCACTTGTGGGGAGTTTCTACAGTTTAGGCACATCAGGGGCTCTGCAAACCTAACATGACGCCCGCAGACCATTCCATCAAAGTCGGCATTTCAAAACGTTACTACTTCCCTTCCGAGCCCCAACGTGTGCCCGAACAGTGGTTCCCCCCCACATATCGGGTACCAGTGTAAGCAGGACAAACTGTACAAAAACTTTTGTGGTCCAATTTCTCCTGTTACCCTTGTGAAAATAAAAAATTGCGGGTTAAAAAAATCAGTTTTTGAGGATAAAAATGATTTTTTATTTTCACGGCTCTGCATTATAAACTTCTGTGAAGCACTTGGGGGTTCAAGGTGCTCACCACACATCTGGATAAGTTCCTTAGGGGGTCTAGTTTACAATATGGGGTCATTTGTGGGGGAGCTCTAAACTTTAGGCACACAGGGGCTCTCCAAACACGACATGGTGTCCGCTAACGATTGGAGCTAATTTTCCATTCAAAAAGTCAAATGGCGCTCCTTCCCTTATGACCACATATGAGGTATCTGTGTACTCAGGAGAAATTGCCCAACAAATTTTAGGATCCAATTTATACTGTTGTCCATGTGAAAATGAAAAAACTGAGGCTAAAAGAAAATTTTTGTGAAAAAAAAGTACTTTTTTTTACGGATCAATTTGTGAAGCACCTGGGGATTCAAAGTGCTCACTATGCATCTATATAAGTTCCTTAGGGGGTCTAGTTTCCAAAATGGGGTCACTTGTGGGGGAGCTCCAATGTTTAGGCACACAGGGACTCTCCAAATGCGACATGGCAACCGCTAAATATTCCAGCATATTTTCCATTCAAAAAGTCAAATGGCGCTCCTTCCCTTCTGAGCCCTGCCGTGCGCCCAAACAGTGGTTTATGACCACATATGAGGTATCTGTATACTCAGGAGAAATTGCCCAACAAATTTTAGGGTCCAATTTATACTGTTGCCCATGTGAAAATGAAAAAACAGGCTAAAAGAAAATTTTTGTGAAAAAAAAGTACTTTTTTTTACGGATCAATTTGTGAAGCACCTGGGGGTTCAAAGTGCTCACTATGCATCTAGATAAGTTCCTTAGGGGGTCTAGTTTCCAAAATGGGGTCACTTGTGGGGGAGCTCCAATGTTTAGGCACACAGGGACTCTCCAAATGCGACATGGCAACCGCTAAATATTCCAGCATGTTTTCCATTCAAAAAGTCAAATGGTGCTGCTTCCCTTCTGAGCCCTGCCGTGCGCCCAAACAGTGGTTTATGACCACATATGAGGTATCTGTTTACTCAGGAGAAATTGCCCAACAAATTTTAGGATCCAATTTATACTGTTGCCCATGTGAAAATGAAAAAATTGATGCTAAAAGAAAATTTTTGTTGGAAAAATTAAAATGTCCATTTTTTCCTTCCACGTTGCTTTTGTTCCTGTGAAGCACCTGAAGGGTTAATAATCTTCTTAAATGTAGTTTTGAGTAGCTTGAGGGGTGCAGGTTTTATAATGGTGTCACATTTGGGTATTTTCTGCCATATAGACCCCTCAGTGACTTCAAATGTGAGGTGGTCCCTAAAAAAAATGGTTTTGCAAATTTTGCTGTAAAAATGAGAAATTGCTGGTCAAATTTTAACCCTTATAACTTCCTAACAAAAAAAAATGTTCCCAAAATTGTGCTGATGTAAAGTAGACATGTGGGAAATTTTATTTATTAACTATTTTGTGTCTCATAACACAATAAAAATTAAAAATTTAAAAATTTTCGCCAAATTTCCATTTTTTTCACAAATAAACACAAAAATTATCGACCTAAATTTACCACTAACATGAAGCCCAATATGTCACGAAAAAACAATCTCAGAATCGCTAGGATCCGTTGAAGCGTTCCTGAGTTATTACCTCATAAAGGGACACTGGTCAGAATTGCAAAAAATGGCCAGGTCATTTAGGTCAAAATAGGCTGGGTCATGAAGGGGTTAACCATAATTGTGTTATATTAATATTAATTGTATCACTTAATATTGAGCAGAATTAAATGCCGAGAGACAAAGAAAACCCAAGAAGAGGTGCAAAACCAGCTAAATAAGATTAAAATAGATAAATCTCTGGGTTCGGATGGCATACACCCACGAGTACTAAGAGAACTAAGTAATGTAATAGGCAAATCATAATTTCTTATATTTAGTAACTCTATAGCGGTGGGGTCTGTTCCACAGGACTGGCACATAGCAAATGTGGTACCAATATTCAAAAAGGGCTCTGAAAGTGAACCTGGAAATTATAGACCAGTAAGTCTAACCTCTATTGTTGGTAAAATATTTGAAGGGTTTCTGAGGGATGTTATTCTGGATTATCTCAATGAAAATAACTGTTTAACTCCAACATCAGCATGGGTTTATGAGGAATCGCTCCTGTCAAACCAATCTAATCAGTTTTAATGAAGAGTTAAGCTATAGACTGAACCAAGGGGAGTCATTGGACGTGGTATATCTTGATTTTTCCAAAGCGTTTGATACCAATATGAGAATGCTGGGTCTGGGGAAAAATGTTTGTAAATGGGTAAGTAACTGGCTTAGTGATAGAAAGCAGAGGATGGATATAAATGATATATTCTCTAACTGGGTTGCTGTGACCAGTGGGATACCGCAGGGGTCAGTGTTGGGACCTATTCTCTTTAATGTATTTATTAACGATCTGGTAGGTTTACACAGTAAAATATCGATATTTGCAGATGATGCAAAACTATGTAAAACAGTCAATACAAGAGACGATAGTATTCTGCTACAGATGGATCTGGATAAGTTGGAAACTTGGGCTGAAAGGTAGCAGATGCGGTTTAACAATGATAAATGTTATACATATGGGAAGAAGGAATCAATATCACCATTACACATTGTACACACTGGGAAACCACTGGGTAAATCTGACATGGAGAAGGACTTGAGGATCCTAGTTAATGATAAACTTACCTGGAGCAACCAGTGCCACGCAGCAGCTGCCAAGGCAAACAGGATCATGGGGTGCATTAAAAGAAGTCTCGATACACATGATGAGAGGATTATACTACCGCTGTACAAATCCCTGGTTAGACTGCACATGGAATACTGTGTACAGTTTTGAGCACCGGAGCTCAGGAAGGATAATGGGGAAACTAAAATACCTAGCATGATTAGCAAAATTAGGATTATTTAGTCTAGAAAAAAAGATGACTGAAGGGCCATCTAATAACCATGTATAAGTATCTAAGGGGACAATACAAATATCTCTCCGAGGATCTGTTTATACCAAGGAAGGTCACAAGAGGGCATTCTCTGCATCTGGAGGAGATAAGGTTTTTCCACCAACATAGAAGAGGAATCTTTACTGTTAGGGCAGTGAGAATGGAATTCCTTGCCTGAGGAGGTGGTAATTTCGAACTCAGTCGAGGGGTTCAAGAGAGGCCTGGATGTCTTCCTGGAGCATAACAATATTGTATCTTACAGTTATTAGGTTCTTTTGAAGGACATAGATCTGGGGATTTATTCTGATGGAATATAGGCTGAACTGGATGGACAAATGTCTTTTTTTCGGCCTTGCTAACTATGTTACTATTATAATGGCCATCCCGGGTGTTAAAGGCAGTCTTCTTTTTGTCCCCCTGTCCATGAAAAAATCACTGCTTTGGTACTATGGGTTCTATCTGACCCCAGGCTCAAAACTGTCATATTTCATTAAAATGAACATGCTGGCTTTTCAGAATAATCAAGTTTTATTCTGTCATCATTTCAGAACACAGTTATGATTTCAAACGTAACTTTGAAGTGATTTATTTGTCATCATCAAACACAAACTGAAATTGATACCAAAATGCTTTAGTAATAACTAAAAGTATTCAAATTCAATAAAAAAATGCACAAGGGGGACTTCCGGGAGGCGGAGCGAAGGAATGGCCGCTTTTTAGCAGAGCTCCCCGCTAGCCTACTCTCATCCGTGGCCATCCTCCGTTTGTGAGCGGAGAAACAGCGTTAATCAGCAGGGGAATACCTGGACAGGGGGCTCGTCTGTCGGGTCTGCCTCTCCAGGCTCCTTGGGAGGCTCCAGGCGCAGGAGACGCCGTGCAGCGTGGCATCGGCCGTGTGCGAGGTGTTAAAATAGAGGGACGCTCTGGCACTTGCCCCCTTGCTCCTAGATTAGAAGTCAGAGAAGAGGTCCAGAGATAAGCGACCACCCATTGGGAGGAAAAAGAAACAGGGAAGCCCTGAAGATCTGGCTGTTACCTGTCATCTGGGGCCGGAGGTGGTGAGTGCAGTGGCAGTAGGGGGAGGGATAACTACAACAGAGCCATCTCTCTGCCACTCACAGCCCTCAGCAGCATCAGTGCACTACATGCTGGTTGTGAGCTGCATTGTTTTTAAGTTGCCGACCATCTCCTCAAAGGTGACAGAGGCAATAAAGCACTCAAGGTCTGTCTGATAAGGGTTTAACCTCTGAGGCCCCTTTACAGAGCTCAAATAAATCAGCCTAAGAGGTCACAAGTGTATTACCTCAGAGACTACACACAATACAGGACCTAAGCTCCCGTCTCACACAGCGATCTCGCTAGCGAGATCGATGCTGAGTCACTAGTTTTGTGACGCAACAGCAATCTCCCCTGCGATATCGCTGTGTGTGACATTCAGCGATGATCAGCCCCCCTGCTGGGTATCGCTGATCGTCACTGAATGTCCTGGACATTTTTTTGATCGCTAGTCTCCCGCTGGCCAGCACGCATCGCTGCGTGTGACAGGCGGGAGACCAGCGATCCGCTGGTAACCAAGGTACACAGCGGGTTTCCAGGCGCGGGGCTGTGCCTGGAAACCCGATGTGTACCTTTGATACCAGCGCCCTGATGCAGGGAGCTGGTAACCAAATTACATAGCGGGTTTCCAGGCACCGCGCAGCACCTAGAAACCCGATGTGTACCTTGGGTACCAGCTCCCTGCATCAGGGCGCTGGTATCCAACGTACACTGCGGGTAGCTAAGCGACGTTACCCGCAGTGTCGCTGTGCTGATCGCTGCCTGAGCTGCCTATCTGGCAGCTCAGCAGCGATCATGTAGCGACACACCAGCAATGCTGATAGTTGTCGGGATCGCTGGTGTATCGCTATGTGAGACGGGGGCTCTAGAGGACAGTTGATATTGACTTTATTAACCCTTTGGCAGCGGTCTAACTTGGTGAAGTCCTCACTCAGTGACACATTAATTTGCTTACAATTTAAGAGGATTATATTAGTCCTCTCTGACTTTCAAGGTTATTTAACCTCTATAAATAAAGGTAAACAGCAAGAGTCTAATATTCTATACTCTCCATATAGGAGTTACATGCTTCATAGCAGATTCTAATGTAACGTAATGTAATGTTTCTTAACTTAGACATCATCGCCTTCTATCTTCTCACCATTGTCGCTGAGTATGGATAAATTGTGGGCAAACAAACTAAAGGAGGCCGTGCCTCTTCTCGGAACCAACAAGGCTCATCCTCTCCTAAATCTACCTCTGATACCAGTAGCGAGACTTCTCATTCAATAGCTGATGCCATCATGGAACGCTTATGCCCAAAATAGATTCTAGATTTGCCACTCTTTAAACCTCAATAGACTCTATAATATCACAAGTTAATAGTCAGGGCACTTGCCTGGATGAGGCTGAGCAACTTATCTCTGATCTGGAGGATGTTACCATGGAAATGGCAGAACGTCTAGAGGGAAAAGAGATAGTCGTCACAGCACTTCAATCCAAAGTGGACGATTTAGAAAACCGATCTAGACGCAATAACTTGAAACTGATAGGACTACCTGAGTCCATACATCCCTCTGAATTGCTAAAACTGACATCTGAGTAGCTGCCGGGAGCCTTGGACATTCACTTAACATCCGGTTCAATGGTGGTTGAGAGAGCACACAGAATAGGCCCGCAGAGGGGAAAAGACAATGACCGACCCAGACCGGTAATATTCAAGGTCCTTGACTTTCAAGACAAAATTCTTCTTCTCACTGCTTACAGGAAGAAAGCACACCTATCCTATGAAGGGCACAAAGTTCTGATGTTTCAGGACTATTTGGCCATGGTGACGACCAGACGCAGGGCCTTCAACCCGGTGTGTAAGTTGCTGGCTGACAAAAACATCAGGTTTGGCCTGCAATATCCTGCGACACTGCGCTTTAACCTATCTGGGAAAAACTGGGCTTTCGACGAACCGGTGAAGGCTCTGGAGGTTGTCCGGAATACTCCCCAGCCACCGTGAGCAAGATCCAGAGTGGCTTACTCAGTGACAATACCATGAATCACATAAGGTGATGTCAACTGATATCTGTTTATGTTGTTGTTTTTTTCTGTATTTTCACTTCTGCGTCTGTTAGGATGCGGATTTAAGGGAAATGTTGAATATGGCACACAATTACAAATTTTGTGGGAGGGGGAGGTTTTTTGGGGAGAGGGTCTCTGCATTCGACTTCAGGTAATCAACAATCCAGAGATTCTAATGCCTACTCGCTGGGATGGGCAGGGGTCCCATTATTATGTAACCGTTACATCTAATCACATTTCCCGCACTGGAGTGGGTTAATGGTAGAAATCAATAGACAAAAATTGTCTGCTATGACATCTCTCCTTTGGTGTTCCTGGAATGTCAATGGCCTAAATTCCCCGGTCAAAAGGAAAAAAAATAATTACATTATCTGCATCGAGAAAATTTTCATATTGTACTTTTGCAGGAGACACACTGGTGAAGGGCAAACATCCTGTGTTTTCCAGCAAAAAAATTATGTTATGTGCAGAAGCTTCTTTTACTAAAAAACAGAGGGTGTCGCTATTATGATAAACAGGAATATTGACCATTAGAGTGGATGTGCTAGAAGATCCTTCAGGGAGGTTTGTCTGCGTTAAGCTGGTTATAGAGGGGACAACCTACAGTGTAATTAATATTTATGCGCTAAATTCGTCGGATACATTCTTTCGGGCTAATGTGCTAAAACAAATCGCTGGTTGTGACACCTCCCATATGATTGTGGGTGTCGATTTTAATGAGGTACATGACATTGATATGGATAGATCTAATTCTCAATCTCCTCATATATCAACTGTAGCGCCCGCGTCCCTGCCTGCTGCCAGACAGGGACGTCGCTCTCCTCACCTGCGCTCAGCGTCCTCAGTGCTCCCAGCCTCCTCTGCGCCTCTGGCATCCTCGGCGCCCTCCTTCCGCCCTTCTGGTCCCGCGCGCTCCTTCCCTGCTACTGGCCTTAGGGCGCGAGCCCGCACCCTCCCCCGCTCTTAAAGGAGCCGCGCACATTTTCCAAATCAGTCTCCAGCCAATGCTGGAGGACTCCACCCTATATTAAGGGCTTCCTCCTTAATGTAGGTGCCCGAGCAATGTTGTTCCTGTGCAGTCTAACTCTGTTTCAGCCATCAGCTCCTGATTCCAGTTACCTGCCTGTTACCTGTCGGCTTGCCTGTCTGCCATCCGTCTGCAGTTCCTTCCAGAGGTTCGGACGTCATCTGCAGAGATCCCCGGCTCTTGCCTGCTCACCTAGGAGCGATCATCTGCCATCCGACTGCAGCTCCATCCGGAAGTTCTGACATCATCTGCGGAGATCCCTGGCTCTTGCCTGCTCACCTGGGAGCAATCATCTGCCATCCGACTGCAGCTCCATCCGGAAGTTCGGACATCATCTGCAGAGATCCACGGCTCTTGCCTGCTCACCTGGGAGCGATCATCTGCCATCCGACTGCAGCCTACCTGGAGGCTCCACCACATCAGGTCGTATATGCCTGCCCTGTCCCAGAGACTGCCTTGGTCACTTGCTGTGACAACCTGCCTGTCTAGATACTGCCTGGTCACTTGCCGTGACAACCTGCCTGTCCCAAAGACTGCCTTGGTCACTTGCTGTGACAACCTGCCTGTCTAGATACTGCCTGGTCACTTGCCGTGACAACCTGCCTGTCCCAAAGACTGCCTTGGTCACTTGCTGTGACAACCTGCCTGTCCCAGAGACTGCCTTGGTCACTTGCTGTGACAACCTGCCTGTCCGGAGACTGCCTGGTCACTTGTCGTGACAGCCTGCCTGTCCAGAGACTGCCTCGGTCACTTACCGTTACAACCTGCCTGCCCAGAGACTTCCTTGGTCACTCGCTGTGACAAACCTGCCTGTCCAGAGACTACCTATATTCCCTGCCCTTTTCCCGGGTGCCACCCCTCTCTTACAAGTAAACTCTCTTGTATAATAAAGCTTTGTGGTTCCACCAACCTGACCTGTCTCGTCAGTAGTTCCACCCACCAGACCCGTTACATCAACGCAAGGGAGACTTATACAATCTTTTTTAGATCACCTGGGATTGTTGGATGTTTGTAGAGTGCAACACTCTGTTGAGAGAGGTTACTCTCACTATTCACATGTTCACAATTCCCATGCTAGAATTGACTACTGGTTGTTGGGCACCTCACTCATGCCAAGAATCACACATACCAATATTCTGGACGTGCATATCTCAGATCAAGCACCGATAACGTTCAGCCTAAAACTACTGTAACTAACCCAATCTATTTTCATAGGAAATGGAGATTCCCGTCATATTTATATCACTCAGATGATAACCAAATGCATTGTGAAACACCAGTTCTTTTTTGGGATACCACTAAAGCAGTGTTGAGAAGGCAAATAATTGCGTATATATGTCATAAAAAAAAAAAAAAAAACAGTTGCAGGAGCGGACCCTGGCAGCGCAGAGGGCTTTAACTTTAGCATATAAAAATTTAAACTTAATAATTCACCCCTCATGAAAAAACAATATATCGAGGCAAAGGAATTGGCAGATGCACTAGCTCATGAATGGGCCACTTATAGTATTGATCTTCAAAAGCACACATTTTTTAATGGGGCAACAAACCTGGCAAATTTCTTGCATCTCTTACTAGACCATATAGAAAGGCCACAAGGATTCACAAAATTCGGACCAAAGAGGGCAGAGTGTTGACAGAGAATGAGGAGATTGTAGAGAAATTTAGATCATTTTTGGCTCCCTGTACAAAGCGGAGAAATGAGAGGGGGAAGATATTCTAAACTTTATGCAAACGGAGGTGGCGCCTTTACTAACAGAGGAACACGGAAATCCTTAATGCTCCTATATTCCCTTCAGAAGTCATCCAAACTATCAGCTCCTTGAAGCTCTCTAAATCTCCTGGCCCTGATGGGTATAGCAATGAATTTTACAAAATATTGGGAGGAAGTATAGGGACACATCTTTGTGAAGTCTTTAATCAGTTGGTTCGATCGTGGCAGCTCCTGGACCGTTTCAATGAAGCAGACATAATAGTGCTCCCCAAACCAGGCAAAGCTCCTTTACTAGTGGAAGGATATATACCAATCTCGCTTTTAAACTCCAACTTAAAAATTTTCACTAAAATACTAGCAAATCGAGTGCAAAAAATAATCCCCAGCCTGATATTGCCTCAACAAATTGGGTTTGTCCACGGTAAATCCATAACATAGAACATACTGACGGCTTTGGGAGCTAACTCTTATGGAAAATCTCATGGCTGTTTAGAGTCTATTGTGGTCAGCCTGGATGCTGACAAAGCGTTTGACAGGGATGCATGGGATTATCTCCTCGATATCCTGGAGTTTAGAAACTTTGGTTCATGTTTCTGTGAGGCGATAAAATTGTTATATAAAAGCCCGGTGTCCAGTCTGACCATACATGGTATACTCTCTTCCACATTTGAAATCCAGAGAGGAACGCGTCAGGGCTGCCCCTTATCGCCCTTACTTTTTAACCTTGCTTTAGATCCTTTACTTAGAATTCTCTAAAATTCTTCAACATACAGGGGCATAGAGGTAGGCTTCACCTCACTTAAAATTGCGGCATTTGCCAACGATATACTTCTATTCATCTCCAATCCCAATGCGGCAATACCAGTTATCATGGAGGCCCTAAATCATTTTGGCAAATGCTCAGGCTTTAAAATAAATTATAATAAATCAGAGGCCCTGGCTCTGTTTGAGCAAGGGAAATTAAATAACTCAACACTTCCTTTCCAATGGAGCACATCATCTATCAAATATTTGGGTGTCCATCTCCCGGCAGATTTGACGTCCTTATACCACATTAATATTAGACCCCTAATAACGTCCATATTTAATCTTCTAAACTCCTGGAAACACTTTAATTTGTCTTTTTCCGGACGATGTCATTTAATTAAGATGATAATATTTCCCAAACTATTGTATATTTTCCAAACACTACCTATTTTGTTGACACGAGCAGACGTTAAAACTCTAAACACTGCTTTTAGGAATTTTATTTGGGGAGACAAAAAAGTGTACACGTATAGGTCTAATCAAACTACAAGCCCCAAAGGAGGAGAGGAGGGTGGCATCAAGTTCCCAGACATTGGAAAGTACAATCTAGCAGCAAATCTCAGATACACCATTGATTGGTTAAGAGGTAGATCACATTTCACATATGTACTTTTAGACCAACAGTTAAGTCCCCATGTCTCCTTACCAGCATTGCTACATATGGCCAACGATGACCTTATTGCAGACTTAAGAAACCACCCCACCTTATGGCAAACTATACAGACGTGGAGGAAATGCAGGAGACTGTCATTTGAGAAGCGATGTCTCTCCTTTTGTGCCCTTTCTGGGTAATCCGGGCTTTATGGGAGGTAAACCACCCTTATCTTACATTCAGCTGGCTGCGCAGGGTTGCATCTTGGCAGCTGACCTATTAGATGATAGATTCTCCATGCTTGCATTTGACATAGCAGCGCAACGTTTCCCAACATTTGTAAACAAGCCCTTCCTTTTTCTTCAAGCAAGGAGCTTAACTTTGAAAAGTATAGCAATTATTGGTGGAGATAGAGGGAGGAACGCTTTGGATGGCTTCCTTAGGACCGCCAGGGTGCCGATAACCGCGACAAGCAATATCTACACATTGTTGCGTAAGCAATGGTCATGGGAGGGCAAAAAGACAGGCCCACGATGGGTTAACGATATACATAACATAACAGTCGGGGAAATCTTAGATGCCACTTTGATGCAACGGAAAGTGATCCCCTCCAGCAGTTATGCAGACATGTCTTTATTAGGCCTCTTTCACACTTCCGGCGGGCGCCTCACGGCGCCCCCGGCATTTTGCCGCAGCGCCGCATCAGAAAACCTGATGCACCGCCGGCGGCCGCATGCGGTTTTTTGCCGGATGGTTTCTGATGCTTGGAGACATCAGAAACCATCCGGCAAAAACAAAAAACGTTACATGCAGCGTTTTGTTCGGCCGCCGCAATGTACATTTGCGCCGCATCCGGACAAAACCGCATGCAACGCATTGACATGCGGCGCCATCCGGCGCTAATGCATGTCAATGCGAAAAAAAAACGCATGCGGCGCATCAGGTTTTCTGATGCGGCGCTGCGGCAAAATGCCAGGGGCGCCGCAAGCGCCCGCCGGATGTGTGAAGCCAGCCTTACTCCTTCATAGAGCTTATATTATCCCACACATTAAGTCTAGGATGTCTCCAGGGGGCACATTCACATGCTCCAAATGTGGGACAGGAAACACAGACATATTTCATCACATGTGGGGTTGTCCCAAAGTGCAAAAAATATGGCAGTCTATCAAACACAGAACTGCTGAATCTTGGTTGGATATTGTTTCCTTTGGCGCCGCAATGGGCAATATTTAATATTTTAGATAGCCCTCAACACAAATTCCCAAAACATCTTAAGGCCATGTTGATAATATGGGCCTCAGCTACCAGGAAAAGTATCTTGCAGCACTGGCTAAATCCATTACCACCACCCAAATCTCTCATATACTCCAAAATAATGTATATTTTTCGAATGGACTGGCTAAATACCCTGACAAATAAATAGAAATTGACTGGGAAGTTTTTAAGCACATGGTCATTGTTCATCCCATCACTGTCTCAAGACACCAGGGACAAACTAAGGACACATTTTAAAAACACCCAGTAGTATCTTCTTCAGAAAATTAGCGGACATAATCCTATTTCTTGAGCTTGTTTATTGTTAATCAAATGCAGAGTAGTTTAAGGGGTTTATATGTTGGGGGGATTGTTGTGAATGGACTTGAAATGAGTTCTGAGCAGAGGCTCCCTCTGGTGGTTACAAGCGGTACTGGACTGTCCAGTGAAGATTGTGAGGATTGGGAATCAGGTGTTACTGACTGGTCTTATTTAAGGGAGTCACCTTCCCATCAGGGTTGCCGGTGATCAATTGTTCTGGTCTCAATCCTTGATTCCTGTTTCCTTTGTAGCCTGCTGTGTCGTGTCTGCATCTCCTGCTAACAGATAAGACATTTTCTTTTTTTTTTTTTTTTTTTTGTGCTTGATTTTTGCATTTTGTCCTGCACTTCTGTGGGGGCCTTCAGGGTCCCCTCCGGGGGCTTTTGCCCTCTCAGTTTAGTTCAGCCACTGATGTTTTGTACATTTGCTTTTTCCAGTTTTTTCAGTGGCTGCTGTTTTGATTTTGTTACACCAGAGAACTAATTTAGGTGGTAGAGGTCGTGTGATCTCAGGTGTTTTTGAAATTAGTATAGTTGGTGCTTTTCAGGGTTTTTTGGGATTGCAGTAAGTGCCCTTCCTATCCTTTTCTATTTAGATAGTTTGGGCCCCAACGTTTGCTCATACTATTTTCTGTCTGTGTCAGTATTTCTTCATGTCTAACCGCCATTACATGTTTGGGGGCTTTCTATGTTCTTTGGGGATCTGCTCCGGGGCAGATAGCTTTCCTCTTTCTATCTTTAGGTATAGTTAGTTTCTCAGGCTGTGACGAGGCGTCTAGGACCAAAGTAGGAACGCTCCACGGCTGCCTGTAGTTGTGGTGGTTAGTCAGGGTACTGCAATCTCATAGATTCCAACTGCTCTGGTGTATTTCCTTTTTTACCTGCACTCCTCAGCTACCAAATCATAACAGTATCACCGGCCTAAACTGAAAATTATATGGTACTCACAGAAGGGAAAAATATTGTGAAAGAAAAAAAAAAAGGTTGTCAGAGTTGTCAGAGATATTTTTCTGTTTGTTGCATTTTTTTTTTTCCCTCTGTATCTCTGGGTGCTGGGGAGGATTTTTTCTCTCAATGGAGTTTGCACAGTTGTCTGGCCGTGTGGATCAGCTTGCCACTGAGGTTCGGAGTATTGCTACTTATCTTGCTAGGTTGCCTGTTGTGGAACCTAGGATTCCCATGCCAGATTTGTTTTTGGGGGATCGAGCCAAGTTTCTGAATTTCAAAAATAATTGTAAATTGTGTTTTGCCTTAAAATCTAAGTCCTCAGGGAACGCAGCGCAGCAGGTTCAAATTGTCATCTCTCTCCTGCGCGGCGATCCTCAGGATTGGGCTTTTTCCCTGACACCTGGGGATCCTGTTTTGAGTGATGTTGATGCATTTTTTCAGGCCTTGGGGTTATTGTACGATGAGCCTAATGTCACTGATCAAGCTGAAAAAGCCTTGTTGGCATTAAATCAGGGGCTTGATGACGCTGAGTTATACTGTCAGAGATTCCGCAGGTGGGCAGTCCTGACCAAATGGAATGACGACGCTTTGGCAGCCCTTTTTCGGAAGGGTCTGTCAGATAATGTAAAGGATGTTATGGTGGGATTCCCTGTCCCCTCTGGTCTCAATGATTCTATGTCATTAGCGATTCAAATTGACAGACGTTTGCGTGAGCGGAGAAGTATGCGTGGAATAGTGTTGCCTTGTGAACCTGCTTCTGAACCTATGCAGTGTGATAGAGTGGTTTCTGGGGCACAGCGTCATGAGTTTCGAAAGCGCAATGGGTTATGTTTCTACTGTGGTGATGCCTCTCATGCTATTTCAGTCTGCCCTAAGCGGGGAAGACGTTTTGCACGCTCAGTTGTCTTGGGTAGTGTTCAGTGTTCAGACTAAGTTTTTATTAACTGTTACTCTGATATGCTCTCTGTCCTCATTTTCTGCTCAGGCTTTCGTTGATTCGGGAGCAGCTATTAACCTGATGGATTTTGATTTTGCTAAACGTTGCGGGTTTCCCTTGATACCCCTACAGAAGTCTATTCCCCTACTGGGGATCGATTCTACCCCTTTGGCTGAGAATAAACCTCAGTTCTCTACTCAGGTGATAATGAGGGTTGAACCTGATCATCAGGAGAGCTGCAAATTTTTGGTTCTGTATAATCTGCATGACATTATCGTGCTGGGTTTCCCTTGGTTACAGTCTCATAATCCTGTTTTGGATTGGAAATCTGTGTCTGTAACCAGTTGGGGCTGCCAATGTGTTAATACCAACACTCCTGTTTTTTCTGCCTCCCCCCAGGTTCAGGATGTTCCTGACTTTTTGATTGATTTTTCTGATGTGTTTAGCGAAAGTAAATCTGCATCCTTGCCTCCCCATAGGAGCTATGACTGCACTATTGAATTAGTGCCTGGTAGTAAATTCTCTAAAGGTCGCCTTTTTAACTTGTCTGTACCTGAACATGACGCTATGCGGTCTTATATCAAGGAGTCATTGGAGAAGGGTCATATCAGACCATCCTCTTCACCCTTAGGTGCTGGTTTTTTCTTTGTGGCCAAAAAGGATGGTTCATTAAGGCCGTGTATTGATTATCGTCTTTTGAACAATATTACTGTGAAATATCAATATCCGTTACCCTTGATTTCTGACCTGTTTTCCAGGGTGAAAAACGCTACTTGGTTTACCAAGCTTGACCTCAGGGGGGCATATAACCTTATTCGCATTAAGCACGGGGATGAATGGAAGACGGCATTTAACACCCCTGAGGGGCATTTTGAGTACCTTGTGATGTCCTTTGGGCTCACTAATGCTCCTTCTGTCTTCCAGTCCTTCATGAATGACATTTTCAGGGATTTTGTGGATAAATTTCTGATTGTTTATTTGGATGATATCTTGATTTTTTCTAATGACTGGGACTCTCATGTGAAACATGTTCGAACTGTATTCCAGATTTTGAGAGAGAATGCTCTGTATGTGAAGGGATCAAAGTGTCTTTTTGGCGTACAGAGGATCTCATTTTTGGGATTCATTTTGTTCCCATCTGTTATTGAAATGGACCCGGTCAAGGTTCAGGCCATCTGTGATTGGGTCCAACCTACTTCATTAAAGGCTCTTCAAAGATTCTTGGGTTTTGCCAATTTTGATCGTAAATTTATTGGTAATTTCTCGGTTATTGTTAAACCATTAACTGATTTGACCAAAAAGGGTTCTGATGTGGTGAATTGGCCTCCTGAGGCAGTCTCTGCATTTCAGGAACTTAAGCAGAGATTCACTTCTGCTCCTGTTCTACGGCAGCCTGATGTTTCTCTGCCATTTCAGGTGGAGGTTGATGCCTCTGAAATTGGGGCAGGTGCCGTCTTGTCCGAAAGAGATCCAGAGACCTCTAAAATTAACCCTTGTGCCTTTTTCTCTCGAAAATTTTCTCCTACTGAACGTAATTATGACGTGGGTAATCGGGAGTTATTGGCCATGAAGTGGGCTTTTGAAGAGTGGAGACATTGGCTGGAGGGAGCCAAACATCAGGTGTTGGTCCTTACGGACCATAAGAATCTGGTTTATCTGGAATTTGCCAAGCGACTTAATCCTAGACAGGCCAGGTGGGCCTTGTTTTTCACACGTTTTAATTTTGTGGTTTCCTTTCTTCCTGGCACTAAGAATGTTAAGGCGGATGCCCTCTCGAGGAGTTTCCTTGCGGACTCTCCTGAGGTATCTGATCCTTCTGTTATTTTGAAAGAAGGTGTAGTTCTTTCCGCCATCTCGCCCAATTTGAGACTGGCTCTGGAGGGGTGTCAGGAGGATAGGCCCGAGCGCTGCCCTGTTGGGAAATTGTTTGTCCCGGACCAGTGGAAAAAGAGTGTGATGTCTGAGATTCATTGTTCCGCGTTGGCCGGTCATCCCGGAATTTTTGGTACCAGAGACTTGGTTAGTCGGTCCTTTTGGTGGCCTACCTTGTCTCGTGATGTCAGGGAATTTGTGCAGTCCTGCGGGACTTGCTCTCGCTCCAAGCCTTGCTCTCGCTCTAGTGGTTTGTTGATGCCATTGCCTGTGCCCAAGAGACCATGGACCCATATCTCTATGGATTTCATTTCCGACCTCCCTGTTTCTCAGAGAATGACCGTCATCTGGGTGATTTGTGATAGGTTTTCCAAGATGATACATCTTGTGCCATTACCTAAGTTGCCTTCCTCCTCTGAATTGGTGCCTTTGTTCCTTCAGCACGTGGTTCGTTTACACGGCATTCCTGAGAACATTGTGTCTGACAGAGGAGTCCAGTTTGTTTCCAGATTTTGGAGGACCTTTTGTTCTAAGCTTGGTGTTCCTTCCAGACTTGTATGATTTTCTTTTATTGTAATGCTCTCTAAATCAATAAAACATGTTGGGAAAAAAAATGCACAATAACTGCAACTGTGTGGATTTTAGTAAAAACGTAATGACAACAAATCATCTGGCAATAAATTTAGCCCTTGCATTCGCTGCACGTCATAGTGCCATGTTCTTCACAAATGAACTTCTTGCAGTCATTGCAAACAAATCTCGTCTTTTTGTCCTTTGATCGAGGAGAAACATAGCACCGTTTGCGCTGTCCTGGAATACTGTTGGTGTCACTTGGAACGTCTGATGGTGCCTGCGTCACTTTCGATCCAACTCAAATTATCTTCCAAATTACCTTCATTATCAGTATCGACATCACTAGAAGCATCCAAAGCTGTCAATATTTCATCAGTAGTCATCACAGTTTGTCTAGCCATTGTTTATTTACAACTATATTACAAAACCTGTGAATAAACAGAAAATATTTAAAAAAATGTTAGACAATAAAGGTACTATGGGGTCAGGAGGTCAGGAGAGTCCCAAACACAGAAAATTGAACATATCTTTGAAGCAAAATTGAAAAACAAATTCAAAATATCAGCATAAGCAGAAATATTTTACTTGAAAATACATAGGTCAATGTCTGAGATTGACCAGTTTTAGAAATATTTCAATTTACCGTATATACTCATGTATAAACCGACCCGTGTATAAGCTGACCCCCTAATTTGGCCACAAAAAACTTGGAAAACTTATTGACTCGCGTATAAGCCGGGTGTATAAGTTGCCGTCCTGCTCTGTGCTCCCCCATCCAGCTCTGTGTGCCCCCATTCTCCTCTGTGCTCCCCTCCTCCTGCTCCATTATCCTGTCCTGCTCATGCTTTCCATCCTACCCCGTCCTGCTCCGTGCTCCCCCATCCAGCTCTGCACTCCCCCATTCTCCTCTGTGCCACCCCCGTCCTGCTCCGTGCTCTCCGTCCTCCCCCGTTCTGCTCCGTGCTCTCCATCCTCCCCGTTCTGCTCCGTGCTCTCCATCCTCCCCCCGTTCTGCTCCGTGCTCTCCGTCCTCCCCCGTTCTGCTCTGTGCTCTCCATCCTCCCCCGTTCTGCTCCGTGCTCTCCATCCTCCCCCCGTTCTGCTCCGTGCTCTCCGTCCTCCCCCCATTCTGCTCCATGCTCTCCGTCCTCCCCCGTCCTGCTCCGTGCTCTCCGTCCTCCCCCGTTCTGCTCCGTGCTCTCCGTCCTCCCCCCGTTCTGCTCCGTGCTCTCCGTCCTCCCCCGTCCTGCTCCATGCTCCTTGTCCTCCTCCATGCTCCCCCCATCCTCCTCCATCATACTCACCCTCCCCGTGCCATCGCTGAACGTCCCGGCCGGCAATCCTGCGTTCTCCCCGGCTTCCTGCAGCTCTCCCCAGCTTCCTGCAGCTCTCCAGCGCTGAGCGGTGACGTAATACCGCTCATTAAGGCCATGAATATGGAGGCCACACCCATGGGAGTGGTGTCGCGTCCATATTACATGACCTTAATGAGCGGCTATTACGTCACGGCTCAGCACTGGAGAGCTGCAGGAAGCCGGGGAGAGCTGCATGAAGCCGGGGAGAACGCAGGATTGCAGGGACGTTCAGCGATGGCACTGGGAGGGTGAGTATGATGTCCCAGCCACCGGCTCCTGCCGCCGCATCCCCTCCCCCGCTGGTTTCTGCCCTATGACTCGTGTATAAGCCGAGGGGGCATTTTCAGCACAAAAAAAGGTGCTGAAAATCTCGGCTTATACACGAGTATATACGGTATATGACCCCATGGTTCCACAGCAGGGTTAAGTAGAATGAGTTGTACTCTGGTTGGAATTCAACTGACACTGGAATGGAATGGCTGTCAGACATGTAGAGAAGCTGATTTTTGGAAAACTGTGCAGTAGTCTCATAATTTTTGCCAGAGCTGTATATAATTTTACCTACTTAACAGAAAACAACAAAAAATGAACATTGGGCTTTTCTAAAAATAAAAAAAAAAATAGTGCCTGCATTTGTCTTTACAAACTCACAGTATGATTTTTTTTGTGGATTTAGCATTCCTGTGAATCAGTAACCTAATATTTAGTTGTATACCCACAGTTTTTTAGAATTGCTTCACTTCTATGTTGCATTGAGTCTACCAACTTCTGGCACCTGTCAACTGTTATTCCAACCCAGTATGCTTGGACTACATCCAACAATGTTGTGGCATTTGTTGGCTTTGCCTCAGAAGGTGCATTTTTACTGTCAGCCCACAAGTGTTCTATCGAATATAGGTCTGGAGATTGGGCTGACCACTCCATAACCTCAATTTTATTGTACTGGAACCAAGATTTTGTTCATTTACTAGTGTGTTTAGGGTCATTGTCTTGTTGAAACACCCATTTCTAGGGCATATTTGTTATGATTTGGTAGCCGAGGAGGACGGTAGCAAAAATAGACCTAAGGAACCAGGCACGCAGAGAGGTTGGTAACTAACGGATTGCAGACCACTAAACTGGCAGCACAACTAGAAATAGCCGTGGGACTTGCCTACGGTGCCCTAGACGCCTCGTCACAGCCGGAGAGATAACTAAGCCTAAAGAGAAAAAGGGGAAAGCTATCTGCCCCGGAGTAGACCCCAAAGAAATAGGTAGCCCCCAACATATATTGGCGGTGAGACAAGATGAAACAGACGCAGGAAGAAAATAGCACAAGCAAATGCTGGGGCCCAAACTGTCTAGATAGAAAAAGACAGGAAGGCATACTGTCTGCAATCCGGAAAAAAACACTAGAAAAAACTCCAATACAGTGCCTACAAGTAGTATTCAACCCCCTGCAGATTTAGCTGGTTTGATAAGATGCAAATAAGTTAGAGCCTTCAAACTGCAAACGAGAGTAGGATTTATTAACAGAAGCATAAATCTTACAAACCAAAAAGTTATGTTGCTCAGTTGAATTTTAATAAATTTGAAACATAAAAGTGTGTGTCAATTATTATACAACCCCTATGTTTAATATTTCGTGGAATAACCCTTGTTTGCAATTACAGCTAATAATCGTCTTTTATAAGACCTGATCAGGCCGGCACAGGTCTGTGGAGTTATCTTGGCCCACTCCTCCATGCAGATCTTCTCCAAGTTATCTAGGTTCTTTGGGTGTCTCATGTGGACTTTAATCTTGAGCTCCTTCCACAAGTTTTCAATTGGGTTAAGGTCAGGAGACTGACTAGGCCACTCCAACACCTTGACTTTTTCCCTCTTGAACCAGGCCTTGGTTTTTTTGGCTGTGTGCTTTGGGTCGTTGTCTTGTTGGAAGATGAAATTACGACCCATCTTAAGATCCTTGATGGAGGAGCGGAGGTTCTTGGCCAAAATCTCCAGGTAGGCCGTGCTATCCATCCTCCCATGGATGCGGACCAGATGGCCAGGCCCCTTGGCTGAGAAACAGCCCCACAGCATGATGCTGCCACCACCATGCTTGACTGTAGGGATGGTATTCTTGGGGTCGTATGCAGTGCCATCCAGTTTCCAAACGTCACGTGTGTGGTTGGTACCAAAGATCTCGATCTTGGTCTCATCAGACCATGGAACCTTGAACCAGTCTGTCTCAGAGTCCTCTAAGTGATCATGAGCAAACTGTAGACAAGCCTTGACATGACGCTTTGAAAGTAAAGGTACCTTACGGGCTCGTCTGGAACGGAGACCATTGCGGTGGAGTACGTTACTTATGGTATTGACTGAAACCAGTATCCCCACTGCCATGAGATCTTCCCGGAGCTCCTTCCTTGTTGCCCTTGGGTTAGCCTTGACTCTTCGGACAAGCCTGGCCTCGGCACGGGAGGAAACTTTCAAAGGCTGTCCAGGCCGTGGAAGGCTAACAGTAGTTCCATAAGCCTTCCACTTACGGATGATGCTCCCAACAGTGGAGACAGGTAGGGCCAACTCCTTGGAAAGGGTTTTGTACCCCTTGCCAGCCTTGTGACCCTCCACGATCTTGTCTCTGATGTCCTTGGAATGCTCCTTTGTCTTTCCCATGTTGACCATGTAGGAGTGCTGTTCACAAGTTTGGGGAGGGTCTTAAATAGTCAGAAAAGGCTGGCAAAAGAGATCATTAATCCACACATGTGAGGCTCATTATTCTTGGTGCCTGAACTACTTCTTAAAACTTTAGGGGGACCAAACAGAATTCTTGTGGTTTGAGGGGTTGAATAATAAATGACACTCTGAATTAACTTTTAACGTTTTTAAAAAAATAAAAAAAATAATATTTTTTTTTTTGCTGCAGTGCATTTCCCACTTCCAGGCTGATCTACAGTACAAATGTCACAATGCCAAGTTAATTCCGCATGTGTCAACCAGCTAAATCTGCAGAGGGTTGAATACTACTTGTAGGCACTGTACTTCTGATATATAAAAATACTGAGACCACACGATCTCTCCCCCGCAAGATCAGACTCTGGTGTGCACTGATAGTAAAACAGCAGATACTGAAATAACAGAGAACCAAAAATACAAAAATTCTCTGGTGTGAACAGGTAGCAATTCAGTTGATGCAAAAACACAAGGAACTGAAAATGCATAAACAATGGCAAATGAGAAACAATATCCAGCGCAGACCCCCACAGGGGAACCTGGCTGCATAATCCAGTAGGGCAGAGAACAGAGATGGACAAAAACACAAGCCAAAGAAATAAACAGCAAAACTTATCTGAAAGTTGCAGGACAAAGCAGGAAGCACACTGGCTTCCAAAAGAGACCAGGAAGAAACTTATCACCGGCGAGAATCATGGGAAGGTTACTCACTTAACCCCTTAACGACCGCCGATACGCCTTTTAACGGCAGTCATTAAGGGTGCTTAAACCACATCGCCGTTAATTAACGGCGATGTGGAAAAAGTGAATAGCGCCCCCCAGAGGCGCATTTTCTCCGGGGTCTCGGCTACCGGAGGTAGCCGAGACCCCAGAGAACATGAATCGGGTCGGTTTTTACCGACACCGATGTTGCGATCGCCGTTATTAACCCTATAACGGCGACCGCAACAACAACAAAAAAAAATCAGATGTGCCATTTAATTTCTCTGTCCTCTGATGTCATCGGACATCAGAGGACAGAGAAAAAGGGTCCCCGATCCCCCCCTTGTGTCCCCCAGTGTCCCCGTTTTGGCCCGCGGGCCCACCTTCCTCCTCCGGTGGGCGCCGCCATCTTGAATGGCGGGCGCATGCTCAGTGCGCCCGCCGCGTTCTGCCGGGGTGGGGGTGGGCAATTTTCTCTGGGGTCTCTGCTGCCGAGGGTAGCCGAGAACCCAGAGAACATGATCGGGGTCGTAGTTACCGACCCCGGTGTCGCGATAGCCATTATACTACGTATAATGGCGACCGAAAAAAAATAAAAAATGATTTCTCTCCCCTCTGATGTGATCGCACATCAGAGGGGAGAAAATGAGGGTCCCCCGGTCCCCGATCGCCCCCCCCTATACTTACCGGTGTCCTCCATCCTCCTCAAGGCCCCAGGAAACTGGCGTCTTCTTCCTGCAAAAAAAAAATGGCGGGCGCAGTGGGCCCGCCGATCTGCTTGGCGGCAGATTCAAAAAAAGTTTCATTCTTTCTCACAAAAGTGCATTTTGATCACTGTGATAAACTATCACAGTGATCAAAATAAAAAAAACAGTACATACCCCCCCTTTGTCACCCCCTTAGTTAGGGACATATAATAAAATATAGAAATTATATTTTTTTTTTCATTTTTCGGTTAGGGTTAGGCTTAGGGTTATAATTAGGGTTAGGGTTATAATTAGGGTTAGGGTTATAATTCGGGTTAGGCTGGGTTCATACTGCGTTATGGCAGTCCGTTAGACGGACTGCGTTACACTGCGGTATAACGCGGTGTAACGCAGTCCGTTAACGCTGCCATTCACCCCCATTTGAGGGTGCATCGCGACGAATGCCGTAAAGCGGCATGCGTTCACGACGTGCCATCATTCATTGACGGAGCCTCGGACGCGGGCTGCAGCGTCTGGGCTCCGTTACCGCTAGCGCAGATGAATCAACTGCTGATTCCTCTGCGCTAGCGGGTATAGCATAACGCGATCGCGTTATGCTATACCGTTACCAGCCCGTCAACGCTATATGTTGAACGGGCTGGTAAAACGCAAAATTAACCCAGCCTTAGGGTTAGGGTTATAATTAGGGTTAGGGTTACAATTAGGTTTAGGGCTACAATTAGGGTTAGGGTTACAATTAGGGTTAGGGTTACAATTAGGGTTAGGGTTACAATTAGGGTTGGAATTAGGGTTGGGATTAGGGTTAGGATTAGGGTTTTGGTTGCGATTAGGGGTGTGTTGGGGTTAGGGTTGGAGCTAGAATTGAGGGGTTTCCACTATTTAGGCACATCAGGGGGTCTCCAAACATGACGTAGCGTTCAAAAAGTCAGATGGCGCTCCCTCCCATCCGAGCCCTGCCATGCGCCCAAACAGTGGTTTACCCCAACTTATGGGGTATCAGCGCACTCAGGACAAATTGCCCACCAATTTTGGGGTTCTAATTTCTCTTGTTACCCTTGGGAAAATAAAAAATAGCTGGCTAAAAAAATCATTTTTGAGGAAACATTTTTTTTTTATTTTCACGGCCCTGCGTTTATAAATTTCTGTGAAGCACTTTGGGTTCAAAGTGCTCACCACACATCTAGATAAGTTCCTTAGGGGGTCTAGTTTCCAAAATGGGGTCACTTGTGGGGGTTTTCCACTGTTTAGGCTCATCTGGGGCACTGCAAACGGAACATGACCCCATCAACGTCTGCATTCCAAAACGTTATTACTTCCTTTCCAAGCCCTGCTGTGCGCCCAAACAGTTTCCCCCCCACATATTTGGTATCAGCGTACTCAGGACAATTTGGACAACAACTTTTAGGGTCCAATTTCCTTGTGAAAAGTAAAAAATTTGGGACTAAAAAATCATTTTTGTGGAAAAATGATTTTTTTTTTTTTTTTTTTTCACACCCAGGCATTATAAACTTTTGTGAAACACTTGGGGGTTCAAAGTGCTCACAGCAGATCTAGATAAGTTCCATAGGGGGTCTAGTTTCCAAAATGGTGTTACTTGTGGGGGGTTTCCACTGTTTAGGCGCATATGGGGCTCTCCAAACGCGACATGGTGTCCAATCTCAATTCCAGCCAATTTTGGTTTGAAAAAGTCAAACGGTGCTGCTTCCATTCCAAGCCCTGCCGTGCGCCCAAACAGTGGTCCCCCCCCATATATGGGGTATCAGCGTACTCAGGACAAATTGGACAACAACTTTTGTGGTCTAATTTCTCCTGTTACCCTTGGGAAAATAAAAAATTGGGGACTAAACGATCAGGTTTGTGGAAAAAATATGATTTTTTATTTTCACGCCCGGGCGTTATAAACTTCTGTGAAGCACTTGGGGCTTCAAAGTGCTCACCACACATCTAGATAAGTTCCTTAGGGGGTCTAGTTTCCAATATGGGGTCACTTGTGAGGGGTTTCCACTGTTCAGACACATCAGGGCCTCTACAAATGCGACATGGCGTCCAGCCAATTCCGCGTTGAAAAAGTCAAACGGAGCTCCTTTCCTTGCGACCTCTGCCGTGCGCCCAAAAAGTGGTTTACCCCAACATATGGGGTATCGGCATGCTCAGGACAAATTGCACAAAAACTTTTGGGGTCTTGTTACCCTTGGGAAAGTAAAAATTGGGGTGAAAAGATCATTTTTGTGGAAAAAATATGATTTTTTATTTTCACGGCTCTACGTTATAAACTTGTGTGAATCACTTGGAGGTTCAAAGTGCTCACCACACATCTAGATAAGTTCATTAAGGGGTCTAGTTTCCAAAATGGGGTCACTTGTTGGGGGTTTCCACTGTTTAGGTACATCAGGGCTATCTAAACGTGACATGGCATTCAGCCAATTCTGCGTTGAAAAAGTCAAACGGCGCTCCTTCCCTTGCGACCTCTGCCATGCGCCCAAAAAGTGGTTTACCCCCACATATGGGGTATCGGCGTATTCAGAAGAAATTGCACAACAAATTTTGTGGTTCATTTTTTCTTTTAACACTTGTGAAAATAAAAAACTTGGTTCCGAAGTAAAGCTTTTGCAAAAAAAGTTAAATGTCAATTTTTTCCTTCCACATTGCTTCAGCTCCTGTGAAGCACTTGAAAGGTTAATAAACTTCTTGAATGTGGTTTTGAGCACCTTGAGGGGTGCAGTTTTTAGAATGGTGTCACTTTTGGGTATTTTCTATCATATAGACCCCTCAAAGTGACTTCAAATGTGATGTGGTCCCTAAAAAAAAATGGTGTTGTAAAAATGAGAAATCGCTGGTCAACTTTTAACCCTTATAACTTCGTAACAAAAGAAAATTTTGTTCCCAAAATTGTGCTGATGTAAAGTAGACATGTGGGAAATGTTATTTATTAAGAAATGTGTGTGACATATCTCTCTGATTTAAGGGCATAAAAATGTAAAATATGAAAATTGCTAAATTTTCAAAATTTTCGCCATATTTCCGTTTTTTTCATAAATAAACACAAGTCATATCAAAGAAATTTTACCACTAACGTGTAGTACAATATGTCACGAAAAAATAATCTCAGAATCAGCGGGATTCGTTAAAGCGTTCCAGAGTTATAACCTCATAAAGTGACAGTGGTCAGAATTGTAAAAATTGGCCCGGTCATTAAGCTGCAAAATGGCTCTGTCACTAAGGGGTTAAATCTCCCCAGTCATCAACACCAGATTGCCAATCATCGCTCCCAGCTGATGATCCTCTGTTAGTCAAGGGATCTTCATTACTATCAGCAGCCACCAGAGGGAGCCCAAACTCAGGAGTCAGATCCAGATCGTTCACAACACATATCGTCTTCAGTGTCAGGCAACATGGCCTCTTCAAGCATTTTAATATATGCAAACTGGTCCATGATCCCTGGTGTGCGGTAAATAGGTCCAGCACCAAAGTAAGAGAAACATGCCCAAGTAGTATAGGAGGGGTACCATTCGTCAAACTCAATCTGACAGGTCGTCACGCCCCCTATCATTTAATCCGTCTCCCTGTGATCTGCCTGGGAAATCAGGACTGCTGAATCTGGGAATTTCAATCAAAGTGATTCATGAATTTATTCGTCTCTATTTATATATTATCCATCGCCTTGTGGATTTGATCAGACTGTGGTGAATAGTTGTATCAAGGCGAATCTTGATTTTATAAGGGTCTTTTTTTGTGGGGGAACTTTTAAGTTCAGTAGTAAATGTATGTAAAGGGATTTTCTAGCAGTTGGTGTATTAAATCTGTGTGTGTGTTTCACTCTCTGTAAAGATATAGTTTAGTAGTGTATGTACAGACTAAAAGGAGTTTATTCTATAGTATTATTCAGGAGTTTATTTGTGGGGAAACTTTTAAGTTCAGTAGTAAATGTATGTAATGGGATTTTCTAGCAGAGACTGTAGTACAGACTAAAATTGTGACATGACCTGACATGACCTGTAAGTACATAAAGTTAGGTTACATATTAGCAGGAGTGTAGCAGTGTTGACATGACCTGACATGCCCTGTAAGTACAATTGCGTGAAGGTCGCTGATTAGCAGGGTATTTAGATGTACAGATGAGAGAAGGTCACAGCTTAACAGTCTATTGAATTTATTTGTCTCTATATACCAGTAAATGTGTCTAAAGGGATTTTATCTGTGTGTTTGCTTCACTCATGGTCACACTTGATAGAATGATTTATTCGTATTTTTAAAAAAGCAGTGACACATTATTGTGAAACAAGATTACAAGATTTTATTGTAATAAATACATCTCAAAGACATTTCAAGCATTGAACTAATTGTGACACCAAAACGACTCTACAAATGGCGATACAGTCCGGTTATGGTGTTCTCTCTAGACAGTCGCAAGTTTGATGAATATTCCAACAGATATAGTGCGGTGTTTTTAAATTTGATTTTCTCTCAGCAATAAAATTTCTCACAATTGTATCATTACGCGGTTTATCAGAGAGGTCACATTATGAAATGGTCACGGGCATATTATGTATATGGTCAATTGTGCATATGGGATTTTATATTCTAGTTTATATTGTGTCATTATGACTCTCATCTTATAGTTTTATTCAGAGTTTATATATATTTATTTGCTAGTGAGTGTCTGTTTCTGCAGTGATTACGGGTCATATTATGTATAAGTGATATGAGACTTTTTCTGTGTGAGGTTTCAGTAGAATGTAATGACAGCTGATAGGGGTTTATATCTTAGTAGCTTATTTACAGGCTAAACAATAGGTTTTTGTGTGCTTTTCTCTAGCCTTCAGCAGTCATGACATTTAGTGGAAGGCTATTTTGGCACAGGCCCACACCTATGCAACGATTTTGTCCAGCATTCAACAAAAAATTGTGTGGTGATCCGCTGAATCATTTTTAAACATTTCACGCCACTCATGCACCCACAGCACACTTATGGTGTACTCGCACCGCTGCAGCTAGTGCTTTTTAGCTAAAAAGGCGTAATATAACTGCCCGCAGGTGATGTTTGTGACCTTATCTGCATCATTTTCATTATAGCACGACGGACAGACGTGGAAAAAAACAACCCTGAAATTCAAAAACTATGTGCTGGCCGTTAACATACGCATAGTCATCTAGAAAATATTGAGCGAGTTGCTTCACAAACCCTTTCAAGACATGCTGAATGCCAATGTTCTCGGTATGCGCTACATACATGACCCGCTGCATAGCCTGGGATGAGCAGCGTTCTTGCAGCACAGTCCTATTTTTAAAGATGCTATGCCCCTCAGATATAAAATACAGGCATGTCGGGACGTGTCCCGGCCTATTTTGGCACAGGCCCACCCCTATGCAGCGATATTGAGCACCATTCAACAAAAATCAGGTACAAACTTTTTAGCATACATGTGTTTCTGACGCCCATGCCGTACCAGAAAGACCTATTTTGGCACAGGCCCACACCTATGCAACGATTTTGTCCAGCATTCAACAAAAAATTGTGTGGTGAACCGCTGAATCATTTTTAAACATTTCACGCCACTCATGCACCCACAGCACACTTATGGTGTACCCACACCGCTGCAGCTAGTGCTTTTTAGCTAAAAAGGCGTAATATAACTGCCCGCAGGTGATGTTTGTGCCCTTATTTGCATCATTTTCATTATAGCATGAGGGACAGTGGAAAAAAAACAACCCTGAAATTCAAAAACTATGTGCTGGCCGTTAACATACGCATAGTCATCTAGAAAATATTGAGCGAGTTGCTTCACAAACCCTCTCAAGGCATGCTGAATGCCAATGTTCTCGGTATGCGCTACATACATGACCCGCTGTATAGCCTGGGATGAGCAGCGTTCTTGCAGCACAGGCCTATTTTTAAAGACGCTAAGCCCCCTCAGATATAAAAGACAGGCATGTTGGGACGTGTTCCGGCCTATTTTGGTACAAGACCACACCTATGCAACGATTTTGATCAGCATTCAACAAAAAATTGCGTGCAAACTTTTTAGCATACCTGTACAAACTTTTTAACATACATGTGTTTCGGACTCTCATGCCGTACCAGAAGCAGCCAGTGCCATGTACTCTAGCTCATAATATTTCACATCGGGTATGGGCCCTACATAGCTTTGGTTCCTCAGGTATTAAAAAAGTGTGGAAAACTGAAAATCCCGAGGCCTGAGGTAATTTACTGAGCTTCATGGGGATAAAATTTAGCGAGTCTATGAACCTTATAGACAAATCGGGTAGCGTCACACACAAGACGACGACACATCGGGCTAGCACATTTACCGGTAGTTTTCAAAAACCACTGCCTTAACAATAAAGTAAGAATCGTGGCGACCTGCATTGTGGGCTATAAATGTATAATCTGAAAATTTACCGTTGGTAAAGAGCAGTAAAAAGTCGTGCGTACAACTATCATCCTCAAACTCCCAGAGCTATCACAAACACTATTACCTACAGAGGCGGCCCCGCGAGAATTTCTGGATGTGTGTATCAAGATGCTCCTTGCTTTGACCGATTGTTTGCTCGTGAATGCTGACATTTCCAGGGTCAACATAGTTGTGTAAATGCGCTGGGGGCTCGTGTATCGGCCCCTAGGGTGTAATGCGTGATCATTTTAATTATTTTTCAATTCATAACCATACGTTCTCAGGCAGATAGGTTTATTTCACAGAAGTTGACTGTACAGTTGCATAATTTTTGTTTAAAATCATACATTTGCATAATTTTGTTTAAAATCGCACAGTTCTGCGATAATGTCGGCTGTTGGACACGCACTTATCAGTCTTTCATACGTGTCGCAGAAAGATTTTAGTCTGTTCTGCGAGAGTTTATTATGCACGTACTGTGCAGACATGTCAAGAAACATTTTGGCGTGTTCAGCAGTCCATACGGGTGTTGGTGTGTAAGGTGATCGACCATCATCCTTCTGCTTCTTACTTACACGACGGCGCGATACAGCGCGTTTCTTTGGCGGTAATGCATCGGCTGAATTGGCAGCTGCTGCTTCCGCTTTGCTATTTGCAGATTCTGTAGCTTGACACAGACGTATATTCTTAAGCCTACTACTCGCCGCATTCCCGGGGTGGGCGGTTGGCGCGTCGCTTTCTCCACGATCTGCGACACACCCGTGTGAAAGAGGCTCCGTTCTCACATCCGCTCTGTTCTCAAATCCATAATTGCGCGGTTGCAAAACTCGCGAATGACGCTCCTCCGTAACTAAAGAAAAGATACGTGGTGTAGTTAATCGCTAAGCGGCGAGATATAGGAAAAGCTACATGCCCCACTTTACTCTGATTCAACGCGATATTTGTAAAGCTACCAGCACTGATTATCTGTGAAACCGATGCATGATTGTTTGTATAAGTACACTATAGAGCGGCCTAGACATATATACTTACAAGTATCCACCGGGTGCTGATCTACAGAGAATGCTGAATTAACAGACATCTCGCTGCTTGGACGCCGCCGTATGGGTCTGTTTAATCCCTCAAACTGCAACCTCACGGGCGATACTTTAGCAGCTGTAAATAAAATATAACATACATGAATGCGCACAACACATTCACAAAGCTAACTTGACACGCGTAAATAAAATATATCTACTAGTTACCGCAGAAATTTTTAGCTGCATGTATAAGTACACTATAAAGCTGCGTAGACATATATGCTTACATGTTTGAGACGTGTAGTGTAGTTCAGAGATTGGTGAATTAAACGGTGTGGAGTTGCTCGGTCGTTTTCGTATGGGGCTGTTTTCTTTTTCAAGCTGCAGCCTCCTGCATGTTAGTTTAACAGCTGTAAATAAAATATAACTATTAGTCACCTCAGAAATGATATCTACACGGGCCACACGCACAAAGCTAAATTCGCAAAGCTATCGTAACGCGCGTAAATAAAATATATCCACTAGTTATCGGTGGGGTCGCAGGGTACAGAGGATACAAACACATATCACCCGGGTTTCAAGGACCCGCTACCTTTTCTATGCCAGCGCCGTGTGCTTAGCGAATCACCCCATCTTTTAGGAGCGTCGGGTATCACGCGAGTTAGAGGATTATAGGCCGGTTCTACGAACTCAACATCTGAATCCTGGGGACCCTCCACGATCTCAACATCGGAATCGCGTTGCTCGAGCGGCTCAGTCGCCACAGTGTTTCCAACCGTCCAGACCGCTTTGAGTCGATCTGTATCTGTATGAGAAAATGTTTATATTATTAAAACATGTCTAGCTAACGACCCTGTCAGCTAAAATAAAATTAACTGTGTGGATTTTAGCGGCAGTCTATATTAATTATTAATATTAATAGTAGGCGTTATAAATTTACAGCTACCACGTTTACCCGTCTAGATACATAGGTTTAAAACATCTGATATAGCTATAGGTTTCTTGCCTGTGACAGACTGGTGAGAGCTGGAGGATCGTCGCCCGCTAGCAGAGTTGCCGTCCTCTAACAGGTTCGGCGTAATGAACCGGTTCTCGTAGGAGTAGCCTGAATGGACTCCCTCTTCTTAAATAAGAAAGAATGAAATATATCATTTATATATACAAAGCGCAGACTCAGACAGCCCGAGACAATACGACGTACACTATATACGGTGTAAAACTTACCCGTTTGTTCTGGTGAACGCAAAGCGGAATATTGACCGCGAGAATATCTGGACTCCATCTTGAATAAAAAGGGTCCGCTATTGAATTAAAGCAAATAAAGATCAAGTATGAAAACACGGGTAAGTTGTTCATGCAAATACTACACAAACTTAAATATAATTGTAACAAACGCGGATATTCACGAGACATAAAAATACTCACTTTAGTTCTGTTCAGATCGGGCGTGTGTCCTGTGATGTGTGAACCCTTACAGGTGAGCGTTGTATTGCTTGTGAGCTGCCTGTATTTATTAGGGCTAGCAGAGAGAACACGCCCTCTGTCACTGCCCCACACGCTGGGGCAGAAAAAAACATCCCATTCATGTTTTACAGAGGGATCATGGCGGCTAACCGCGTTGAAGCAATATTGGAGAAGTAATATTTCACGCCAGAACCCCCACCATCATTACCCTGTAGCTGTAAATTTATAACGCCTGCTATTAATATTAATAATTAATATAGACTGCCGCTAAAATCCACACAGTTAATTTTATTTTAGCTGACAGGGTCGTTAGCTAGACATGTTTTAATAATATAAACATTTTCTCATACAGATACAGATAGACTCCAAGCGGTCTGGACGGTTGGAAACACTGTGGCGACTGAGCCGCTCGAGCAACGCGATTCCGATGTTGAGATCGTGGAGAGTCCCCAGGATTCAGATGTCGAGTTCGTAGAACCGGCCTATAATCCTCTAACTCGCGCGATACCCGACGCTCCTAAAAGATGGGGTGATTAGCTAAGCACACGGCGCTGGCATAGAAAAGGTAGCGGGTCCTTGAAACCCGGGTGATATGTGTTTGTATCCTCTGTACCCTGCGACCCCACCGATAACTAGTGGATATATTTTATTTACGCGCGTTACGATAGCTTTGCGAATTTAGCTTTGTGCGTGTGGCCCGTGTAGATATAATTTCTGAGGCGACTAATAGTTATATTTTATTTACAGCTGTTAAACTAACGTGCAGGAGGCTGCAGCTTGAAAAAGAAAACAGCCCCATACGAAAACGACCGAGCAACTCCACACCGTTTAATTCACCAATCTCTGAACTACACTACACGTCTCATACTTGTAAGCATATATGTCTACGCAGCTCTATAGTGTACTTATGCAGCTAAAAATTTCTGCGGTAACTAGTAGATATATTTTATTTACGCGTGTCAAGTTAGCTTTGTGAATGTGTTGTGCGCATTCATGTATGTTATATTTTATTTACAGCTGCTAAAGTATCGCCCGTGAGGTTGCAGTTTGAGGGAGAAAACAGACCCATACGGCGGCGTCCAAGCAGCGAGATGTCTGTTAATTCAGCATTCTCCGAGCAGCGAGATGTCTGTTAATTCAGCATTCTCTGTAGATCAGCACCCGGTGGATACTTGTAAGTATATATGTCTAGGCCGCTCTATAGTGTACTTATACAAACAATCATGCATCGGTTTCACAGATAATCGGTGCTGGTAGCTTTACAAATATCGCGTTGAATCAGAGTAAAGTGGGGCATGTAGCTTTTCCTATATCTCGCCCGCTTAGCGATTAACTACACCACGTATCTTTTCTTTAGTTACGGAGGAGCGTCATTCGCGAGTTTTGCAACCGCGCAATTATGGATTTGAGAACAGAGCGGATGTGAGAACGGAGCCTCTTTCACACGGGTGTGTCGCAGATCGTGGAGAAAGCGACGCGCCAACCGCCCACCCCGGGAATGCGGCGAGTAGTAGGCTTAAGAATATACGTCTGTGTCAAGCTACAGAATCTGCAAATAGCAACGCGGAAGCAGCAGCTGCCAATTCAGCCGATGCATTACCGCCAAAGAAACGCGCTGTATCGCACCGTCGTGTAAGTAAGAAGCAGAAGGATGATGGTCGATCACCTTACACACCAACACCCGTATGGACTGCTGAACACGCCAAAATGTTTCTTGACATGTCTGCACAGTACGTGCATAATAAACTCTCGCAGAACAGACTAAAATCTTTCTGTGACACGTATGAAAGACTGATAAGTGCGTGTCCAACAGCCGACATTATCGCAGAACTGTGCGATTTTAAACAAAATTATGCAAATGTATGATTTTAAACAAAAATTATGCAACTGTACAGTCAACTTCTGTGAAATAAACCTGTCTGCCTGAGAACGTATGGTTATGAATTGAAAAATAATTAAAATGATCACGCATTACACCCTAGGGGCCGATACACGAGCCCCCAGCGCATTTACACAACTATGTTGACCCTGGAAATGTCAGCATTCACGAGCAAACAATCGGTCAAAGCAAGGAGCATCTTGATACACACATGCAGAAATTCTCGCGGGGCCGCCTCTCTAGGTAATAGTGTTTGTGATAGCTCTGGGAGTTTGAGGATGATAGTTGTACGCACGACTTTTTACTGCTCTTTACCAACGGTAAATTTTCAGGGTATACATTTATAGCCCACAATGCAGGTCGCCACGATTCTTACTTTATTGTTAAGGCAGTGGTTTTTGAAAACTACCGGTAAATGTGCTAGCCCGAGGTGTCGTCGTCTTGTGTGTGACGCTACCCAATTTGTCTATAAGGTTCATAGACTCGCTAAATTTTATCCCCATGAAGCTCAGTAAATTACCTCAGGCCTTGGGATTTTCAGTTTTCCACATTTTTTTAATACCTGAGGAACCAAAGCTATGTAGGGCCCATACCCGATGTGAAATATTATGAGCTAGAGTACATGGCACTGGCTGCTTCTGGTACGGCATGAGAGTCCGAAACACATGTATGTTAAAAAGTTTGTACAGGTATGCTAAAAAGTTTACACGCAATTTTTTGTTGAATGCTGATCAAAATCGTTGCATAGGTGTGGTCCTGTACCAAAATAGGCCGGGACACGTCCCAACATGCCTGTCTTTTATATCTGAGGGGGCTTAGCGTCTTTAAAAATAGGCCTGTGCTGCAAGAACGCTGCTCATCCCAGGCTATACAGCGGGTCATGTATGTAGCGCATACAGAGAACATTGGCATTCAGCACGCCTTGAGAGGGTTTGTGAAGCAACTCGCTCAATATTTTCTAGATGACTGTGCGTATGTTAACGGACAGCACATAGTTTTTGAATTTCAGGGTTGTTTTTTCCACGTCTGTCCCTCGTGCTATAATGAAAATGATGCAAATAAGGGCACAAACATCACCTGCGGGCAGTTATATTACGCCTTTTTAGCTAAAAAGCACTAGCTGCAGCGGTGAGGGTACACCATAAGTGTGCTGTGGGTGCATAAGTGGCGTGAAATGTTTAAAAATGATTCAGCGGTTCACCACACAATTTTTTGTTGAATGCTGGACAAAATCGTTGCATAGGTGTGGGCCTGTGCCAAAATAGGTCTTTCTGGTACAGCATGGGCGTCAGAAACACATGTATGCTAAAAAGTTTGTACCTGATTTTTGTTGAACGGTGCTCAATATCGCTGCATAGGGGTGGGCCTGTGCCAAAATAGGCCGGGACACGTCCCGACATGCCTGTATTTTATATCTGAGGGGCATAGCATCTTTAAAAATAGGACTGTGCTGCAAGAACGCTGCTCATCCCAGGCTATGCAGCGGGTCATGTATGTAGCGCATACCGAGAACATTGGCATTCAGCATGCCTTGAGAGGGTTTGTGAAGCAACTCGCTCAATATTTTCTAGATGGCTATGCGTATGTTAACGGCCAGCACATAGTTTTTGAATTTCAGGGTTGTTTTTTTCCACGTCTGTCCGTCGTGCTATAATGAAAATGATGCAGATAAGGTCACAAACATCACCTGCGGGCAGTTATATTACGCCTTTTTAGCTAAAAAGCACTAGCTGCAGCGGTGCGAGTACACCATAAGTGTGCTGTGGGTGCATGAGTGGCGTGAAATGTTTAAAAATGATTCAGCGGATCACCACACAATTTTTTGTTGAATGCTGGACAAAATCGTTGCATAGGTGTGGGCCTGTGCCAAAATAGGTCTTTCTGGTACGGCATGAGCGTCAGAAACACATGTATGCTAAAAAGTTTGCATGCAATTTTTTGTTGAATGCTGATCAAAATCGTTGCATAGGTGTGGTCCTGTGCCAAAATAGGCCTTTCTGGCATGGCATGAGAGTCAGAAACATAGCTATGCTAAAAAGTTTGTACCTGATTTTTGTTGAACGGTGCTCAATATCGCTGCATAGGGGTGGGCCTGTGCCAAAATAGGCCGGGACACGTCCCGACATGCCTGTATTTTATATCTGAGGGGCATAGCATCTTTAAAAATAGGACTGTGCTGCAAGAACGCTGCTCATCCCAGGCTATGCAGCGGGTCATGTATGTAGCGCATACCGAGAACATTGGCATTCAGCATGTCTTGAAAGGGTTTGTGAAGCAACTCGCTCAATATTTTCTAGATGACTATGCGTATGTTAACGGCCAGCACATAGTTTTTGAATTTCAGGGTTGTTTTTTTCCACGTCTGTCCGTCGTGCTATAATGAAAATGATGCAGATAAGGTCACAAACATCACCTGCGGGCAGTTATATTACGCCTTTTTAGCTAAAAAGCACTAGCTGCAGCGGTGCGAGTACACCATAAGTGTGCTGTGGGTGCATGAGTGGCGTGAAATGTTTAAAAATGATTCAGCGGATCACCACACAATTTTTTGTTGAATGCTGGACAAAATCGTTGCATAGGTGTGGGCCTGTGCCAAAATAGCCTTCCACTAAATGTCATGACTGCTGAAGGCTAGAGAAAAGCACACAAAAACCTATTGTTTAGCCTGTAAATAAGCTACTAAGATATAAACCCCTATCAGCTGTCATTACATTCTACTGAAACCTCACACAGAAAAAGTCTCATATCACTTATACATAATATGACCCGTAATCACTGCAGAAACAGACACTCACTAGCAAATAAATATATATAAACTCTGAATAAAACTATAAGATGAGAGTCATAATGACACAATATAAACTAGAATATAAAATCCCATATGCACAATTGACCATATACATAATATGCCCGTGACCATTTCATAATGTGACCTCTCTGATAAACCGCGTAATGATACAATTGTGAGAAATTTTATTGCTGAGAGAAAATCAAATTTAAAAACACCGCACTATATCTGTTGGAATATTCATCAAACTTGCGACTGTCTAGAGAGAACACCATAACCGGACTGTATCGCCATTTGTAGAGTCGTTTTGGTGTCACAATTAGTTCAATGCTTGAAATGTCTTTGAGATGTATTTATTACAATAAAATCTTGTAATCTTGTTTCACAATAACGTGTCACTGCTTTTTTAAAAATACGAATAAATCATTCTATCAAGTGTGACCATGAGTGAAGCAAACACACAGATAAAATCCCTTTAGACACATTTACTGGTAAATAGAGACGAATAAATTCAATAGACTGTTAAGCTGTGACCTTCTCTCATCTGTACATCTAAATACCCTGCTAATCAGCGACCTTCACGCAATTGTACTTACAGGGCATGTCAGGTCATGTCAACACTGCTACACTCCTGCTAATATGTAACCTAACTTTATGTACTTACAGTCATGTCAGGTCATGTCACAATTTTAGTCTGTACTACAGTCTCTGCTAAAAAAATCCCATTACATACATTTACTACTGAACTTAAAAGTTTCCCCACAAATAAACTCCTGAATAATACTATAGAATAAACTCCTTTTAGTCTGTACATACACTACTAAACTATATCTTTACAGAGAGTGAAACACACACACAGATTTAATACACCAACTGCTAGAAAATCCCTTTACATACATTTACTACTGAACTTAAAAGTTCCCCCACAAAAAAGACCCTTATAAAATCAAGATTCACCTTGATACAACTATTCACCACAGTCTGATCAAATCCACAAGGCGATGGATAATATATAAATAGAGACAAATAAATTCATGAATCACTTTGATTGAAATTCCCAGATTCAGCAGTCCTGATTTCCCAGGCAGATCACAGGGAGACGGATTAAATGATAGGGGGCGTGACGACCTGTCAGATTGAGTTTGACGAATGGTACCCCTCCAATACTACTTGCCCATATCATGATGCTTGCACCACAATGTTTCACTGTCTTCAGAGTGTACTGTGGCTTGAATGCAGAGTTTGGGGGTCTTTTGACATACTGTCTGCGGCCCTTGGACCCAAAAAGAACAATTTTACATTTGTCAGTCCACAAAATGTTTCCCGTTTCTCTCTAGTCTTGTTTGGCAAATTGCATCTACTTCAGTACATGTCTTTTTTATAACATTGGGACTTTGCGTGGACTTTTTGCTAAGAGATTAGCTTCACACAGGCGTCTTCTAACTGTCACAGTACTCAAAGGTAGCTTGAGACTGTCTTTGATCCTCCTGGAGCTGATCATCCGCTGCACCTTTGCCATCCAGTCTATTCTTCCATCCATTTGAATGGTAGTCTTCTGTTTTCTTTCACATCTATCTGGTTTGGCTTTACATTTTAAAGCATTAGAGATCATTTTAGCAGAACTGCCTGTCATTGTCTGCGCTTCTTTATAAGTTTTACTCTCTCCAATCAACTTGTTAATCAAAGATCGCTGTTCTTCTGAACAGTGTCTCGAACGACCCATATTTCTCAGGTTTTCAAGGAGAAATGCATGTAGAACATGTCCTGGCTTCACCCTTAAATGAGGCCCACCTGATTCACACCTGTTTCTTCACAGAATGATTGACCTCACTAATTGAACTTCACACTGCTATTATTTTGAACACACCCCTTTCAATTAATTCTAATACACAGACTCAAAAACCTGCAGATCATGAATGCTGAGTCTGTTGGTTTTCTTAGAATCTACTGCACCAACTGGTAAATTGTTTGACATGTGATAATATAATTTACACCAAAAACAGCGATTAGTCTGGTTAGTCATAATGAACTGGTATTATTCTGAACACTACTGTACATAGTCAGTACATAATGTAATAGTAACCCATAAGTATGTATTTGCTTGTGATGACAACATTCAACAGATGCTCATTTGCTTAATTACTGTTTTAAAAATCTATATTGTTTATGGAAAAGCTATTGTATGAAAAAAGTAATTGTATTTTATTTCATTTTTATTAATATAGGCTGTAACCTTGCAGCTTGAAGATTTCTTGGATGCTTCCCATTTTGTCCTTTATCTGCCGGAAACAAATAACAGCAAGGTATTTTAGGTTTATATTATGCTCTGTTATTAATGTATAAATCCCTTCCTAGCAAGGCTATTTTCTGCTTTTGCATTTTTGTTTTTTCCTCATCATCTTCCAAGAGTCATAACTTTATTTTTTCAACCAATTATAGATATGAGGACTTATTTTTTGCAGGACAAGTTTAGGTTTTGTATTTGGTATTTCAAAGTGCGGAGAAATAGTGAAAAAAGTAGAATTCTACAATTGTTATTTTTTTATAGTGTTCAATATACGGTAAGAGTGATTCAGCTTATGATTCTCCATGACAGCACGAATTCGGAGATACTAAACATTCATAGTTTATATAAAAAAAATGCTGAAATATAAAACAAAAATAAAAAATAATTCACTATTGTTGCCATCTTCTGAGACCTGTAACATATATAATTTTCATTCAATGGAGCTGTGTGAATGCTTGTTTTTTGCATCCTGAGCGAACATTTTATTTTTACCATTTTTGCAGTAAGTACAGTGTTTTGATTGCTGCTTATTCCATTTTTTTGCAGCAGCCAAAACTCCCCGTATTTCTGGTGTTTATTTTTTTACTTAACAAAACAAAGGACACGGCACTCATATGATAAAGCAGTTAGTGGTGCTCAAGTAGGGTGTCCAGCCCGTAGTATCAAATGAAGAAAAAAACTTGGCACACAAGGAGCAATTTGGCGTGAAAAAAAGGTTCCATTCATTGTGCATCCAACAATCACGTTAAACGTTTTCGGTCCACGAGAGGACCTTCATCAAATTTGGTACAGTAGAACAGGAGGTCAATTTCTATATTCTGACATGGGTATCTTGCTGTACACTGATACTCCAAAGAAGATTCAAATTGCTTGGATGCTGGACATGCTGCTCATCCTCAGCGGCATCGATCACACATCACAACGCGCTGTCCCGCACAGGTTCTTGTCCGGTATCAGGCAACTTGAATCCTCTTGGCAACTTGGAGCTTCAACTCCCTGCATAAGTTTTCAAGGGAATTAAAGTCTGGAGACTGGCTAGGCCACTTCCTGACCTTAATGTGCTTCTTTCTTAGCCACTTTTTTTTTGCATTGGCTGTATGTTTAGGGTCATTGTTTTGCTGGAAGACCCAGCCACGACCCATTTTTATTGTCCTGGCGGAAGGAAGGATGTTGTCACTTATGATTTTACGGTACATGGCTCCATCCATTCTCCCATTGATGCGGTGAAGTAGTCCTGTGCCATAAACAGAAACACCCCCAAAACATAATGTTTCCACCTCCATGCTTGACAGTGAGGATGGTGTTCTTTGGGTCATAGCCAGCATTTCTCTTCCTCCAAACACAGCGAGTTGAGTTAATTCCAAAGAGCTCAATTTTTGTCTCATCTGACCACAGCACCTTCTCCCAATCGCTCACAAAATCATCCAGGTGTTCATTGGCAAACTTCAGACATACCTGAACATGTGCCTTCTTGAGTAGGGGACCTTACAGGCACTGCAGGATTTTAAACCTTTATGAATGTGTTACCAATGGTTTTCTTGGTGACTGTGGTTCCAGCTGCCTTGAGATCATTAACAAGTTTCCCCCGTGTAGTGTTAGGCTGATGTCTCAACTTTCTCATGATCAAGGATACCCCACAAGGTGAGATTTTGTATGGTGCCCCAGATCATTGTCGATTGACAGTCATTTTGTATTTCTTCCATTTTCTTACTCTTGCACCAACAGTGGTCTCCATAACCAGCAGTTTACGTAAGGTTTTGGAGCCCATTCCAGCTTTGTGCAGGTCTATGATCTTGTCATTGATATCCTTATAAAGCTCTTTGGTCTTGCCTGTTTTGTAGAGGTTATAGAGTCTGACTGATTGAGTCTGTGGACAGGAGTCTTTTATAAAGATGACTATGTAAGGCTACTTTCACACATCAGTTTTTTTCCATCAGGCGTGATCCGGCTATTTTTTGAAAAACCGGATACGGCGAAATCTACCGACGGATCCGTTTTTTTTTCATTGACTTGTACTAGCCACGGATCGCGCCGCATGGCCTCCCGTTTCTTCAGTTTTTTGCCGTATCAGGCAAAAATTCTAATTCCGGTGTCTGGAAAAAACGTCTCTAGTAACATTTTTTGTCTGCGGCAAAAAACCGGACAGCGCCGGATGTGGCGATTCCGGCTTTTTGCTACAATGGAATTTATGGGCGCCGGAATGCGACGGATCCAGAAAAAGACGGATCCGGTCACCGGATCCGGTTTTCAAGTCTGAGCATGCTCAGATCCAATTGGCCAGGAACCGGATCCGTCGTAAAACTGATAAGAAAACAGAAGAAACGGATGGAAAACTGATGGAACTGATCCGGATTTTTGCCGGATCCACTAAACGGAACCAGCGGAAAAATGGATCTGTTTCATCAGTTTTCCCACAATTTACGCCAGATCCGGTTTTTCAAAAGATAGCCGGATCATACCTGATGGAAAAAAAACTGACAGCTGTCTGTTGTGAATGTGTTAGAAATTAATTCTGAGCAGAAGCTCCCTCTGGTGGTTACAAACAGTACTGAACCATTCAATGAAGATTGGCAATCAGGAGTTACAGACTGGTCTTATATAAGGGAGGTTCCCTCCCAGCATGGTTGCCGGTGATCAATTGTTCTTGTCTCAACTGTGGTTCCTGGTTCACTTGGAAGCTTGCTGAGTCTTGCCTCTTCTCCTGCTCTCAGATAAGATATTTTCTGTTTTTATTTTTGTGCTTGCTTTTCGCATTGTTTCCTGCACTTTTGTGGAGGTCAGCCAGGTCCCCTCCGGGGGCTTGTGCTCCTCTCAGTTTGTCTGAGCCACTGTTGTTTGTTCATTTGCCTTTTCCAGTTTTTTCAGTGGCTGCGGCTTAGTTTTGTTACACCAGAGAACTAATTTAGGTGGTAGAGGTCGTGTGATCTCAGGTGTTTTTGCAATTAGTAGCGTTGGCTTTTTTTTAGGGTTTTTTGGATTGCAGTAAGTATCCTTCCTATCCGTTTCTGTCTAGGCAGATTGGGCCCCTACGTTTGCTCATACTATTTTCTGTCTGTATTTCCTCTTGTCTAACCGCCATTACATGTTTGGGGGCTTCCTATGTTCTTTGGGGATCTGCTCCAGGGCAGATAGCTTTCCTCTTTCTATCTTTAGGTGTAGTTATCCTCTCAGGCTGTGACGAGGCGTCTAGAACCAAAGTAGGAACGCTCCACGGCTGCCTTTAGTTCTGGTGGTTAGTCAGGGTACTGCAATCCAGTAGATTCCAACCTCTCTGGTGTATTGCTGTTTTTGCCTGCTCTCCTCAGCTACCAAAACATAACAGCTCTGGGTTTATAAACTTCTGTGAAGCACTTGGGGGTTCAAAGTGCTCACCACACATCTAGATAAGCTCCTTGGGGGGGTCTAGTTTCCAAAATGGGGTCAGTTGTGGGGGGGTTTCTACTCTTCAGGCACATCAGGGGCTCTGCAAACGCAATATGACGCCCGCAGAACATTCCATCACAGTCTGCATTCCAAAATGGCTCTCCCATGCTCCCAAACAGTGGTTTTACATATGGTGTATCGGTGTACTCAGGACAAATTGCACAATAACTTTTGTGGTCCAATTTCTCCTGTTAGCCTTGTGAAAATAAAAAATCTTTTTTTTCCTCAAAAATGATTTTTTAGCCCGCTATTTTTTATTTTCACTGCTCTGCGTTATAAATTTCTGTGAAGCACTTGGGGGTTCAAAGTGCTCACCACACATCTAGATAAGTTCCTTAAGGGGTCTAGTTTCCAAAATGGTGTCACTTGTGGGGGTTTTTCATTGTTTAGGCACATCAGGGCCTCTGCAAACGCCACATGGTGTCTGATTTCAATTCCAGCCAATTCTGCATTGAAAAAGTCAAACGGCGCTCCTTTCCTTGCGAGCTCTGCCGTGCACCCAAAAAGTGGTTTACCCCCACATATGGGGTATCAGCGTATTCAGGAGAAATTGCACAACACATTTTGTGGTTCATTTTCTCTTTTAACACTTGTGAAAATAAAAAAAAAAAATGGTTCTGAATTTAATTTTTTGCAAATAAAAGTTAAATATTAATTTTTTCCTTCCACATTGCTTCAGTTCTTGTGAAGCACGTAAAGGGTTAATAAACTTGAATGTGGTTTTGAGCATCTTGATTGGTCCAGTTTTAGAATGGTGTCACTTTTGAGTATTTTCTGGTCATGTACATCCCTCAAAATGATTTTAAGTATGATGTGGTCCCTAAAAAAAATGGTTTTGTAAATTTTGTTGTAAAACTGAGAAATTACTGGTCAACTTTTAACCCTTATAACTTCCTAACAAAAAAAATTTTGTTTCCATAATTGTGCTAATGTAACGTAGACATGTGGGAAATATTATTAACTATTTTATGTGACATATCGCTCTGATTAAAAGGCATAAAAATTTAAAGTTTGAAAATTGCAGAATTTTCCAAATTTTTGCCATATTTCCGTTTTTTTCATAAATAAACACAAGTCATATCAAATAAATTTTACCACTATCATAAAGTAAAATATGTCACGAAAAAAAACAAGCTGAGAATCAGCAAGATCCGTTAAAGCGTTCCAGAGTTATAACCTCATAAAGTGACAGTGGTCATAATTGTAAAAATTGGCCTGGTCATTAAGTTGCAAATTGGCTCCATCACTAAGGGGTTAAACTGTTACACTGTCTTGGTGTCTTTCTTAAGATAACATATGTTTATTTTTAACACTCACCATGGCAGCATAACTTGGATCGACAGAACCTTAACTTTCTGTACCACACAACGTCATAAAATTAAGTTAGTTTCAACTGTATGTTATATTTCTGATTTAGGTGTTGGCACAATAATACATTTGTGTACATATATATTTTTCTAGTATTGATGTCTGAAAATATTATTGTTCCATTAGTTTTCAGTGGAGTGTGAATTCCTAAATGAAGAGCTGAAAACCACACAGCTGCCTGTTACTCATGCATTTTCATTTGGTATGTACAAATTCTTATAGCATGCCGGAGCATTTGATACATGAAAAATATGGCTATATACTGTGTTAGCCAGTAGATTAAAAAATATTAAAAATTGAGAGTCCAAATGCAAAGATTGACTTACTCAAGACAATGTGGTCTCCATTGGATTATTTCTGGGCCCAACAAAATATATAGACCCTTAATGATCTTCTCTTCCCTTTAACTTTCCTTTCATTCGTGGCTTTCATAATCAGTATTTTCTGTAAGTTGTGTCAATGTTACGACTTTATAGTGTTGTAATTTTTTATTTTTTTACAATATAAATGTTAAAGAAGCCTCAACAACACTACTCCCTTATGATCTTTCTTGACTTGTCATATTTTATTTCAGGGGCTTTTAAAGTTTTCTTGACATATGATTTACTTCACTCTTCTGATTTTCAATTGCATATTTTTGATTTGGCACAGAATACTCTCAATTTTTAAATATTTTCCTTTGAGTATTTTTTAGCAGCATGTAGTTTAAAGTAGACCTGTCATTACGTTTTTATAACCTAAACTAATGCCAACTAGATAAAGACACTGTATTGCTCATTATAACTATACCTTTAGTTTAGAAATCTAGGTTGACATTTTAGAGAAATTTTTAAGTTGAATTGTTATGCCAGTGAGCTGCAAGTGCAGTGGCAGCCATAGCTTACAGCTCAGCTGCCTCTCTTCCCTATTCTGCACCACCGATTTCCTGTTAGTAATTTATAGGTCACTCTTCAGTGACCTGCCAAGATCTAGTGAAATCGCCATCAATGACCATTTACTTTATTCCTGTTATTTATTTTCGTGCTAGTTGCCCTTTTGAAGAATGCTGTCAGTGTGTGTCTGGCATGATCTGCAAACTATGCAGTATCAGGAGGGTACAAAAATATTTCTAAGGTATTAAATATACCATGGAATGTTGTGTAGATGGTCAAAAGAAGTGGCTTAAAAATTTTCACAACGTTAACATTACTTAGAACTGGAAGTCACTCAAAATGTGATGAAAAGTCCAGAAAAAATGAATCAAGGAGTAGTGATGAGCCACCCCCGTAGTGTTCGAGTTCTCTTCGGTTCGCCGAACAGCCGTGTGTTCGACGAACTGTTCGTCGAACACCGTCGAACGCCATCAAAACCAATGGCAGGCAAACCAAAACACATAGAAACAAAAGGAAACACATAGAAAACACTTCAAAGGTGTCCAAAAGCTGTCAAATTGCTCACAAGACACAACTAACACATGGAAAAGTGACAAGTACATATAGTCATGCGAAAAGAAAAGAGGTGGAGGAGTAAAAGGAGGGGGAGACACAGATATAGGCATGTCATGCCCTTCTAAAACCAAAAAAGTGCCAAGCCGACACGGCCAGTCCGTTCCTGCCCGTGCGACCTGCGTGTCGCCCGTTTGTGCCAGAGCTGCGGTGGACCCTTACGGCCAGCCCCCCTCTCCCAATACTGGTGCCTGTCCGCCTTTGGTGTCGAGCGAGCCCCCCTGCAGTGGAGGCAGGTCTAATCATTTTTATTTAAATTGTCTCTCTAATTTGAATGAGTACACTTTAAATCCTTTTACAAGGATCTATTGGAGGGCAAGTCTCATGCCAGCAGCTGCGGTAATGCCAGGTCCAGTAAAGCTGCTGCAGTTAAAAAGCTTTTATAAGGATTGAGCTTGGTGTTCCACCGCAAGGCGTCCTACCGCCACTCACAGCCCCTGTGCCTTGGGGTGCCTCCCCGATGCTCTTCACTGATTTTCCCGGGGGCCCGAAGCATTTCCTTTGAAAAAAATTAAGTGTCCAAAGTACAGGTGGTGCAGCTTGCTTAACAGCTGTGTTAATCCGCTGACTAGCAGACACTGCTACTAGGCCCAAAATTGTAGTTTTTTCGGAAAAACCGAACTCTTCAAAATCTAGTTGCCCCCAGCAACACAACTCTCAAGTCCTTATCTTCATCTGCAACCTGGATAAATTCTAATCCGGGTTGTTTTGCATGTAGGACCTCTAAGTGTTTATGTTGCGTCTCTATTATGAATGGGGTGCAAGAATTTCAATCTCGTACCACAGGGCACCATTTTTAAAATCAACTGTCATGTCAATTGCCAATCGTGCTACATTATTTATTTAATTGAGTGCGGTTGTGGGTTGCAGTACATCGGTCGGACGATACAGACGATGCATGCAAGGCTCAACAAGCACCGTCAAAATATTCGAAATGGGTTCATGCTACACAGTCTCTTAAAACATTTATCCCTAGTGCACCAAAAGAATTTGAATTTGTTAAAACTCACTGTTATTGACCAGATACCACATGATATGCCTGATCGGTATAATAATCTAATAACAAGGGAGAGTTTCTGGATTTTTAAACTTGGTACACTGGCCCCTGAGGAGTTAAACCTCACTATTGAAAAAGTCACGTAATATATGCATTTTGTTATTTAGTTATTTTCATTTATTTTTCCTTGTGTACATTGTTTTTGTCGTTTTTACGTTGGTTTTATTCAATTTCTGTGTTTTTTTTTGTTTTTTTTCTTTTTTGCAGTCATATTTGCATTTTTAATCATGTGGGTGTTCTAAATAATTGCCTTTTAATTTTCATTTGCTGCTCCATCTTTATATAGCTTTCCTACTCCATTCTATGTATAACTGCCACCTGAGGAAGACGGAACTATTCCGTTGAAACGTGTTGTGGATATCAATAAATGAAGACTTTTTAATATCAGCTGAATTGCGTCCCTCGCGCTCATTATGGCCGGATTGCTTTATCATCAATTATGTCAGATCCTCTCTTGATGTACCCGGCTGGAGCTGCAGCGGACAACCTTAATCTCATCTGCCTTTATCGCCAGCCTGACGCTCCTTTGAAACAGTCTATCTGTTTAAATTTCGGTTAGTGCATAAAATTATAATCGGTACTCGTGGCAATGAAGAAATTATTGTCGGCAAGATGCAGTTAAAAATTTGTAATTATATCTACAGCCGGTGGCTACTCCGATGACTAGCAGACACTCAAGCTTTGGAGCAGACCTCTGATTCCCAGGCTATAGTATGAGTAAACAGCTCTAGTCTTCACACTCAAACATCTGTGTTACCCCAAGCCATAGTGTATGTAGTTTCTTACGGTTAAAAGGGGGGTGGGGAAAGACCCAACCCACCTGTAACTGACAATGCCAACGTCACGTAAAACACAGCAAGGGGACTCCTAAAAGAGTCTCCATTTTTTCCAAAAATTTGGGGCACAGACAGTTAAGTAGCATCAAATGCCCCAGAGTTGCTTAAAACGGTTGTTGAGGTGATTTTACCAAATCCTCAAGCTTTTACTCTCCCCAGGATGACACGGGTAGAAAAGTCCTTGCGGATCCATGATTTGTTCATGTTTATGAACGTGAGTCTGTCTACATTCTCAGTGGACAGCCGCGTGTGCTTATCTGTCAGCACACCACCAGCAGCGCTGAACACACGTTCAGAGAGAAAAAAAATTATTATTAATTTGAAAGCTGGTGGATCTTAGTATAGATGGCCTATTAGAATGAGTACCACACACTGCTACAGGCCCAAAATTATTCTACAGGCACGATGCAGCTAAAAATAATTATTAATTTGAAAGCTAATGGAGCTTAGTATAGATGGCTTATTAGAATGAGTACCACACACTGCTACAGGTCTAAAATTATTCTACAGGCAAGATGCAGCTAAAAATTAGTATTAATTTGAAAGCTGGTGGAGCTTAGTATAGATGACCTATTAGAATGAGTACCGCACACTGCTACAGGCCCAAAATTATTCTACAGGCAAGATGCAGCTAAAAATTAGTATTAATTTGAAAGCTGGTGGAGCTTAGTATAGATGGCCTATTAGAATGAGTACCACACACTGCTACAGGCCCAAAATTATTCTACAGGCAAGATGCAGCTAAAAATAATTATTAATTTGAAAGCTGGTGGAGCTTAGTATAGATGGCCTATTAGAATGAGTACCACACACTTCTACAGGCCCAAAATTATTCTACAGGCAAGATGCAGGTACAAATTAGTATTAATTTGAAAGCTGGTGGAGCTTAGTATAGTTGGCCTATTAGAATGAGTACCACACATTGCTACAGGCCCAAAATTATTCTACAGTCAAGATGCAGCTAAAATTAGTATTAATTTGAAAGCTGGTGGAGCATAGTATAGATGGCCTATTAGAATGAGTACCACACACTGCTACAGGCCCAAAATTATTCTACAGGCAAGATGCAGCTAAAAATAATTATTAATTTGAAAGCTGGTGGAGCTTAGTATAGATGACCTATTAGAATGAGTAACACACACTGCTACAGGCCCAAAATTATTCTACAGGCAAGATGCAGCTAAAACGAATTATTAATTTGAAAGCTGTTGAAGCTTAGTATAGATGGCCTATTAGAATGAGTAACACACACTGCTACGGTCCCAAAATTATTCTACAGGCAAGATGCAGCTAAAAAGAATTATTAATTTGAAAGCTGGTGGAGCTTAGTATAGATTGCCTATTAGAATGAGTACCACACACTGCTACAGGCCCACAATTATTCTACAGGCAAGATGCAGCTAAAAGTAATTATTAATTTGAAAGCTGGTGGAGCCTAGTATAGATGGCCTATTAGAATGAGTACCACACACTGCTACAGGCCCAAAATTATTCTACAGGCAAGATGCAGCTAAAAAGAATGATTAATTTGAAAGCTGGTGGAGCTTAGTATAGATGGCCTATTAGAATGAGTACCACACAATGCTACAGGCCCAAAATTATTCTACAGGCAATATGCAGCTAAAAATAATTATTAATTTGAAAGCAGGTGGAGCTTAGGTATAGATGGCCTCTATTAGAATGAGTAACACACACTGCTACAGGCCCAAAATTATTCTACAGGCAAGATGCAGCTAAAAATAATTATGGTGCTTGAACCTCTAGGTTCAAGCAACATATTGTAATCCGATTTCTTATATTTTATTCTTCTTCTTCTCCGCGTTTTCTGCAATTAATGCGGCCCGATCCGTTCGGCGCAGAGACCCCGTTCAGGCGGCGTTTCGAAGCCCTCGGTGGGGACAGGTGTGCTATGTATTTTTGGAGTCGATCCGATTTGTAGTTTTTTTTATAAAAATCGCATTTTAAGCAAAAAAATTCCCATAGGAATTAATTGCGACCTTTCCATGACCCCCAACTGACATGGATTGAAGCCACAGCACAGGTGCAGTGACCTTACAAAGATGGCAGCTATGCAAATGCAGCTTCCACACATGACCCGTATCAGCTAATAGAAGCTGACAGATCGCTGATTCAAGGTCTTAAAGGGGCAGTGCAGGGCCCCAGGCAGCACACAGGGGCCCCAGGCAGCACACAGGGGCCCCAGGCAGCACACGGGGTGCCACGCAGCACACAGGGGCCACATGCAGCACACGGGGCCCCAGGCAGTGCACGGGCCCCTAGGTGGCGCACGGGTCCACAGGCAGCTCACAGGGGCCCCCATCAGCGCACGGGGCCCCAGGTAGCGCACAGGGGCCACAGGCAGTGCACAGGGGCCACAGGCAGAGCACGGGGTCCCAGGCAGAGCACAGGGGCCCCCAGTCAGGGGCCAAATGCAGCGCACAGGGGCCCCAGCCAGCACACTGGGCCCCAGGCAGAGCACAGGAGCTCCAGGCAGTGCACGGGGCCACAGGCAGCGCGTGGAGCCCCAGGCAGCACACGGGGCTCTAGGCAGAGCACAGGGGCCCCAGGCAGCGCACAGGGGCCCCAGGCAGTGCACAGGGCCCCAGGCAGTGCACAGGGTCCCCAGTCAGCACACTGAGCCCCAGATAGAGCACAGGGGCCCCAAGGAGCACACAGGGGCCACAGGCAGTGCACAGGGGCCACAGGCAGTGCACCGGGCCCCACACAGAGCACAGGGGCCACAGGCAGCACACGGGGCCCCAGGCAGAGCACAGTGGCCCCAGGCAGCACACGGGGCCCCTCGCAGAGCACAGGGGCCCCAGGCAACACACTGTGGCTGAAGTGGCTACCGAAGTGCCGAATGTCCCAAAGTGGCGACCAAGTGGCCAAAGTGGTTACCGAGGTGTCGAATGTGCCAAAGTGGCTACCAAGTGGCCAAAGTAGCTACCGAGGTGCTGTGTGCACCAAAGTGGCAACCAAGGATTCTTGCATGCCAAAATGGCTACCAAGGGGCAAAAGTGGCTAACAAGGGGCCCAGCACATCAATTGGCTACCAAGGGGCCATACACAACCCATCCCAGGATGTGCCATCGCTATACACAGCATTCATATTATAACTTTACTTTCTGACAGTCGACTCCTGATATACTGCTGTAGAGCCGGCAGCGCTGTTCAAGCACCATGTATTTCCTTCAGGAAATGCCCATCTAGTTATTAATTTGAAAGCTGGTGGAGCTTAGTATAGATGGCCTATTAGAATGACTACCACACACTGCTACAGGCCTAAAATTATTCTACAGGCAAGATGTAGCTAAAAATAATTATTAATTTGAAAGCTGGTGGAGCTTAGTATAGATGGCCTATTAGAATGACTACCACACACTGCTACAGGCCCAAAATTATTCTACAGGCAAGATGCAGCTAAAAATAATTATTAATTTGAAAGCTGGTGGAACTTAGTATAGATGGCCTATTAGAATGAGTAACACACACTTTTATAGGCCCAAAATTATTCTACAGGCAAGATGCAGCTAAAATAATTATTAATTTGAAAGCTGGTGGAGCTTAGTATAGATGACCTATTAGAATGAGTAACACACTGCTACAGGCCCAAAATTATTCTACAGGCAAGATGCAGCTAAAAATAATTATTAATTTGAAAGCTGGTGGAGCTTAGTATAGATGGCCTATTAGAATGAGTACCACACACTGCTACATGCCGAAAATTATTCTGCAGGTAAGATGCAGCTAAAAATAATTATTAATTTGAAAGCTGGTGGAGCTTAGTATAGATGGCCTATTAGAATGAGTACCACACACTGCTACATGCCGAAAATTATTCTGCAGGTAAGATGCAGCTAAAAATAATTATTAATTTGAAAGCTGGTGGAGCTTAGTATAGATGGCCTATTAGAATGAGTACCACACACTGCTACAGGCCCAAAATTATTTTCCGGCCTAGATGCAGCTACAAATTATTAGCAATTTTAAAGCTTCAAACGTTTGGTGAGGTGATTGTCACGCTGTCTAATGATATGTATACAATGTCAGTAAACTATTAATACAGGAACAACACTCTATACAACAACTAGTATAGCAACATCAGCATGTAAGTATAGAATAGATTTACCTGACACGATATCTGCTGAACTCAGGGTTAATCTTGAGGACTTGATAAGCTGAAACAGGAAAGAGGTGGACCGGGATCTAACCTGACCCTAAACTGGGGTCCTAACTAATCCCTCACCTTGGAGGTACTGATAATGGTTCAGAGGTCCAAGTCTCCAACCTAACCCTGTCTCCTATCAGACCCTGAACCCTGTAATCAGTCCTAAGAAGGATCCTGACTACCACCAAAGGGATATGGGCTGATCTCAGCTAAATACACAGATTAGACATATAAGACAGACAGGATAACACACGCTTGCATACACACTCAAACACCAAAGGAACATAAATGGTCTGGGAAATAAACTCTAACCAAGTTGAGCTTAGAACAACTAAGGAGCTCACAACTAAAGTCTATACAGATTCATTCCTATCTGTGGTCTGCATGAAGGTTTCTCACTGGCAACTCCCCAAGCAGACAGCCAGGAATTTAAAGGAAACCAATCAACAAATAATCAATTGCAGCCGGGAGAAACTGCACCCAGTCCCAGCACCGAGCACAGACAGAATTAACTCCCTAGCTGCCAAACACAAAGAAACAGCAGCTCAGCTGTGAGAAGTCAAAATGTGCAACTGCGACGATCTTCGTGGCAATGCACACATGACAGTGATTTTACCAAATCCTCAAGCTTTTATTCTCCCCAGGATGACACGGGTAGAAAAGTCCTTGCGGATCCATGATTTGTTCATCTTTATGAACGTAAGTCTGTCTACATTCTCAGTGGACAGTCGCGTGCGCATATATCTGTCAACACACCACCAGCAGTACTGAACACACGTTCAGAGAGAACGCTGGCTGCGGGGCATGACAAGATCTCCAAGGCGTGAGTGGCGAGCTCCGGCCTTTTATCCAGATTGAAAGCCCAAAAAGTGAAAGGGTCCAGTGACACAGTCATGGCTTCGATGTTCAGTTGGAGATACTCCTGTACCATCGTCTCTAGGCGTTGGCTATGTTTCTGACTTCTTGTCTCCAGTGGCCTTGCAAAGGATGGGCTAAAAAAACTGGTGAAAGGATTCCGCAAAATTGCTGTGAACACCAGCAGATACTGTGTTTCTGTTACGGTTTGAGTGCTGAACACTCGACAGTCCCACGGTTGGCAAGTTAGAACTGTGAGATTCACTACATTCACCACTGGTGTTTTGTGGAAAAGCACATGTAAGATTCTGCAACAGTCTCTGCTGATACTCCTGCATGCGTGAATCCCTTTCTATGGCTGGAATTATTTCGGCAAATTTACTTTTGTACCGGGGATCTAACAGTGTGGCTACCCAGTAGTCAGGATTATTTCCAATTCTGACAATTCGAGGGTCATGTTGCAGGTAGTGCAGCAAGAAGGCACTCATGTGTCATGCGCATCCGGGAGCACCAAGTCCCTGTTGTGTTGGTGGCGAGGTACAACTCATGCTTCCTTCCTCTGCCCTCTCCCACCAACCTCGCACGACAGAAATGTGATCAAGGTCTCCCTCATCTGATGAGTCTTCCATGCCCATCGCCAGTTCGTCATCCACTTCTTCCTGGGCTCCTGCACCTTCCTCACTAGTTTGGCTGCTACCATGCGCCCTGGTTAATCCCTCTCCCCCATCCTCCCATGCCAGCCGCCTTGTTGCTGCCAACCGTCTGGACCTTGCAGATGTTAGCCATTCCGCATACAACTCCTCCTCTACTTCCTCCACCTCCTCTTGTTCCACCACCTGACTCCGAATTCTGTTTAACATCTGCTCCAGCATGTAAATAGTCATGCTGATAATGGCATCGTCAGCACTAAACATCTTCGTGGCCATTTCAAAACTGTGCAGAAGGGTGCATAGGCCCCTGATCTGAGACCACTCCTCCAGCATGATTTGCCCCACCTCTGGATCTCGTTGGCCCAGGCTATAATTCAGAACGTATTGCACCAGGGCTTGTCGGTGCTGCCACAGTCGCTGCAACATGTGCAGAGTTGAATTTCACCGTGTTGGCACATCGCATTTTAGCCGGTGAAGTGGCAGGCCCAACGACTTCTGTAGAGATGTAAGTCGCTGAGCTGCGGGATGCGAACGGCGGAAGTGAGCACACAGCGACCGTGCCCTCTGCAGAAGGCTATGTAGTCCGGGATAGTGGGTTAAAATTGCTGGACAACCAGGTTCAACACGTGAGCCATACAAGGCACATGTGTGACATTGCCCCGGCGAAGGGCCACACTCAGGTTTGTGGCATTGTCGCACACGGCCTTCCCTGGTTGCAGGTCCAGTGGAGACAACCATTCATGAAACTGGTTCTCCAGAGCTGACCACAACTTCTCAGCTGTGTGACTCACATTTCCCAGACATTTCAAACATAAAAACCGCCTGATTACGTTGAGCCCTTCTGCCAGCATAGCAAGGAGGTGTGCTGCAGGATCCCTTCTGCGCAGTTAGAAAGCCCGTGGCATGACCAGACAGGCTTTGGGTGCAGGTGGAGGACCGAGAGGAGGTTGAAGAGGCAGAAACAGTGGAGGAACTTCGAGATAAAGAGGATTGACGCATAACTCGTGGGGACGGCAAGACTTGGACAGCAGCCCCTTTTCCTGCTGTCACCATAGTTACCCAGTGCCCAGTCAGCGACATGTAACGCCCCTGTCCATGCCTACTCGTCCACGTGTCTGTGGTGAAATGCACCCTGTCACACAACTGAGTTTCTCAAAGAAGCGGTGATGTTGTGTGCAACATGCTGGTGGAGCGCAGGCACACCTTTCTTTGAGAAGTAGTGCCGACTGGGCATTTGGTACTGGGGCACTGCGACGGACGTAAGGGGTCGAAAATCCTCTGTGTCCACAAGGCGGAAAGGCAGCATTTCTGTAGCCAAGAGCTTGGAGATGGTGAAATTCAACCTCTTAGCTTTCTCATGGCTAGGAGGAAATGGTCTTTTACTTGTCCACATCTGAGTGACCGAGGTCTGGCTGTTGTGCGTAGACGGATTGAGTAGGGTGTCCCCGGACAACTGACGGTCTGTGAGGAAGATACAGGCGCAAAAGTTAGGTTGCCTTGATCCAAAGGTGGTGCTCTCGATGTCGGAGAGCGCTCAACACCAGCTGGTGTTTCCACTTCCAAATGAACTGATGACCTGTCAATCTGACTGGCTATTGCTGGTAAAGAGATGCCAGGTCTGAGTCTCAAAACAGGTCTGACTGCTGTCCCCCCAGTCACAGAGGATGAAGAGGTCGCGGATGCACAAGATGGGGCAGACGGTGGTTGGGCCGGCCCGCTAGGCCGCAATGTAGCACAGTGAGCTTGCCACTGCAACTTATGCTTCATATCCATGTGACGGTTCATGCATGAAGATTTGAGAAAAAGAAAAAGGAACTACCGCAGTAACGCACACTACTCGAATAATATGAAGTAGAAAAATAGTATTTTACTATTTTTCTACTTCATATTATTCGAGTAGTGTGCGTTACTGCGGTAGTTCCTTTTTCTTTTTCTCAACTGTTGTTTTTTCTACCGATATGCACCTCCCCATTTAATTGTGATCATTTGGTGCGCCCTTTATTTTACATTATTATATATGGTTCATGCATGAAGTACTGAAACTATGGATTTTTTGGCCTCTACTTAGCCTACTTGACTTGTGGTCAGAGGCAGAGTTGTGGTTGAGGATGCAGTTGGTTACGTGCTTCCAGTACTACGTTTCTGTCCAGGAAGGCACACCCTGACCTCGTCATCACTCAAATCCTTCTCCACCTCCTCTGCTGACCTCATCGACTGTCTCACTGTGGTTGACAGTAAGTCGGATCTACAACCTCGTCATCATCACCCTGTGTGTTCTCACCCCTGTCGTCCTCAGAGCCAATCTCTTCCTGACACAAAACTCAAGTTGTCGCTCACATCTGATATTTGAGTCTCATCATCGTCTTCCTCATTGTCTCCACCAACAGGAGTTACAGTTTGGGAACAAGGGTCTACATTATGCTCAGAACCTTCTTCATCTGGTCCTGGATCAGACTCATAAACATTCTGGGCATCAGTGCAGATCATTTCCTCGTCTGGATTCACAGAAGCTGTGGAGACGACCTCTGATTCCCAGGCTATAGTATGAGTAAACAGCTCTGCAGACTCAACCATCTGTTCTACCCCATACTCAGACGGGAAGTTGGAGACTTGGTCACTGTGAGGAAGCAAGTGCAATTGGGGTGATACCTCTGAGGACTGGAGTTTTTGTGTTGTTGAAGTTGAGGTGGAGAGGCGACTTAAAGGAGCACTTGATATCTGTTGAAGCACCTTATTTTTTTGTGCCTCATCTGGAATTTATAGCAATGGGCGTGCCCGTAAGAAAGGGATCATACCACATTGTCCACTAAAAGAAGTACCGTATATACTCATGTATAAGCCGACCCGTGTATAAGCCGACCCCCCTAATTTTGCCACAAAAAACTGGGAAAACTTATTGACTCGCGTATAAGCCTAGGGTGAAAAATGATTATGCCCCCATATGATGCTCCACAGATTATACTGCACAGATTATGCCCAATATGCTCCACAGATTATGCCCCTATATGCTCCAGATTATGCCCCCATATGCTCCAGATTATGCCCAATATGCTCCACAGATTATGCCCCTATATGCTCCAGATTATGCCCCCATATGCTCCAGATTATGCCCCCATATATTCCACAGATTATGCCCCCATATGCTCCAGATTATGCCCCATATGCTCCAGATTATGCCCCATATGTTCCACAGTTTATGCCCCCATATGCTCCATATTATGCCCCCATATGTTCCACAGCTTATGCCCCCATATGCTCCATATTATGCCCCCATATGCTCTATATTATGCCCCCATATGTTCCAAAGCTTATGCCCCCATATTCTGCCCCCATATGCTCCATATTATGCCCCCATATGCTCCAGATTATGCCCCCATATATTCCACAGATTATGCCCCCATATGCTCCAGATTATGCCCCATATGCTCCAGATTATGCCCCATATGTTCCACAGCTTATGCCCCCATATGCTCCATATTATGCCCCATATGTTCCACAGCTTATGCCCCCATATGCTCCATATTATGCCCCCATATGCTCTATATTATGCCCCCATATGTTCCAAAGCTTATGCCCCCATATTATGCCCCCATATGCTCCATATTATGCCCCCATATGCTCCATATTATGCCCCCATATGTTCCAAAGCTTATGCCCCCATATTATGCCCCCATATGCTCCAGATTATGCCCCCATATGCTCCATATTATGCCCCCATATGCTCCATATTATGCCCGCATATGTTCCACAGCTTATGCCCCCATATGCTCCATATTATGCCCGCATATGTTCCACAGCTTATGCCCCCATATGCTCCATATTATGCCCCCATATGCTCCATATTATGCCCCCATATGCTCCATATTATGCCCCCATATGTTCCAGATTATGCCCCATATGCTGCTGCGCTGCTGCAAAAAAAAAAAAAATGACATACTCACCTCTCGTCGCTGGAGGCCAGGTGCCGGAGTCCTGAGCAGGCGGGGACACCGGCGCGCTATGGGGGACAGGTGCCGATGTCACAGCTCGCTCAGGACCCCGGCACCTGAGATATTTACCTGTCCTCTCTGCACCACAGCGCTGCGTCCTCTTCCTGGTCCTCGGCAGTGAATGATCATGCAGGGGGCACGGCACTCACTAATGATGTCATCGCGCCCTCTGCTGATAATTCACAGCCAGAGGAGTCAGACGAAGACGCAGCCTGCAGCGTGGAATGGGACAGGTAAATATCGCTATACTCACCCCTCCGCAGCGCGTCCCTGCAGCCTCTCCTCTTCTCCCGGCGCTCTCCACAGCGTTTCCTTCCTACAGCGGTCACATGGTACCATGTGACCGCTGCAGGAAGGAGCCGGAGATCGTGGGAGAAGCAGGGGGCTGCAGAGACCGCGGCGGCGGAGAGGTGAGTATAATCCGACACTCCCCCTCCCCGCCGACCCCCGTATATGACCCACGTATAAGCCGAGAGGGGGACTTTCAGCCCTAAAAAATGGGCTGAAAATCTCGGCTTATGCACGAGTATATACGGTAGACATCTTAGTTTGGCTGGAAGATGGTCTTCTGCAGATGTTACTGTTGCTTTAACACCTACCCCACGGACACAACATTTTTTTCCCTTCACAACACGCCTATTCCCCTTTCCACCAGCAGCAGGCCTTTTGCCACTCATTTTGGTGGTTACCTAATTGACAACTGTGGAGTTGTTTCCACAAAAAACGATGGCTGCAAAAAATTCTTAGTATTTGAACGCGAGTGGAGCTTTGTATAGATGGCCTAATACAATGAGTACCACAGACTGCTACTATGCCCAAAATTATTGTCCAAGCAACATGCAGATAGATTTTTTTTTTTTTAAGGCTGGTGGACCTTTGTAGAGATGGCCTAATACAATGAGTACCACAGACTGCTACTATGCCCAAATTATTGTCCAAGCAACATGCAGATAGTTTTTTTTTTTTTTTTTTAAGGCTGGTGTACCTTTGTAGAGATGGCCTAATACAATGAGTACCACAGACTGCTACTATGCCCAAATTATTGTCCAAGCAACATGCAGATAGATTTTTTTTTTTTTTAAGGCTGGTGGACCTTTGTAGAGATGGCATAAAAACGATTTAAAAACCAATGCTTTATGAATCATACCGCTGAACAAAAAGTGCAATAAAAAACAAATATAAAGATGGTAAAAACGTCATTTTGTCTGCAAAAAAACAAGACGTCACATAGCTCCATCTGCAGAAAAATAAAAAAATTATAGCTCTGAGTAAAGCGATGCAAAAATAATTTTCTCTATAAAATAGTTTTTATTCTGTAAAGGCGACAAAACATAAAAAATAAATGGGGTGTCACTGTATTCGTACTGACTCGAAGAATAAAGTTGCCTTACCAACTTTACCACACACAGAACAGTATTAAAAAAAAAAAGCAGTTCCTGGATTTATGGTTTTTGTTTCTTCTATCTCCCAAAAATCGGAATAGAAAGCGATCAAAAAAATGTTGTGCTTGAAAATGGTACCAATAGAAACATCAGCTCGTACTGTGAAAAAAAACAAGATATCATATGACTGTCTGCCAAAACATGGAAAAATTATAGCTTTCAAAATATTGTGATGTAAAAACTTGTTTTCGCAATTAAATGCGTCTTTTACTGTGTGATAGCAGCTAAACATAAAAAAACGATATACCATATTTTTGGATTATAAGACGCTCCGGATTATATGACACACCCCAAATTTTGAGGAGGAAAATAGAAAAAAAAAACTTTTTTTAACAAAATAATGGTGCTTCTTATTATCCATGCGTCTTATTGCTTACTGGGGTTGGTGGCTGCTGTGAAGTGGGGTCCCAGGGTCGCTGCTGGAGGAAGCTGCTGGTGGAATCCGGGAAAATGGCTTCCGGGACGGCGCATGCACATATGAATCTCATCGCTGAGATCCCATCTCCCGAGATCTTGGTGCCGAGATCTCCATCTGCGCATGTGCCAACCCTGGCAGTTATTTTCCGAGTCCACTGCATAGGAAACCATGGAACTTCGGGGGCTCTGGCCTTTCACAAAATGTCAGCAGAGCCCCCAGCAGCAGCACCGGACACTCCCGCAGCGGCACGCCGCACATCTGAACACCCCCTCATCCCAGCCTGCAGCAACACTCCACTCTTTCCTCCTCCAGCCAGGAACCTGCTCCCCCTCGGCCATCAAGGTATGTCCGTATTACAAGACGCATCCCCATTTTCCCCCCAAATCTGGGAGAAAAAAAGGGCGTCTTATAATCCGTAAAATATGGTAAATTTGGTATTGCTGTAATCGCACCGACCCGAGGAATATAGTCGCCTAATCACTTATACCGCACGAGGAACAGCGTAAAAAGTAAATAAAACCAATTCTTCACCTGCTGTTGTTTTTTTCATTCTTCCTCCCAAAAGTCACAATATGGCTCAGTGTACATTTGTCCTGCACTCTACACTGAAAGCTTACATTGCGGTTTCCATGTAAACCTCTGAAATACGTGATTCAGATAGAACTGCCAGCGGAAGATTCCCTATAATGAGGTCATGGAGGCACTTTGGACGCCATAGGACCTGTGATCGGGCTGTGTCCGTCTTTTTAGGATTGCATAGAAGTGCCGTCAACCACAGTTTGTGCACTTCTGAAAGGGACAACGCTGAACAGAGGTCCGACAGAGTCCACAGTAACTCTGCTGCCTTATTATAGTAAATGGATCCATCAAGGGTTTCATCTGTCACTTCACTCGGAGATTTAGATGGAAACCCCAAAGTAAGTGCTCACAGAAAATTGCTATATATAATGTTCCCAATAAAAGCTTTAACTTAATGCACAAAAAGCAAGCCCTCACTCCGGTCCGTCATCTGTTAATGGAAGTATAGTGGGGCTTCCATGTTTCTGGTGGCACAAAGGCCCTGGAAAAGCAAAATGGCTCCTTGCCCTCAAAAGAAATTATGCAGATTCTCTGCCCCAGTGTGTTTAAACCACATTTAGCACCCACATGTTTGGCATTTCTGTAGTGATGAGAACCCGCTTAATTTACAGGTGTGTGTCTCAAGAATCATGGCCATAATGTGCTGGCCACGACAACGTGCTGGTCACTATATCGTACTGGTCACTGCATTAGCAGTTTGCAATTTTCACTCCGCAACATCCACTGCTGCTTGTTTCTGGAAAGCACTCATGGAGTCAAATTTGTCACTACATCGGTAGATAAATTCCCAAGAGGTTATAATTTCTAAAATAGTGTCACTTGAGGGTGGGATTCTTCTTTTCTAGCTCTTATTGGCTTTCAAACTATTCTAGGAAAATCTGCATTCCAGGAGGCAAATAGCACTCCGTTCCTCCCGAGTCACTACATATGGCTAAGCAGTACTGCACATTCATATATGGGGTATTTCTACATTCAGCAGAAATTGTGGGACAAATTTTGGTGCCATTTTTACCCATTTCTCAGTATGACAATGTAAAATATAGGGCTAGTGCACAATCTTGATGGTAAAAATGTAAATTATTTTTCTTCACTGCCCAATGATATAAAAGTCTGTGACACATCTGTGGTGTCAATATAATCACTGCATCCCTAGATGAATTCATTGAGAGGTTTAGTTTGTAAAATGGGGTCACTTATGGAGGTTTTACTGTTCTGGCACCTCAAGGGCTCTGCCAGTGAAATATGGCACACTCAAACAAGTGTAGCAAAATCTGCATTGTAATATGGCATTTCTTCCCTTCTGAGCTTTGCACTATGCCTCAAGAGTAGTTTTTGACCACATATGGGGTGTCGGTGAACTCAGGAGAAATTGCACAGAAAAATTTGGGGTCCATTTTCTCTTGTTACCCTTGTGAAAGTACAACATTTAGATGTTTGTTTTTTCACGTTTTATCATTGTACGCTTTTGTTAAGCACCTGGGGGTTCAAGGTGCTCAATAAACATCTAGATAAGTTCCCAAAGGGGTCTATTATCCAAAATGGTTTCACTTGTGGGGGGTTTCCACTGTTCAGACACATTAGGGGTTCTCCAAACACAACATGACGTCCGCTAATTGTTTCAGCAAATATTGCATTCAAAAAGTCAAATATCTCTCCATCCCTTCCAAGCCCTGTCATGCGCCCAAACCAGTGGTTTTCCTCCACAAATTGGTTATCAGCGTACTCAGGAGAAATTGCACAACAAATTGTATGGTCCATTTTATCCTGTTTCCCTTGCGAAAGTTAAAAAAAAAAATTAGATCTAAAGGAAAGTTTTTGTGAAAGAAAAGTAAATGTTTATTTTTTTCCTTCCACGTTCCATTAATTCCTGTAAAGCACCTGAAGGGTTAATAACTTCTTGAATGTGGTTTTTTAAGTACCTTGCAGTTTTAAGAATGGTGTCACTTTTGGGTATTTTCTGTCATATAGGCTCCTCAAAGTCACTTCAAATGTGAGGTGGCCCTATAAAAAAATGGTTTTGCACATTTTGTTGTAAATGTTACTGTAAAAGTCAGAAGGCCGGTAAAACCTAGGATTTACCGGTCAATCTGGACATTTACCGAGCCTCCAGATTGACCGGTAAATCCTAGGTTTTACCGGCCTTCTGACTTTTACAGTAACATAAACATGAGAAATCGCTGGTCAACTTTTAACCCTTAAAACTTCCTAACAAAAAAAAAATTGTTTCCAAAATTGTGCTGATGTAAATTAGACATGTGGGAAATGTTATTTAGTAACTATTTTGTGTGACATATTTCTCTGTTTTAAGGGCATAAGAATTAGGTTTGAAAATTGCTAAATTGTCGACAAATTTCTGATTTTTTCAAATTAATGCAGTCATATCTAATGCATTTTAACAGCTGATGTTATTTGTAGGTTTTTCTTTGCATTCTGAACAATTTTCCTGGCAGTAGTGGACTAAATTTTCGTTGGTCTACCTGACCGTGGTTTTGTTTTTACAGAGCCCCTGATTTTCCATTAGTTACCGTATATACTCGTGTATAAGCCGAGATTTTCAGCACCTTTTTTCGTGCTGAAAATGCCCCCTCGGCTTATACACGAGTCATATGGCAGAAACCAGCGGGGGAGGGGATGCCGCGGCAGGAGCCGGTGGCTGGGATCATACTCACCCCTCCCCGTGCCATCGCTGAGGGTCCCTGCAATCCTGCGTTCTCCCCGGCTTCCTGCAGCTCTCCAGCACTGAGCGGTGATGTAATACCCGCTCATTAAGGTCATGTAATATGGACGCGACGCCACTCCCATGGGCGTGGCCTCCATATTCATGGCCTTAATGAAGGTATTACATCACCGCTCAGTGCTGGAGAGCTCCAGGAAGCCGGGGAGAACACAGGATTGCAGGGACGCTCAGCGATGGCACGGGAGGGGTGAGTATGATGGAGGAGAGGACAAGGAGCACGGAGCTGGACGGGGGATAGAACGGTGGACGGGGGAGAACGGAGGATGGGGGAAGCATGGAGGAGGACGGGGGAAGGATGGGGAAACATGGAGCAGGACAATGAGCACGGAGCAGGACGGGGGGCACAGGAGGACGGAGAGAGTACGGGGGAGTACAGAGGAGAATGGGGGAGCACAGAGCTGGATGGGGGAGCAAGGAGCAGGACGGGGGCAGCACAGAGCAGGAGGGCAGTTTATACACCCGGCTTATACACGAGTCAATAAGTTTTCCCAGTTTTTTGTGGCAAAATTAGGGGGGTCGGCTTATACACGGGTCAGCTTATACACGAGTATATACGGTAATCACAGTTTGAGCGCTGCTGACTGGCATTATCAATTACTTGGATATATTTTTTGTATCCTCTTTCCTGTTTTATACAGTTCAACTACCTTTTCCTGTACATCCGTTGAAAATGATTTTACTTTCCCCATGACTCATAATCCAGAAATGTCAGTGGCTGGATGAAAGATGCAAGAGTCTGTCTGGATCCCAGAAGCTCACTCAGGTTTTATGCACACACACTGATTGCGAGCAAACAGGTCACAGGTGAGGATGTTACCTTTAGTAGACATTCAAACCCAATTGTGTCAACTTATGTGCATGTTATCAGGCCAAAATTAATAGGGTATGTGAACTTTTGATCAGAGTCATTTGGATGTTTTGGGTTGTCGTTATGATTTAAAAAGAGAAAACACAGTATTTTGACAATAAATGGCTTCATCCAACCACTAACCATGAGTGGAGAAAAAGTATTGGTGTTATTATTCATATTCTCTGAAAAAAGGCCAAGACAGCAATAATTCTGCCGGGATATGTAAAATTTTGAGCACAACTGTATGTACTTCTCTCCCACCGATAGCCATGCAGCAAATGTTATCTCTGACAAGGATTAGTAACAGAGCCCAGCTGTGAGCACAGGAATTTCCAACATGGCAGATTAATCCCTATTCTGCCAGAAGAAATAAACACATTTAAAATGAAGGAGAAATGCTTCTTCTCTGCGCCGGAGTAGGAGCAATCAGACGCTGCGGTCTTTTAGCTCCACACTGTCGCGGTAACCCTGTGACAGACCAAAAAGGCTGAATGCTGTCATAAATTCAATGGGTACTTCAACAAAGTATTAGTTTAACCCCTTTCTGTCATCTGACGTACTATCCCGTCCATGTTCCCTGGGACTTAATTCAAAATCAATATTTTTCCCAGCAATAAATAAATATCCTAATTAAAAAAATCTAAACAATAAAAGTACACATATTTGGTATCGCCGCATCCGTAATGACCCTCCCTATAAAACTGACCCATTAGTTAACCCCTTTAGTGAACACCATAAAAAAAAACAACAAAAACAATGCTTTATCACAGAGGTGGGGAACCTTTTTTCTGCCGAGGGCCATTAATAATTTTATAATAGCGTTCGGGGGCCGCATAAAATTATTAATAATGAGGAGCGAGTATACTCGTTGCTCGGGTTTTCCCAAGCATGCTCAGGTGTCCTCTGAGTATTTTGGCGTGCTTGGAGATTTAGTTTCTGTCTACGCATTTGCATGATTTGCAGATGCTGGACAGCCTGAATACATGTGGGGATTCCTTAACAAACAGGCATTCCTCACATGTATTCAGGCTGTCCAGCAGCTGCAAATCAGGGAGCTGAGGCGACGAAAACTAAATCTCCGAGTACGCCAAAATACTCGGAGGACACCCAAGCATGCTCAGGAAAGCCCGAGCAATGAGTATACTCGCTCATCACTCATTAATAAACTTAAACATTAGCCAACTATATTTATTCAAACATTTAAATAACTCCTACCTAATGTGATGGCTGGAATGACTTCTTTGGTGAGGCGTTTGATATTGGGAGGTATTGATGATGTTGCTACTCACAACTGGTTTTCTAAGTTTACATCAGTCAATCTTGAGCGAAGGCGACACTTTGCAATGGAAAGTTTTGAAAAGAACTGCTCACAGCAATACATTGTTCCGAACACAGATGCATATTTCAATGCATGTCTCCTCGCAGTGGGAAAATCATCATTGTTCACATAGCGTTTATAAAAGTCAAGCAATTGGAGGTTATTGTACCTAGCTTTCAGCTCAGCATTGTTTTGCAGCTGAATGATTTCGTGTTGTAGGTCATCAGGCACATCAGCTGGTTCCACATTGAATGGTGCAGCAAAGATGTCCAGTTCCATTTGTTTACTTTTGATATCCTTGAATCTTTCATCAAATGCTTCAATTAGTTTTGCACATTCACCAGCATATTCAAGTTTCGTGGAAGGCTTTTGTCTTTCCAGAGTGGTGAAATGAACTGTTATTCCTTTCAAGTTGCACTTTCCACAGCCTTAGTTTAGCTTCAAATGATTTCACGTTTGAAAGCAGAGAGCTAAGAAGCTGATTGGGGCCTTGCAGCTTAACGTTCAGCTCTGAGAGGTACTTGGTAATGTCTACCATGAACGCTAGATCACAATGCCACTTGCCATCATTGAGTTCACTGATAGGTTTCCCTTTCATCTCCCTGAACTGCTTGACTTTCTCCCGCACTTCGTAAAACCTCATGAGCATGTTCCCTTCGACTCAACCACCGCACATCACAGTGATAAACAAGATCACCGTACTACGATTCAAGATCATTCAGTAATTCCTTAAACTGGTGACTGTTCAGTGCTCGGCTTTTGATAAAATTTATGCATGACACTACTGTTGACATCACATTGTAGAGCCACAATGACTGTGCACAGAGACTTTCTTGGTGTATGATGCAGTGGCATACAACTAAATCACTTGGATCAAGACAAAGACGATTCATTTCTTTCTTGACAAATGCAATTAACCCTTTTTGCGAGCCAACCATGACTGGAGCTCCATCTGTAGTAAGGCCAGTTAACTTTTCAAATGATACAATGCTGGTACAAGGCTTAGAGGTATTAGCTAGAGGTCAATATTACCAGGTTGTAGGGGCATGTGGAGGCAGGGAGCTCAGTGATCCACAGGTGAAAGTCTTAGTTGCTGGACAGTCCCCCAAAACGTGTGCCGCTGCTCCCTTGGCAGATCTGTCCCTTGGTCCTTAGTTCTTCATTGTCTTCGCTACTGTTCACACTTCCAGCAGAAGGACTTCAGATAACTAAGAACATCATCCCCACTGCCTCTCCATTTGTAAGAAAATGCTAATGCAATTTCCTTGGCTTATCTTTAAGAGGCATCATACTTCCCACAAAATGTCTTACTGTAGTAACCCTTAAATGTTGTGCCCTTTTTTTCATTAAGCTCTTTGTAATCCTGCCTGAAGAAGGAGCCTGTGCGCTCTGGAAGCTTGCGAACATATAATTTTCTGGTTAGCCAATAAAGGTATCACTCAAAGAATACTCTTGTCATCTTTGGACGGAAAAGTATTCACATCAAATGGTAGTTGAAGTTTCTTCATTGATGAAACAAGTCTCTCAAACAAGTCTTCACCTTTTGTACTGCCATGCATGGCTTCCAGTGACAGCAGCTCTTCTCATGTTTCAAACTCTGCAGTGATTCCACGAATGAAAATGGCCAGTTGGGCAGTATTTCTTATGTCTGTTGTCTCGTCACAAGACAGAGAGAAAAATTGGAAATCTCCTGCTGAATCCTTGAGCGTTTTTTTCAATATCTTGTGCCAAATCATTAATCCGATCTGAGACGGTTCTCCGAGACAAACTAACATTCTGAAACAATTTTACTTTGTCTGGTGCTAACAGCTCTGCAGCAGCCACCATGCACTCTTTCACAAACTCTCCCGCTACATGAGGTCTCAGCTTCTTTGCAATTAGCTCACTAACTCCATAGCTCGTCTCGATAACATTACCTCTGTCACAATGCGGCCTAGTAAAAGCGGATTGTTGCAATTCCAAACTCCGTCGAAGAGCATTGATTTTATCCAGACGCAGTTGGCCTTTCAATTCATTGAGCTTTGCGTGTTTTGTGCTGTAATGACGCTCCTGATTGGCTTTTTTCAATACTGCTAATGCATCAGCACAAACCAGGCACACAGGTTTGCCTTTAACTTCCACAAAAAAATAATCATTTGTCCATTTATATTGAAAACCTCGACACTCTGCATCAACTTTTCTTTACACTGGCCATTTTGTCTCGCCACTACCTTAACCTATTTGAAAAATAAAAAGTGTGACTGAGCAAAATAATTTCAAGGGGACCTATCACCTGTAAAAACGCTATTAACCTGCAGATATAGGTTAATAGCATTTGAATCTTGCTTGGCGCCTGAAGATTGAACCCCGCTGCACTTTATTTCTTACAGCAGCGTTATGGTTTCCGTCATGGAGGTAGTAAGGTAGTTGAAAAAAGTTCCCCATTAGGCAGCATAGGTCCCCAATAGGCAGGCAAATGTCCCCATTAGGCAACACATGTCCCCATTAGGCAGCATAGGTCCCCAATAGGCAGCACATGTCCCCATTAGGCAGCACATCTCCCCAATAGGCAGCACATCTCCCCAATAAGCAGCACAGGTCCCCATTAGGCAGCACAGGTCCCCATTAGGCAGCACAGGTCCCCAATAGGCAGGCATCACAGGTCCCCATTAGGCAGCACAGGTCATCATTAGGCCGCACATACTGACCTGGTGTTGGAGTGCTCCAGTGAGTACACAGTGACAGAAGTAAGTCCCGCTGACCAGGCCTCCTGGATGGCCCCCAGGGCCCGCACCGCACACACAGCAGCACACGGTCATCACCGCATCGGTGACCGGGGTGATGAAGAAGGCAGGCCGCAGACAGTCCAGCGCAGCTCACACTGGGTAGCGGCGCGGTGACTCCTCCAGCTCCAGATACCCATGATTAGCTGGTATCAGTGCGCAGGGGCCGCTCGGGTCCGGCGGGGTGTGCTCAGTCCCCATCAGTGCGTGCACGTATCAGTGCGCGGTATCCGGCGGGCAGGGCTAGGAAGCAGAACTCAGGCTCCTGCAACAGGGTACCGGATCGTGGTTCTGGAGTGGCTGCGGGCCGGATCAGATGATACGGCGGTCCGCATACGGCCCGTGGGCCGGACGTTCCCCACCCCTGCTTTATCATCATACCGCCGAGCATTAAGTGGAATAACACGCAATCAAAAAAACGGATATTAATAAAGGTGGAACCGCTGAAAACGTCATCTTGTCCTGCAAAAAATAAGCCGCCATCAGCGAAAAAATAAAAAAGTTATAGCTGTCAGAATGAAGCGATGCAAAAATAATTATTTTTCTATAAAATAGTTTTTATTGTATAAAAAGCGCCAAAACTTAAAAAAAATTATATAAATGAGGTATCTCTGTAATCGTACTGACCCGAAGAATAAAACAGCCTTATCAATTTTACCACACGTGGAACGGTGTAAATGCACCCCTAAAAGAAATTAATGAATTGCTGGTTTTTGTTCATTATGCCTCCCAAAAATTAGAATAAAAAGCGATTCAAAAATGTAATGTGCCCGAAAATGGTACTAATAAAAACGTCAACTCGTCCCGCAAAAGACAAGACCTCACATGACTCTTTGGGACAAAATATGGAAAAATTATAGCTCTCAAAATATGGTAAAGCAAAAACTATTTTTTGCAATGAAAAACGTCTTTTAGTGTGTGATAACTGCCAAACATAAAAACCCGCTATAAAAACCAGCTATAAATAGTAAATCAAACCCCCTTTATCACCTCTTAGGTAAAAATAATAAAATAAAAAAGTATTTATTTCAATTTTCCCATTAGGGTTGGGGCTAAAGTTAGGGTTGGGCTAAATTAGGGTTAGGGTTGGGGCTGGAGTTGGGGTTAGGGTTTGGATTACGGTTAGGGTTGGGATTAGTGTTAGGGTTGTGATTAGTGTTAGGGTTGGGGTTAGGGTTAGTGTTGGGATTAGGGTTAGGGTTGAGATTAGCATTAGGGTTGGGATTATGGTTAGGATTAGGGGTGTGTTAGGTTTGTGTTTATGGTTGGGATTAGGGTTAGGGGTGTGTTGGGGTTAGGGTTGGAGTTAGAATTGGGGGATTTCCACTGTTTAGGCACATCAGGGGCTCTCCAAACATGACATGGTGTCCGATCTCAATTCCAGCCAATTTTGGTTTGAAAATGTCAAATGACGCTACTTCCCTTCCAAGCTCTGCCGTGCACCTAAACAGTGGTTCCCCTCCACATATGAGATATCATCGTACTCAGGACAAATTGGATAACAACTTTTGGGTCCAATTTTTCCTCTTACAATTGGGAAAATAAATAAATTGTTTGTAAAAGATCATTTTTGTGAATAAGAAGTTAAATGTTCATTTTTTCTTCCACATTCCAAAAATTCCTGTAAAGCACCTGAAGGATTAATAAAATTCTTGAATGTGGTTTTGAGTACCTTGAGGGGTGCAGTTTTTAGAATGGTGTCACTTTTGGGTATTTTCTACAATATAGACCCGTCAAAGTGACTTCAAATGTGAGGTGGTCCCTAAAAAAATGGTTTTGTAAATTTTGTTGTAAAAATTAGAAATTGCTGGTCAAATTTTAACCCTTAACCCCTCTCTGACATTAGACGTACTATCCCGTCCATAAAAGCCGTGACAATCTGACAATGGACGGGATAGTACGTCATAGGCGATCAGCTGCGCTCCCGGAGTGAGCGCAGCTAATCGCCGCCGGGTGTCAGCTGATTATCACAGCTGACACCCGTGACTGTGTGTCAGGAGCGGTCACGGACCGCTCCCGGCACATTAACCCCTTGCACACCGCGATCAAACATGATCGCGGTGTACTGGGGGCACAGGGAAGCATCGCGCAGGGAGTGGGTGTGATCGCGCTGTTCTGAGGGCTTCCTCCCTCCCAGGACCCGGATCCAAGATGGCGCCGGGGTCCTGGAGGGAGGCGGCTTCCTCAGTGCCTGCTGAGAGCAGGAACTGAGAAGCCTGCAGCGCTGCCTGTGCGATCGCTGGTGTGACAGTGTGCTGTGCACACTGTCACACCAGCGATCTGATAAAATACAGTGATGTCCCACCCTGGGACAAAGTAAAAAAGTTAAAAAAAAAAATAAAAATAAACATGTTTTAAAAAAAAATCCAAAATAAATAAAAAAAAAAAAATATTCCCCAATAAATTCATTTTTTACTGTAAATAAAAAAAACAAAACAATAAAAGTACACATATTTGGTATTGCCGCGTCCGTAACGACCCCCCCTATAAAACTGTCCCACTAGTTAACCCCTTTAGTGAACCCCTTAAAAAAAAAAAAAAAAAAACAAAGCAAAAAATCAATGCTTTATCATCATACCGCCGAACAAAAGTGGAATAACGCGCGATCAAAAAGACCGATATAAATAAACATGGTACCACTGAAAACGTCATCTTGTCCCGCAAAAAACGAGCCGCCATACATCATTATCAGCGAAAAAATAAAAAAGTTATAGCTTGCAGAATAAAGTGATGCAAAAATAATTATTTTTTTTCATATAAATTTTTTTTTTATTCTATAAAAGCGGCAAAACATAAAAAAATGATATAAATGAGGTATCGCCATAATCGTACTGACCCGAAGAATAAAACTGCTTTATCAATTTTACCACACGCGGAACAATAGAAACGCCTCCCCCAAAAGAAATTCATGAATTGCTGATTTTTGTTTATTCTAACCTCCCAAAAATCGAAATAAAAAGCGATCAAAAAATGTCACGTGCTCAAAAATGGTACCAATAAAAACGTCAACTCGTACCGAAAAAAATAAGATCTCACATGACTCTGTGGGCCAAAATATGCAAAAATTATAGCTCTCAAAATGTCGTGATGCAAAAAACTATTTTTGCAATAAAAAGCGTCTTTTAGCGTGAGAGCTGCCAATCATGAAAACCCGCTATAAATAGTAAATCAAACCCCCCTTTATCACCCCCTTAGTTAGGGAAAAGTAATAAAATAAAAAAATGTATTTATTTCCATTTTCCCATTAGGGTTAGGGTTGCGGCTAAAGTTAGGGTTAGGGTTGGTGTTGGGCTTAGGGGTGTGTTAGGGTTAGGTTTGTGGTTAGGATTGGGACTAGGGTTAGGGGTGTGTTGGGTTAGGGTTGGAGTTAGAATTGGGGGTTTCCGCTGTTTAGGCACATCAGGGGCTCTCCAAATGTGACATGGCGTCTGATCTCAATTCCAGCCAATTCTGCGTTGAAAAAGTCAAACGGTGCTCCTTCACTTCTGAGCTCTGCCATGCGTCCAAACAGTAGTTTATCCCCACATATGGGGTATCAGCGTACTCTAGACCCCAAGAGTTATTGTGCAATTTGTCCTATTTCTTCTGTTACCCTTGGGAAAATAAAAAACTGGGGGCGAAAATATCATTTTTGTACAAAAAAAAATATTTTTTTGTTTTTACGGCTGTACAGTCATGGCCAAAAGTTTTGAGAATAACAAAAATATTATATTTTCACATGATCTGCTGCCCTCTGGTTTTTATGTGTGTTTGACAGATGTTTTTATCACAGACAGAAATATAGTAATTGCAAACATATGAGTAACAAAAGCTTATATTGTCAGTTAGAATGAGTTAATGCAGCAAGTCAATATTTGCAGTGTTGACCCTTCTTCAGGACCTCTGCAATTCTCCCTGGCATGCTCTCAATCAACTTCTGGACCAAATCCTGACTGATAGCAGTCCATTCTTGCACAATCAATGCTTTCATTTTGTCAGAATGTTTAGGTTTTTGTTTGTCCACCCGTCTCTTGATGATTGACCACAAGTTCTCAATGGGATTAAGATCTGGGGAGTGTCCAGGCCATGGACCCAAAATCTCTATGTTTTGTTCCCTGAGCCATTTAGTTATCACCTTTGCTTTATGGCAAGGTTCTCCATCATGCTGGAAAAGGCATTGTTGATCGCCAAACTGCTCTTGGAGGGTTGGGAGAAGTTGCTCTTGGAGGACATTCTGGTACCATTCTTTATTCATGGCTGTGTTTTTAGGCAAGATTGTGAGAGAGCCAATTCCCTTGGCTGAGAAGCAACCCCACACATGAATGGTTTCACGATGCTTAACAGTTGGCATGAGACAAGACTGGTGGTAGCGCTCACGTTGTCTTCTCCGAATGAGGCGTTTTCCTGATGTCCCAAACAATCGAAAAGGGGATTCATCAGAGAAAATAACTTTACCCCAATCCTCAGCAGTCCACTGCCTGTATCTTTTGCAAAATATCAGTCTGTCCATGATGTTTTTTCTGGAGAGAAGTGGCTTCTTTGCTGCCCTCCTTGAGACCAGGCCTTGCTCCAAGAGTCTCCGCCTCACAGTGCGTGCAGATGCACTCAAACCTGCCTGCTGCCATTCCTGAGCAAGCTCTGCACTGCTGGTAGCCCGATCCCGCAGCTGAAACACTTTTAAGAGACGGTCCTGGTGCTTGCTGGTCTTTCTTGGGCGCCCTGAAGCCTTTTTGGCAACAATGGAACCTCTCTCCTTGAAGTTCTTGATGATGCGATAGATTGTTGACTGAGGTGCAATTTTTCTAGCTGCGATACTCTTCCCTGTTAGGCCATTTTTGTGCATTGCAATGATGACTGCATGTGTTTCTTTAGAGATAACCACGGTTAATAGAAGAGAAACAATGATGCCAAGCACCAGCCTCCTTTTAAAGTGTCCAGTGGTGTCATTCTTACTTAATCATGACAGATTGATCTCCAGCCATGTCCTCATCAACACCCACCCCTGTGTTAATGGAGCAATCACTGAAAAGAGGTTAGCTGGTCCTTTTAAGGCAGGGCTGCAATGATGTTGAAATGTGTTTTGGGGGATAAAGTTCATTTTCTACCCAAATATTGACTTTGCAAGTAATTGCTGTTAAGCTGATCTCTCTTTATAACATTCTGGAGTATATGCAAATTGCCATTAGAATAAGTCAAGCAGTAGACTTTGTAAAAATTAATATTTGTGTCATTCTCAAAACTTTTGGCCATGACTGTACATTATAAACTTCTGTGAAGCACTTGGGGCTTCATAGCGCTCACCACACACCTAGATAAGTTCCTTGTGGGGTCTATTTTCCAAAATGGGGTCACTTGTTGGGGATTTCCACTGTTTAGGCGCATCAGGGGCTCTCCAAATGCGACACGACGCCCCCAGACCATTCCATCAAAGTCTGCAATCCAAAACGTCACTACTTCCCTTCCGAGCCCCAACGTGTACCCATATAGTAGTTTTCTCCCACATATTGGGTATCAGCGTACTCAGGACAAAAACTTTTGGGGTCCAATTTCTCCTGTTACCCTTGTGAAAATAAAATATTGGGGGCGAAAAAATCATTTTTGTAAAAAAAAAAAAAAGATTTTTTATTTTTACGGCTGTACGTTATAAACTTCTGTGAAGAACTTCAGGGTTCAAAGTGCTCACCACACATCTAGATAAGTTCCTTGTGGGGTCTGTTTTCCAAAATGGGGTCACTAGTGGGGGGTTTCCACTGTTTAGGTGCATCAGGGGCTCTCCAAATGTGACATGACGGCCCCAGACCATTCCATCAAAGTCTGCAATCCAAAACGTCACTACTTCCCTTCCGAGCCCCGACGTGTGCCCATACAGTAGTTTTCGCCCACATATTGGGTATCAGCGTAATCAGGACAAATTGGACAACAACTTTTGGGTTCCAATTTCTTCTGTTACCCTTGTGAAAATAAAATATTGGTGGCGAAAAAATCATTTTTGTAAAAAAAAAAAAAAAAAAGATTTTTATTTTACGACTGTACATTATAAACTTTAGTAAACACTGGGGGTTTTCAAAGTTCTACCACACATCAATAAGTTCCTTGAGGGGTCTTTTCCCCAAAAATGGTGTCATTTATGGGGTTTCCCATTGTTTAGGCAGATCAGGGCTCTCCAAACCGACATGGCGTCCAGCCAATTTGCGTTAAAAACAGACGGCCCCCTTCCCCTTCCAAACTCCCCATGCACCCAAACAGTGGTTTCCCCCCCATAGGGGTATCACGCCGGGAAAAATTCACAATAACTTTTGGAGTCTTGTTACCCTTGGAAAAAAAAAAAATTGGGGAAAAGATCATTTTTGTGGAAAAAAATATGTTTTTTTAAAATTTTACGGCTTACGTTATAAACTTGTGGAAGCACTGGGGGTTAAAATTTGCTCACCAAAGATTAATAATTCCTAGGGGGTCATTTTCCCAAGGGGGTCTTTTGTGGGGGTTTCCACTGTTTAGGCACATCAGGGGCTCTCCAAATGCAACAGGGCCCCAATCTCTTTTCCACCAATTTTGGTTGGAAAAGTCAAAATGGTGCCCCTTTCCATTCCGAGCTTGCCGTCCCCAAAACTGGTTCCCCCCACATATGGGGTTCAGCGTACCAGGACAAAATTTTTTCAACAACTTATGTGGTCCAATTTCTCCTGTTTCCCTTGGGGAAAAAAAAAAATTGTGACTAAAAGATAATTTTTGTGGTAAAAAAATAAATTTTTTTTTTTTCATGCCCGGGGATTATAAACTTTTTGGAAGCACTTGGGGGTTCAAAGTGCTACCAAAGATCTAGATAAGTTCCTTGGGGGCTAGTTTCCCAAATGGGGTCCTTGTGGGGGGGTTTCCCCTGTTTGGTCATTTTGGGGGGCGCAAAAGAAACTCCCCATCAAAAGTCTGCATTTCCCAAACGTTCTACTTCCCTTTTCCAAACCCGCCATGCGCCCCCAAAAGTTTTCCCCCCCCCCCATTGGGGTTTAGGTACTCAGGCAAATTGGACAACAAATTTTGCGGTCCATTCCTTTGGGGGAAAATTTAAAAATTTGGGACTAAAAAATCATTTTTGGGGAAAATTGTTTTTTTTTTTTTTTTTTTTACACCCCGGCATTATAAACTTTTGTGAAACACTTGGGGGTTTAAAGTGCTCCAACGATCTAATAAGACCTTAGGGGGGCTGTTTCCAAAATGGTGTCCTTGTGGGGGTTTTCCCTGTTTAGGGGACATCGAGGGTTTTCCAAAACGCGACATGGCATCCCAAACTAAATTCAGCCAATTTAGTTTGAAAAAGTCAAACGGCGCTCCTTCCCTTTCGGGTTGCCCGGTGCCCAAAAAAGTGGTTTTTTTCCCCCCATATTGGTAGGCGTATCAGGGGAAATTGCATAACAACCCATTTTCCTTTTTTTCCTTTTTCCCCTTTTGAAAATAAAAAAAAAGTTTGTAAAAGATCATTTTGTGGCTAAAAAGTAAA